>JAFNEN010000523.1:0-359677 GCA_019343175.1 Oedothorax gibbosus
TTTATTGTTAAATATATTTAAAATCTGAGTGTGTTTTTGGTAAAAGTATTTTAAATCTGTTAGCGTAACTTGTATTTAAAATATCTTTAGAATTTAAAACTGTGAGGATGAGGTTAGTTGCGCGCCAGTGATCGGATAGTGGATGGTAAGTCACTGTGCTTAGTGTGGGAATTTGGGCTCGAGTATTTAAAATCTTTAAATTTATAAAGTGTTAGTTTTAGGTGTATTTATTAAGACAGTGACAGGAAAATGTATGGTTAGGACATTGGGTATTTTTTGTGGGAAGTTGGGTAATAGTATTTAAATGTGTGCTTGTGTGATTTTGAGTGAATGTGTGTTTTTTTTTGTTTTGAGTGAATGTGTTTGCTTTTGAGTGAATGAGTAATTGACATGTATTTAAAATCGGTGTGCTCGTGTTTATTGTTAAATATATTTAAAATCTGAGTGTGTGTGTTTTTGTTAAAAGTATTTAAAATCTGTTAGCGTTTTTAACTTGTATTTAAAATATCTTTAGAATTTAAAACTGTGAGGATGAGGTTAGTTGCGCGCCAGTGATCGGATAGTGGATGGTAAGTCACTGTGCTTAGTGTGGGAATTTGGGTACGAGTATTTAAAATCTTTAAACTTATAAACTGTTAGTGTTACTGTTGGTTTTATTAAGTCAGTGACAGGAAAATGTATGGTTAGGACATTGGGTATTTTTTGTGACAAGTGTGGGAAGTTGGGTAATAGTATTTAAATGTGTGTTTGTGTGATTTTGAGTGAATGTGTTTTTTTTTTGTTTTGAGTGAATGTGTTTGCTTTTGAGTGAATGAGTGTTTGTCATTAATATAAAATCGGTGTGCGCGTGTTTATTGTTAAATGTACTTAAAATCAAAGTGTGTGTTTTTGTTAAAAGTATTTAAAATCGGTGTGCTCGTGTTTATTGTTAAATATATTTAAAATCTGAGTGTGTTTTTGGTAAAAGTATTTTAAATCTGTTAGCGTAACTTGTATTTAAAATATCTTTAGAATTTAAAACTGTGAGGATGAGGTTAGTTGCGCGCCAGTGATCGGATAGTGGATGGTAAGTCACTGTGCTTAGTGTGGGAATTTGGGCTCGAGTATTTAAAATCTTTAAATTTATAAAGTGTTAGTTTTAGGTGTATTTATTAAGACAGTGACAGGAAAATGTATGGTTAGGACATTGGGTATTTTTTGTGGGAAGTTGGGTAATAGTATTTAAATGTGTGCTTGTGTGATTTTGAGTGAATGTGTTTTTTTTTGTTTTGAGTGAATGAGTAATTGACATGTATCTAAAATCGGTGTGCCCGTGTTTATTGTTAAATATATTTAAAATCTGTGTGTGTGTGTTTTTGTTAAAAGTATTTAAAATCTGTTAGCGTTTTTAACTTGTATTTAAAATATCTTTAGAATTTAAAACTGTGAGGATGAGGTTAGTTGCGCGCCAGTGATCGGATAGTGGATGGTAAGTCACTGTGCTTAGTGTGGGAATTTGGCTCGAGTATTTAAATCTTTTAATTATAAACTGTTAGTGTTATTGTTGGTTTTATAAGGTCAGTGACAGGAAAATGTATGGTTAGGACATTGGGTATTTTTTGTGACAAGTGTGGGAAGTTGGGTAATAGGATTTAAATGTGTGTTTTTGTGATTTTGAGTGAATGTGTGTTTTTTTTTTGTTTTGAGTGAATGTGTTGCTTTGAGTGAATGAGTTTTGTCATTAATATAAAATCGGTGTTGCGCGTGTTTATTGTTAAATATACTTAAAATCAAAGTGTGTGTTTTTGTTAAAAGTATTTAAAATGTGTGTGCTCTGTTTATTGTTAATATATTTAAAATCTGAGTGTGTGTTTTGGTAAAAGTATTTTAAATCTGTTAGCGTAAATTGTATTTAAAATATCTTTAGAATTTAAAACTGTGAGGATGAGGTTAGTTGCGTGCCAGTGATCGGATAGTGGATGGTAAGTCACTGTGCTTAGTGTGGGAATTTGGACTGGAGCATTTAAAATCTTTAAATTTATAAAGTGTTAGTTTTAGGTGTATTTATTAAGACCATCCAGTATCCGATCACTGGCGCGCAACTAACCTCATCCTCACAGTTTTAAATTCTAAAGATATTTTAAATACAAGTTACGCTAACAGATTTTAAATACTTTTAACAAAAACACACACACTCAGATTTTAAATATATTTAACAATAAACACGAGCACACCGATTTTAAATACATGTCAATTACTCATTCACTCAAAAGCAAAAACATTCACTCAAAAAAAAAAAAAAAACACATTCACTCAAAATCACACAAACACACATTTAAATACTATTACCCAACTTCCCACACTTGTCACAAAAAATACCCAATGTCCTAACCATACATTTTCCTGTCACTGACTTAATAAAACCAACAGTAACACTAACAGTTTATAAGTTTAAAGATTTTAAATACTCGTACCCAAATTCCCACACTAAGCACAGTGACTTACCATCCACTATCCGATCACTGGCGCGCAACTAACCTCATCCTCACAGTTTTAAATTCTAAACATATTTTAAATACAAGTTAAAAACGCTAACAGATTTTAAATACTTTTAACAAAAAACAACACAGTCATTCACTCAAAGCAACAAACACTCATTCACTCAAAGCAACAACACTCATTCACTCAAAAGAACAAACACTCATTCACTAAAAGCAACACATTCACTCAAAACAAACACATTCACTCAAAATCACACAAACACACACATTTAAATACTATCACCCAACTTTCCGCACTTGTCACAAAAAATACCCAATGTCCTAACCATACATTTTCTTGTCACTGACTTAATAAAACCAACAATAACACTAACAGTTTATAAGTTAAAAGATTTTAAATACTCGTACCCAAATTCCCACACTAAGCACAGTGACTTACCATCCACTATCCGATCACTGGCGCGCAACTAACCTCATCCTCACAGTTTTAAATTCTAAAGATATTTTAAATACAAGTTAAAAACGCTAACAGATTTTAAATACTTTTAACAAAAACACACACACTTTGATTTTAAATATATTTAACAATAAACACGCGCACACCGATTTTATATTAATGACAAACACTCATTCACTCAAAAGCAAACACATTCACTCAAAACAAAAACAAAAAACATTCACTCAAAATCACACAAACACACATTTAAATACTATTACCCAACTTCCCACACTTGTCACAAAAAATACCCAATGTCCTAACCATACATTTTCCTGTCAAAATCTTTTAACTTATAAACTGTTAGTGTTATTGTTGGTTTTATTAAGTCAGTGACAAGAAAATGTATGGTTAGGACATTGGGTATTTTTTGTGACAAGTGTGGAAAGTTGGGTAATAGTATTTAAATGTGTGTTTTTGTGTGATTTTGAGTGAATGTGTTTTTGTTTTAAGTGAATGTGTTTGCTTTTCAGTGAATGAGTGTTTGTCATTAATATAAAATCGGTGTGCGCGTGTTTATTGTTAAATATATTTAAAATCTGAGTGTGTGTGTTTTTGTTCAAAGTATTTAAAATCTGTTAGCGTTTTTAACTTGTATTTAAAATATCTTTAGAATTTAAAACTGTGGGTATGAGGTTTATTGCGCGCCAGTGATCGGATAGTGGACGGTAAGTCACTGTGAAGAAATGCTAGGTTGTATTGACTCTTTAAAATCTTTTATTTTCTAACACAAGAGCAAAACACAAACATGTCCGTTACAAAGGTCTCTCAGCATCATTCTCTGCCCGGCGTCCATCCGGGCACCAAACCTCCCCCACAAGGGGGAAGAAAACAACCCCCACATACGGGGAAACGGAAGGGAGTTTCTACATACTCCCCCCCGATGAAATACTTTTCATCACATACTTATACCTTTCAGCAAATACCTATTCTTTCATTATGATTATACAATATCAGATAACAATTAATTCAATTAAATTACAAGTAAACAATCAAATTATAACTATATAATATATATTTCTGATTAACATAGATTTACATGACAATTATTATTATCTATTTTTTATTTACTTATTGGGATATTTCTAAATGACATAGCAATTGAACTGGTCGTCTTATTAAACCTTTTGCTGTCTTTACAGAACAAGCACGTATCTTACCATCGCGTCCAGGATATACCTCAATAATCTTACCTAACTTCCACAAACTTCTTGGATACCTGTCATCACTCACCAGCACAATATCATTTACATTAAAATCAACAGATTTTTTCACTGGAACAATAGAGTTAATGGATTTTAAGTTCATTACGTATTCTTTTTTCCACCTACACCAAAAATTGTTCATTAGTCTTTCACGATAATTATATCTCTTGACCAACACAGGTTTTGTACTAGTGAAATCTAGAGTTCTGATCAAGGTACTGGGCATACTAGTAAGACGCTTACCAACTAGGAGATGAGCAGGAGTTAGGGGGAAAGGTTCCTCAGAGTCACTGTAGACATATGTGATGGGTCGAGAGTTTATTACTGATTCGATCTCGATGATGACAGTTTCAAGTTCATCAGCTCTTAGGGAAGTTTTGCCGATGGATTTTCTGAAGCCTGTTTTCACAGACCTAATGAGTCTTTCATATTGTCCACCCCACCAAGCGGCCTTCTCCACGTTGAAGGACCATCTTATTCCCTTGGCACTGTAGTGGTCTTTCACATCTGGATGACTTATGACAGCCCAAATCTTTGTCATAAACTTGTCGGCACTCTTGAATGTCTTTGCATTATCCGAGTAGATTACTGAGCACAGACCTCTTCGGGCAGTAAATCTGCGGAAAGCTAGCAGGAATGTCTCGGTATTTTGGTTGGGGACAAGTTCAAGATGAACTGCTCGGGATACGGAACACACAAATATACAGATGTAATACTTTTGGTCACTTTCTCTTGCAAACAAGGGACCAGCAAAGTCTAATCCGGTCACAGTGAAGGGCGGACTTTCGGTTATTCGATTGGCTGGTAGAGGTGCCATGTCTTGCGTTCCTTTCTTAGAATGAAATTTCTTGCAGATGACACCGATTTAGCACAGTTTTGGTTGCTTGTCTTCCTCTGATGATCCAAAACTTCTCTCTTGCTTGTGTGAGGGTGTCAGCTACTCCGGAATGCATCGCCGACTGATGAGAGTGGTTGATCACGAGCTCTGTGTATCTGCTCTTGGCTGAAAGTATAGCTGGGTGTCTCTCGGAATAGTTGAAGTTCGAGTGCTGCAATCTTCCTCCAATGCGCATTATTCCGGCATCGTCAAGGAAAGGATTCAGAGACAAAATGGAGGAGTCGGCGTCAAGCTTCTTCCCATCACGTTGTCGCTCATATTCACGAGGGAAATTCTGTTCCTGCGTCTTCTTCACCCACAATTCTTCAGCACTGGAGATTTCTTCAGTCGTGAGTGGTCCTCTTCTCTTAGAATTGTCGTGTCGTGAGTTGTGTAGGTACCTCAGAACCCAGGCTGTGACTCTATGCAACTTTTGTAGTGAGCTGTAGTCTTCAATTCGCAACACAGTTTCTTGATTGCACTTTACAAAAGAGACTATCACACTTGGCTTCTTTTCTGCGGTCACTGCATCTTCATCAATTTGAAGTATGGGACTAGGAGGCCATAGTTCTTCTGGAAGTCTTAGGAATGTCGCACCTTTGAACCAAACTTCATCTTGTATTAGCTTCACTGCCGAATCTGGCTTCGTAAGTTTGTCTGCAGGGTTACCTTTTCCTGGGCAAAAATGCCAACATTTAGGATCGATGAGAGAATGTATTTCCGTCACTCTGTTGGACACGAAAGGCTTCCACTCTCTCGCAACACTTTTGATCCAATGTAAGGCTATAGTTGAATCCGACCATAGATAGATTCTCTCATCTTCCAGCTGGAACAAGTCTGCTAAGTAGCGAGCCATTCTTGAGGCAATTAGGGTTCCCATCAATTCAAGACGAGGAAGGGAAAGCATGATCTTCAATGGACTAACCCTTGTTTTCGACATCACAAAGCTGGTATCGTAATGTCCCTCAAGTTCAGTTCGAAAATATGCCACTGCACCATAACAACTTGGGTTGGCATCTGAGAAAATATGCAGCTGGACGTCATCTAGGTTGCCATCTAGGAAGTACATTCTTGGGATGGAAAATTTGGCCAGCTCTTTGATTTCGCTACACCACTTATCCCATTTAGATTTAGATTCCTGGGGAAGTTCATCATCCCAACCTAATCCTATTTCCCATAACTCTTGAAAAAGACATTTTATCCTGACAGAAAAAGGGGACAAAAAACCAACTGGGTCATAAATTTAAGCCGCAGTCTGAATTACACAACGCTTAGTGTTTTTTAGGTTATTAATGCCTTCGATCAAAGATTGAATTTCTAGCTGCAGTAAATCCTTTATATTATTCCATTTTATCCCTAACACCTTTAAGGAATTTTCATCATTGTTCAACTTTCTCACAATCCCATTTTTGGCCCATAATTGACTTAGCTCCTGGGAATTAGTTTGGAATTTATGCAAGTTCATTTTAGCCTCTTTTAAGACATTTACGGCATTGGATGATAACTCATAGGCTGATTTAACATCCCTTGCGCCATAAAACAAATCATCAACATAGAGATGGTCATTAAGCATGTCAAATGTCTCTTTTTGATCCCTCTCTAATTGCCTGATATGCAACTTAATAGTTGCCGAAAGAATGAATGAGCTACACCTCAAGCCAAAGGGGTTACGCGTGAAACGATAAGTTTTCCACGTTTTACTATCACTGGCATCGTCATTAAACCAGAGAAAGCGCAAGTAATCTCGGTCTTCATCTGCGATACCTACCTGTAAATATGCCATCTTCAAGTCAGCACAAAAGGCAATTTTATGCTGTCGGAATTTTAAGATCACGTCTAAAATATTCGGGTTCAAATTTGGACCTACAAGCAGACAATCATTAAGTGATACTCCATTTTTACCCTTACTTGACCCATCGTACACAATTCTAACTTTACTAGAAACCTTATCCGGACAAATCACCGGAGAATGTGGGAGGTAAAAGGAATTTTCTTTTACGTCTTGCGAGCAGTTCTCAATCATTCCCTCTCTAAACTGTTCCCTCAAAATTAACTGATAATCATTCAAGAGCTTTTTATCCCGCATAAGTCTTTTACTAAGACTATTAAACCTTTTCTCGGCAATATCAAATCCATTTTCTAACATAGGGACCTTTTCCTTCCAAATAAGTTTGGTTTCATAACGTCCCTCTCTGAAAACAGTGTTTTCCTCAAACTTTTCCATTATTTGAGTATTTTGATTATCCTTAACACCTTGGTCTATTATTCCCATACTATCCAAAGACCAGAACTGTTTTATCTGTTGATCTAATTCCTTTTCTAAGGAATTAAAGGGAAATACGGACGTCAAATTTACCTGCCAGATCCCTTAATTTTTTCCATGTGACCCTGTACACAATGGCCAAAGAGAGTATCGATAAGAGTCAAATTGCCTCCCAAATTCTCACGTCCCAAAAATACTTTCCAGTAAACATCAGCCCCCAACAGTATCTGAATTTCACCCGCAGCTCCGTGATCTGATAAGAACACTCCCCTCGTCTCGAGGATTTTGCGGACAGGAAATGGAGGGGATTCTATTTTTCCACACGTAACGAAATCCGTTACCAGTACTTCAAGGGTTATTTTTACACTGGGGTCGTGGGCATTTTCCAAACGAATTTGAGACACATCAAAATCTTTCTCAACAGGATCACGGTTCCCAAAAGAGTAAATTAAAAGGCGTTCTTTTCTGATAACAGGCAATTTAAGTTTGTCTGCTAAAGACTTAACCAAAAATGATCTTTGACTAGCATTATCTAGCAAAATTCTACAAATTTGGGATTTATTACCATTTTTAATTCTAGCAGAACAAGTTTGTAATAAGCAATTATTTATTGCCTCATTGATTTTTGGGGAAGTTTGTGAAACTGTTGAAACAATGATTTCATTTTCCTCAGGTGTTTCTAAGCTTAAAGAACTCGTATCATTTTTAGATCTACATATGTCCTTATTGTGGTTGTTTTTTCCACAAGGACAAGTTTCTACTCTACTTCGGCAAGTTATGATTTATGGCCCCATTTGTAACATTTTAGGCACCTGCCATCTCTTTTTAATTTGCTGATTTTATCCTCAACTTGTATATTATACTCATCATTTTTATGGGAGGTAGAATCACAAAATACGCATGCGTTTTGTACTCTAGTAACAAATGCCGCCGCAGTCGGTACGTTACTATTTTTAAACTTCCTTGCAGGCACATAACTATTGTTAGTTTTATTCTCATAATTTGTGTTGGTAGGTTTTAAGCATTCAGACATGCACTTCGAAGCCTCCCTACAGTCCAATTCCGCCCGCACGAAATCAATCAATTCTATAACATCAAACTCGGAAGACTTGTTCAGCCTAGAACGGTTGAACTGTAGAGCCAGGTCATTAGGGATTAATTTCATCAATATCGGACATAAAAGTTGACCATAGCTCCCAGAACAAACTCCCAAAGCTTCCAAGCTCCGAATCTGTATCTGACAGTTTTCGTACAGGCGCCTTAGCGCAGGGAGATTCGAAGACTGTCTAACGGGTTCTATAGCCAACAGTTTATTCATGTGAGATGAAATTAAAATATCTTTTCTACCAAATCTTTCCTCTAAGAGTGATTTGGCTGAGTCATAGTTAGACTCAGTCAGCGCGAATCCCTCAACAACATTTAAGGCACTACCACCCAACAAAGTTTTCAAATAATTAAATTTATCTATTTTTGATAAAGAGCCATTATTATGTATTGCATTTTCAAATTGATTTTTAAAGTTAAGATAATTGCAAGGATCTCCCAAAAATTTAGATATATTGATTTTTGGCAATGTAACATGTTGAGTTTGTTCGCGATATTCCGAAATAACGGAAGAATTTGAACTGGTCCCATCACTAGCATGACCGGTAGTGGGAGATGGGACAAGTGGTGAGCTTTTTTCATGCTGTTTTATTTTTCGATTAATTCGGAAATTTGCGGAAATGATCTCGTCATTTATTGCTTCCGAAGTTTCTACATCATCATCAAATTCGGAAATCGGGATCAATCTTTCCACTTCTCCATTAAGACCTTTTAGAGCATTTAATTTTTCCTCTAACAAGACTTTGATTTCTTCTAACTGTTCTACAGTATCATCACTTAACTCGGATTTAATAAGAGGTTCCAATTTATTTATGAGTCTCGTCTTCGCTTGTCTTAATTTAGTGCGTTTCTTTTTAGCCTTTTCGAGATCATCCATTTTAATAAATGTTATCGCTTACCTTCTTATTTTAGGTATCTGTTTCTTTCCCGTCTCGGGTTTCTTGCACCATGAAGAAATGCTAGGTTGACTCTTTAAAATCTTTTATTTTCTAACACAAGAGCAAAACACAAACATGACCGTTACAAAGGTCTCTCAGCATCATTCTCTGCCCGGCGTCCATCCGGGCACCAAACCTCCCCCACAAGGGGGGAAGAAAACAACCCCCACATACGGGGAACGGAAGGGAGTTTCTACACTACACACTGTGCTTAGTGTGGGAATTTGGGCTCGAGTATTTAAAATCTTTAAATTTATAAAGTGTTAGTTTTAGGTGTATTTATTAAGACAGTGACAGGAAAATGTATGGTTAGGACATTGGGTATTTTTTGTGACAAGTGTGGGAAGTTGGGTAATAGTATTTAAAGTGTGTGATTTGAGTGATGTGTTTGTTTGAGTGAATGTGTTTGCTTTTGAGTGAATGAGTAATTGACATGTATTTAAAATCGGTGTGCTCGTGTTTATTGTTAAATATATTTAAAATCTGAGTGTGTGTGTTTTTGTTAAAAGTATTTAAAATCTGTTAGCGTTTTTAACTTGTATTTAAAATATCTTTAGAATTTAAAACTGTGAGGATGAGGTAAGTTGCGCACCAGTGATCGGATAATGTCGCACCAGTGAGTGGATGGTAAGTCACTGTGCTTAGTGTGGGAATTTGGGTACGAGTATTTAAAATCTTTAAATTTATAAACTGTTAGTTTTAGGTTGATTTATTAAGTTAGTGACAGGGTAAGGTATGCTTAAGACATTTGGTATTTGTTTTGAGAAGTGTGGAATTTGGGTTTAAGTATTCAAAATATGTGTGTGTTAGTGTGTGTGACAAGTGTTTAAAATCTGTTTTTTTTGTGATAAGTACTTAAAATCTGTACGTGTGCTTTTTTGTGACAAGTATTTAAAATATCCTTAAATGTATAAACTGTTAGAATCAGGTCAGTTTTCGCCAGTGACCGGATAGTGGATGGTTAGTCACAAGTAAGTACAAGTATTTAAATCTGTGTGTTTTTGTGACAAGTATTTAAAATCTTCGAATTTTTGCGACAAGTATTATTTGTGTCGTCTGGACGGGTCTTTCACCCATTTGACGACCAACATCAAACTAAAATAAAGTTTCTTTCTTGTTCTTCCAATAAGCTATAAAACATGTGTTAAATTAACACAAATTTAGTTTAATTGTGTGTATGACAGTATCTGCACAATGGTAAAAAATAAATACTATGCACTTGCACAATTTAAAAACATACTTACAAAGAAAGAAAAAAAGCAAAATGCAAAATTACGCATTATGCTTTGACAGCAATAAAATATGAATTGACAGTGACAATAAAGATATCTTCTGATTTTGTTAAAAGTTGAAACAATGTTTCAAAAGCAAGATAAAATTAACAAAATATTATCCATTCAGATAACAGTAATTGCTGCTTGAGACAAGCAGTCAATTTTAATACTCAATTAAAATTGCTTTACACAGAGCGTACATGCGTTTATTATAGTGGCTACGTTTATAATAGAATTGATACATATTTTTTTATCATGTACAATTTGAAGCAATTTATATTTAAAAGTACAAGATTTTTTTTATGACAGAGTGATATTACAATGAAAATATGTACTAATGTAACAAAAAAATACTAAATAACTTTTATAAACAGGTTTAAACCTTTATAAACAGGAGTAATAAAATATTACACTCTATTTCACGAACCAAAGCAATTCCAGATTATCTAAAAGAAAAGTATCAAAATCTTGTAAACAATGACATTTTGGCAGAAAAGGCCCTATGGTATAATATTGAGCAAGTTAAACATCTATTTTAAAATCTCAAACTGCAAAATAATTGTTTATTGTAAGCTTGTCAACAACATTTTTGCAAATAAAGAGGCATTTTATAAGTTTTAGAATAGTTCAAGGCATTTTAAATAAACTTTACAAAGATTATATTTCAGTGATTATGTCTTGCCAATGTGCTTTTGATTGGCCCTTATTAATGACAAAGCATGAATTCTTTTCGTTCAATAAAGCAGTTTCGCTTCCAAAATCTTTCTGCTTACAAGATTCTATGATAGCTTCTTCTTCATATCAACTATTTCATTCTTAAAATTTTTTGGCAATGGCAAGATTCGCTTGACAGTAATAAGCGTGTACTTGCCATACTGTGAAATCGTTAAGCGCAACAAAACAAAATCGAACCAATATTTTATACCCAACCCTACTTGCAATTCTTCGACCGCAATAGAAACGAGAGCTTGAAAAAAAAATTGTAAATAAGTTTCAAATCAAGGTCACTTGACCACATTTGAGGCAGCTCGATAACGTCATTTGGCTACGTCACACGGAGGAGTGGCCTCTCTGTCTAAAGCCGTAGAGAATGCTTATATGCGACCGGATAGTGGAGGGTAAGCCACTTGGCTTAGTGTGGGAATTTGGGTACGAGTACTATTTAAAATCTTTAAATTTATAAACTGTTAATGTTAGGTTGATTTATTAAGTCAGTGACCGGACAGGGGTTGGTTAAGATATTTGGTATTTTTTGTGACAAGTATTTAAAATATCCAAGCTAACATCTCCACAATAGAAAAAGTAAGAAGTTTTTAAGAGAGGTTAAGATGGACTGACCATGTACTCAGGATACCCAGGGAGAAGCTAGCAAAAATCTCGCTCTCCTAGGATTCTGATGGAAAACAGAAAACAGAAAGACCCAAAATGAAATTTCAGAGACAATTTCAAAAGGACTTACAAAATTTAAGATTATTTGGGTACGAGTTTTTAAACTCTTTAAATTTAAAAAATGTTTGTTTTAGGTTGATTTATTAAGTCAGTGACCGGATAGGGGTTGGTTAAGATATTTGGTATTTTTTGTGACAAGTATTTAAAATATCCATATATAATCCCATAGTAATTAGGTTGATGGATATTGCTCGGAAAACCTGCCCGTCGTCAAAAAATTTTAACTTTAATAGTTTCTTAACAAGTAGACGTTTAAGTTATTTTCAAAACTAATACACAGTTGCATAGAGAGAGAAACCACCTTTTAGTATACGGAACATGCTCTTTAAAACTGTGGAGTCCAAAGTCCATTGCGAGGCATAAATGGCTTTATTAAAGATGCTAGAAATTGACTACTAGCCGGAAACACTTTTATTATTTTAACACGTTCTTCCACTACGCTCTTCGTATGTATCTCTCAGAAACGTACGCGGGTCATTCCTGAGAAAACGTACAATTTGAGGCGAAAAATCTCGAAAAAAAAATATTGATGAAAGTTTTTGAAACTTTGGATTTAAGTTATACTTACATACTACATTCGAAATATAGCATCGGTCCAGATCATACATTTAATATTAATTATTCTGATAGAAAGTTTTAATTCAATAATGTTTCATTTAGAAAAGTTTTAACCCCCAAAATTCACATAAAAATATTTTATTGATGTGTTACACTTTAATAAAATTTCAGCTTTACATTATTACATTACTTCACGGCAAAATACTATGTTACTATAATGTATTTCACTTATATTTAATCGATTTATTCTTATATAATTAAAACGTCATGTCCGTGTATACAAACATCATGTCCGTGGGCCAAAAACCACGGACATGATGGCTCACGGATATGATGAAATCGTAAATAAGGGCTCACAAACAGAAAAGTTTTAGGCTTAAGAGAACGAAGCATGCAAACTAAGCTTATATAATATATTTCTTTCTACAAATAACAAATTATACGTTCAAATCATTGATTTACCTTCTTATATCTTGACCACAGACATTACACTATGATCTTGTCAGAAGCCTTTTTTTAACTTTCAACTTCAAATTACTTTTTATCTACTCCGGTATTCAAACTATCGACTTGATACAACGTTTTGCGTGCACGGTTGAATAATAATAAGACTGAAACAGAGTACTGTTGTCATTTCTAGATATAGTTATGCAAGCCAAAGAATACGTTGTACACGGACATGACGAAAATCTGTGGGACATTTTATTTTCACAGAATTTATAAATTTATAGTATCTATAATAATTTTATTTTGTGTTTTGTATGTTCTAGTAATGCCAATTTAATAAAAAAACAATATTTATTATAAAATATAGGGATTTAATTGGGATTTACTAACCAAAACAATCCACGAACATGACGGTGAGACATCCCACGGACATGATTTGTCATAGTCTGTGGACACAAACTTTCACACAAAATAATAAATTTTTTTAATCGTTTCAACGCTAGTAAGTAGATAAAATATTCCTTATCTTAATTTATTCAAGTGGACGCATAACTTTTCTTCCTGTGAAAGATATTTTGCGGGACATGTTTTTGTACGTTTTGTCAGGAATGACCCACGCCTTCCCAATTCTTAACCACAATACACGCTCTCATCATGGCTATATATAATAAGATTTTTTTTTAAAAAAACCTAATTTCGTGTCCCCTGGATGGAAATTGGAAGGATGTATGGTCGGTATCGTCTCTTGCTGAGGAGTGATTTTGTTCCGCTTTAGGATTAGATGATTGGCCAGATTAATAGGATACAATTTTACCATTGTTTAAGAATTTTGATAGACTGATTTATACTTTGATTTCGGGAAAATATGAAAGCTTCATCTCGTAAAATTTGAAATAAATTTAAGATAGTCCTCGAATAACGTAACTTCACTACGTTATATTTAAAAAAGTATTCAATGAAGTTGGGTTTGGCCCATTTTCTTCAAACATTGAGTAATAAACTTGAAGAATATTAAAATTTATTGCATGACATTTCAAACCAGATAATTGATAATTTGGCAATTTAATTGTTTCAGGGTGGTAACAAAATCCTTGAAAAAAAGTTCCCTGATATTTCCATGATTTCCCTGATACTTTCATAAAAAATTCCCTGATTTTACAATTACTTTTTAGTTAAGTTTAGTTTGAATTATTGTCATACTAGAGCTACACGAGAGCTATTGGCAACGGACGTCGTAATTTAGAACCACAGTCAAGTGACGAGCTGTCACCTGAGTAGGCACCAACGCAACCGTTAAGGGCGACATCATACGCAGCGTTGAGACTTTGGAGCATATTTGACGTTTGATAATAAACAGTTTTTTGCTTCTGCGTGATAGGTAGATAGTCGAGTTTACTTTTGTAGCTCCGGTTCAGGCCAATCGGACCAACCAGAATACTTTCTTTTGATCAAGAAGTGTCCGCTAGTATAGTGATCGCAAGAACAACCTAAACCTGCTGTTTAAACAATCCGAAATGGAAAAAAAATTCCCTGATATTTTGCAAAATTTTAAACATTCCCTGAAAATTCCCTGATTTCCAGGTTGTGTTACCACCCTGTGTTCTTGTTGTCTTTTTCTAACCTCCTTTAGGAGTTTTAACACAGCCAATTACGCCTCGTAATTTAGAACAGCGGTCAAGATACGAGGTCAACACTTGAGCTGGCACCCATCTGGACTTCGAGCGACATCTTGCGCAACGATACTTTGAACACCACAGTCCCAGTGTACTCGAGGAACACCAGAATTGAGTCGATTTTATTTTTATTTTGCCAACAAATATCTGTTTATAGGATATGGCCGGGTTTTAAACGTGGGACCCTGTGTATGAGAGGCTGAAGTTCTGACGACAGGGCTACCGAAACAATTGGTAAAAGAACTTGTTTATGGTTGCAACGGCAACACCGTGCACTTGTAGTCCAGTCGTCAGAACATCGGCATCTCATACAGAGTTTCCCGCGTTGAACGATTAAATTACCGTGCACATAGGTTTTTGCCAATAGCCAAAATTATATAACCCATTCTTATTCTAGCATTCTTATTAATTTTTTTGGTAAGAATTCTAAATAATACTCACTTTTAAATCCCTATATAAATGAGTCATACAACTGCTAATGTTTTCATTTTATCTAACACTTTTGAATCAAATTGTTATTGTACTGTCGAGGAAACAAAAACTGGAACAGACCTCGCAGTTGAGGTACCGTTTGTCGGAGGCATAATTGTGCTACGTCATTTTAACGGAAATTCGTTGCGATTGTTAGAAACTGTTTTAACTCTTGTTAGACCTATAATTGAGTATGGGTTTCAAATATTTAGCACGGCTTCCATCTCTTCTCTTGAACAACTAAACAAAGTACAAACGAGTGCTGCAAGAATTATTGCAGGATTGCGAAACTCCTGCCAAATGACATTGCGCAATTTGAAGCTGGACTGATTCCATTAGAATGCAGGAGAAAATGCCTTATGAACAATTAAACAGGTTTCGCAGTTACGATATAGTAATCATAGAACTGCAAATTTCATTAAAAGTTGGAAAAGCAATCAAAGGTTGAAGAAAGGTTGTCTAGTATTCCCCCTGAAGCTACACGTATTTTTACAGATGGAAGCAAACTGGAAAACGGTTCCTGTGGTAGCGGATCCGTGATTTTCCGACCAAACAAGGAACCTATTAATATCAGCAGAAGGACACCGAACCACAGTTCAAGCTATAGAGCTGAACTATTCGCTATTCTTGATTCCCTCAGAGTAATAGGAAACGGTGAAAGGGAGGTGTGGTTAATGACCGATAGCCTTAGTGCCTTACAGTATTTGAAGAATTTCTATGAGGTCAGAGGTACCACAGCTGTAGCGATCATCGAGGAGCTCGATAGACTTTCGCGTTTTTTCTTAGTGCATTTAGTTTGGATACCATCTCATGTCGGTTTGGCTGGGAATGAACTGGCTGACGGACTTGCAAGGGCAGGCTGTGACCAGATCTTAGAGGGTGACAACATGTTGACTTATTCAGAAATTGGCTCCATTTACAAAAAGACAGCAATAGACTGGAGTCCCCCCAGCATTCTTGGTATGGCGCTAAGAAACCAGGCGAGATTTCTAAATTGCAACTATGCAGGCAAGCTTAAACTGCTCTCTCCAGATTCAGGCGGGACACACAAGGAGTTTGAAGTTTGAGGCCGGAACCAATCTGTTCCCTGGCTGCCCCAACTGTCGTGGAGGTGCTCAAGCCAATCCCGAACACATACTCCATTGCCTCGGTTTGACGTGGAAGGACATCAACGACGACCCACTTTTATTTTTGGACTTCCTCAGGGTCACACACATCATGGAACTGGTCTATTTTTGACCCAGGGATATGTAAAAAAACTGTTTTATTTGATTAATATTTATCAAACTAGAACCTTTGTGTGTCTAAATTTAAAACACAAACTTTTTGGAAAAAGAACTTTACAAGATTTCTGAAGATTAGTTTAGAGATAATTTTGTTTTGAAAACCACTTTACAGCCAGTAAAAAGTAGCAATAATCTTGGTTTTGTTTAAAATAAAAATATCTCTCTATATAAAAAAGTAAGCTCTTTTAAAGTGTCAGCGGCCATAACATGATGAAATATTGATGCTCCAAGTCCAAAATGTTTTGGGAAGGTGTGTCTCCCTTATGCCTCGATGCCCTTTTTTTTTGGTTTTCAAATTTCCAATTAGTTTTTTAATTAAAAATAAAAATTACTTTCTCTCTATGTTATAGTATAGGCGTTTAGGGGTTTTATAGAGGTTGGCGAGCGATAGCGAGCAGGGGGCGGAGCCCTCTAGTTATGTAACTAAAAATTATTTAATTCTTCTTGTGCTAATTCATAAAAGTATATTATGCTCTTACAAGACAATTGTATTTATTTTCATATTTTGCTTAACGTAAAGACGTTATTTGGATAAATAACTAAAATAAGAATGTATATAATAAATAGTAATGAGTATTCGTTTCCTTACTGAAGGGCGAATGAGCCTCGTTGACCGCGGGTCTCAACCAATGTGCCTCTGTGTTAATCCAATGGGAAAAAATTATTTTCTAAGCCACATTTCTCCGGTTATATTGGATATTTTTACAAGCATTTTTAACAAATGATAAATGTAACTGACTTACGGGTTTCTATAATCCCACTTTTTGAAAGTCGTTCGAATATGTTTTGTTAAATTATTTATTGAAAATTGAAAAAAAATATTCGAACATTGAAAATTAATATTTGGGGTATTTTGACATTTCTTAAAATTTAGGGTGTTGCCATTGCAAATTTAAAAGTTTGTATTAATTTCAATATGAAGCGGAATAGGATGACGCGGCATCCGCGAATATCCGCAAAGTAAAGAAAATATCCACAACATTGCTTCTGGGTTTTATGAAAGTAAAGTACAGTAATCGTAGTATTATAAGAGAAAAAAAACAACAGGTATATGAAATATGGAGATTTACAATTTAACAAAAAAGTCAGTTGTAGTTTGTTTTGAATTGTCAAGACAACTTTTTTTCGTTTCTCACTTATTTCGCTACTATCAAAATCACGCAAAGCAGTTCAATTAAAACGCGGGCAGTTTATTTTACAAGTGACGCTTTTTGTCAATCTGTTCGTGATGTGCACCAGGTTGAACACATTTTGGCACACACCAGGATTCCTACAGTCATTCTTATTTTAATGCATTCGTTGTTCTTTTTGTTTAATGTATTCGTCGTTCTTGAAAGGGATTCGTTGTTCTTGGAATGCATTCTTCCAACAAGTTTTGAAACAAATAATTTTCATTTCATTTTACGCGTGTTCAAAATCGTTGAAATTTTACATTTATTTGAGCACTAATATAAATATAGAAGTTTAATGCTTTAATTTTTGAATATTTTGAAGGGCCTCGTATTCGCCGTTGGGCAGGCCCCAAGTGTAATAAGTATAGTGCCCTTTTTAAAGGCACAATAAGTAAGTGAGGGCCCCTTTGAGACAACGCATAGGCTGGTTGCAGCAATTGCAAATAAACTGGCTAAACAAATTGAGTGCTTAAAACCATTTTTTTTGTAGTTCTAAACAATTGTATAGTAAAAATAAATGTGTATAATTTACAAGAAAATATGCACAAGGGATAAATTGTTATTTTCCTTTATGTTACTCGCATGTATTTTCTAACTAACTTTGTCTCTTTAAGGGATACGGTACCCAAAAATTGGTCAAAATATCGATTTTTTCGTTTTTACATATTTTTATTCACAATATCTTTCTGAACATTTACTGAAAGTTTTAGAATGATATCTTCTGTAGAAAAAAAAGTTATTAAACATTTTCTGTAGTCATCCCTTTAAGTTTGAACTTGTATTCGTCTGCTTTCAAAATGTTTTCTCTGTTTCGCGGGTTTTTTTTTTCAATTCTTGTGTTGATAAATCCCTAGGGCTTTTTTGCTACTTAAGTTAGAATTTTGAAATTTTTAGCCTGTGTTCTTATACAAGCGGTGCACAAAATTGTGCATGGAATAAAGTCTAATATGTATAGATTATTTTTTTAAAAATGTTGAATTCAATAATTTGTAAAAAAATTTCGATTTTTTGAGATTTTCAGTATAAATGTATGTTTCTTTTTTGCTGTCGCTCACATTTTAAAATTTATGCACAGTTCGCGAATAAATAGTTCTAAAAACAAACTATAAAAGTTTGGTGGAGTTATTCTTAAAATTGAAAGAGGAGTAGCGTTTTAAAAAAAGTTTAACATTTTAATTTAAAAAAATGAAAAACCACTTGTAACTGTATTTTTTTATTGCTGGAAATGTTTAGTTGGAGTAAACATTATATAAAAACACTATAATTTCCGAGTTTATGTTATTCTTGTTAAAAATAATATAACCCTTAATAAATTAGCGGTTCTTCAAGAACAAGAAATTGTAACATATTTGAAAACCCTCTGATTGGTCCGCCCATTCTTCGCACCATAAATTGTCACTTAAACTCGACTGCGAATGTATTCATATTCTTATTGTGTGCAAGCTTCTCATCTGTAGCTGTACTTTGCTGTCCTGTTCGCTGTTTATTCAAAAGTAAGTCAAATTTCCTTTTGCCTTTAAATTTTGTCATTAGCTTTTTTTTTAATTTTTAATACAATTTATTTCTGGACAATTTTATTTTATTAATTAATAAACGCACTTAAATAGCACACTAATTTTAAGCAAATCTGTTCAGAAATGATATTCTTGTATTCCTAATGTGATTATTCTTTGTAAAATATATTGTCTTCCAAAACGTATAATAAAATTATAATATTAATTTTAAAGTACCATATACAGAGTCTCTCAAAAATGATCGTAATAGTGATCCAACAAGAATCAATAAAAAAACTCACTATTTGCCATGGTATATTTTAATTTTGACATGAAAAATTTTCTGAGGCATGTTTAAACAGTTCTTAAGGAAACTGTATAGATTTTTTTTTTTTAATTACAATGTAAATTATTTTTGAGAAAATGATAATGAATAAAATGGCATAAAAAGACGACACAAAAGTGAAAGTACACTTTAGAAAAACATCACAAAATTTGAAAAATTCTAATTTTTTTTATAATTGTTTAGTATTTAGTAGGAAATCCTTTATTCTATATAACAGCTTGTTAGAGTCTGGGTTTAGATTTAACTAAAGTTTTGGTAATTTATGCACCAATCTTGTTCCATGCTTCGATCATTACTGCGCTTTCAGTAGAATTTTCGATTTAATGTTGTGGCTTCTTATTCACACCTCGAATTCTTTGCAAATATGTTAAATAGGGTTTTAATCTGATCCAACTGACAAAGCATTTTCTCGCACAGAACAACCATTTATAGTACCAGTATTTCGGAGGATTCTATGAATACTTTGACAGGAAATAGAAGTTCCATGCGTTTCCTTATAAAATAAAGTAAATTTTACTGCACTTAGACATAGATTTTTGAGAAATTTACTCACGATAATTATTTGATCTCTAGTTGTCAAAAGTTGAGAACGACCATTTCGCGGCTTGTTTTTTATTCTTTTGCCTCTTGGAAACGTTTTACTATACTTTTCACCGTTGAATGAGGTAGATTCAGTATAGTAGAAATCCTCTAAAGGGGATTTTCCAGCTTTGAAATGAAATATAATTGGTTTTCGAACGTCTCCAACTAGTTTCTTTAAGAACGCGCTGTAAATAGAATAAATAATTGAGAAAAAAATAAGCTGCAAAGATATTTTTATAATGAATTTAAAGTAATAATTGTTGTAATAATGTACGAAGACTTTTGTGTGATCATTTTGTGACATTTTTTTTTATTTAATTATTTTTCGAAAATTACTACTAGCTTTTTTTTTAAAATATTACCCAGTTTTATTAAGGACTATTTAAAGATACTATTTTAAAATCTTCAACTGATAAAAAAAATTACGAAGTATATAGCACAATTTCTTCAAATTTCTTTAGTGAACGAATACTTTTGGGAGACACTATATATTTTAAGCTTTAGTATAGCTATTTATCTAGAACATTAAAAAGCACATGTTTAACAACAATTCGAAACAATAAATGTATTATTGCTTTTATTGACCTATAGTAAACCTACCATGTATTTACACCTATAGAAAATTGTAAAGTTTTAAGGAGCGTAACTTATGTGTTTTGAATATTTATCTTTGCAATTGTTGTCTATCCATTCTGCTTGTCCTTTGTTTATTATCCATTATATTTGTATTTATGTTATTCTTTTATGAAAATATATTAAGATTCCCAGAAGTTTAATATTTCATATATTCCAAATACCCAAATACTGTTGACAAAACATAATTGTCATGTATTAAATTTCATTTACTTACCTCGTTTATAATTATAGTGTATAGTATAAATAGATTTTACAATCAATTTTTTTTTAATTTTTTTGTACAGATTTTACAATAGATATTTAGAGACATTTTGTTGCGTGTGTTACCTTAGTTAAATTTATATTCCCAAAGGAAAATTGTTGAAAATAAAAATGTTTTGAATTAACTTTTTATATTTCTGACCTAGTTAATTTATAAATATCGTTTTTGTAATTTATATTGTCTTTATTTAACTAATTAAATGAAAAAAAATAGGAGTTTCGTTACGTGTGTTACCAGGGTGGTAACAGAACCTGGAAAACCTGGAAATCAGGGAATTCTCATGGAACTTTTTAATTCTGGAAATATCAGGGAATTCTCAGGGAATTTTTCAAATTTAGCAAAATATCAGGGAATTTTTTTCCATTTCGGATTATTTAAACAGTAGGTTTAGGTTGTTCTTGCGATCACTATACTAGCGGACACTTCTTGATCAAAAGAAAGTATTCTGGTTGGTCCGATTGGCCTGAACCGGAGCTACAAAAGTAAACTCGACTATCTACCTATCACGCAGAAGCAAAAAACTGTCAATTATTATCAAACGTCAAATATGCTCCAAAGTCTCAACGCTGCGTATGATGTCGCCCTTAACGGTTGCGTTGGGTGCCTACTCAGGTGACAGCTCGTCACTTGACTGTGGTTCTAAATTACGACGTCCGTTGCCAATAGCTCTCGTGTAGCTCTAGTATGACAATAATTCAAACTAAACTTAACTAAAAAGTAATTGTAAAATCAGGGAATTTTTTATGAAAGTATCAGGGAAATCATGGAAATATCAGGGAACTTTTTTTCCAGGATTTTGTTACCACCCTGGTTACATTCCAATTTGATAATTTTTACAAAAACTTTATAACGAGCAAAAATGTTTTAGAACAAATTTCAAGCGTTATTTATTAAAGGAAAAATTCGTAAATAGTGATTCCTTGTATTGAAAAACTATAGCTTTTTGAAAACCTTGGTAAATATGATGCCACGAAATGTTTTTTTTTTGTCGTGCAAAAAATAAATATCACGAGATAAATTTTTGCGATCAGGAGAATAATTGTAATTTGAAATGTAATTCGAATTTCTTTACAGTTCAAAAAATGGATAACATCGCTGTATTCCTTACAAAGGATTTGAAAAAGTTAATGAAGAATAAGAAAATTATCTTTATGGGCGACTCCAGTAAGTTATTTAAAAATTAAGTATGATGATACAATTTATTTTTTGATTGAGGTCGTGTTTCGATTCCAAAAATTACGAACTTCACATAACCAACTTCATTTCTTCATAAGTGTTCCAAAATTTTCAGAAAACTGAATATAAATTTTAATTTGGAATGGGAATATTTCTTATGATGTCACGTTCTCCATACTGCGATGTCATTGGTTGTTTGTTTTCTTTGACAATATGTTGAAAAAAGCCCATTGTCGGTTGTAAGCTAATTCATAGAAGTTAATTTTTTCCATCAATCACAAACTTTCAGTTTTCAGGATATATGTACACTACTCAAAACAATTAGGGGAACGCATGGTTTAAACCCTTTCATCCTCAATAATTCCATTTGGAATCATCAGCTTGCGATTTTCTCCCCACTATTAAGTTGAGCTCGAACTTATTTATCGTAAAATGGAAGAATCATGTCTTTTGAAGAATTAAATAATGTTTATTTTTAAATGAATGAAAATATGAAAAACATGGTAAAATAAAATCCACTCCCAAAAAATTTTATGAAATAAATTGACCCTAAATTCTTTACGCTTGCATTCTTAGATGTTTTAAAATTTATTTTACCTTTTTTTTACAAATAAAGTTTTGAAAGAATTATTGTTATAATTTATTCAAAAAGTTATGATTCCAATTTTTTCCCATTAAATTTTAGTTAAAAAATTAAGATTCCCCCTGTTTTTGTAAAATTTCATTCTGAATGCATAATGAATCTATTTCACAAATTTTAGACTTTTAGAATAAAAATAAATAGTTGGAACTGAAATGGTTAACAAAAGTACGTAAAGTGCTCCCCTAAATGTTTTGAGCAGTGTATTTCTTTTAAAACTTCAGTAGGGGGAACCAAGGACACATGACCCAACTTGTAGTTTTTGGCTTGTAACTTTTAAAAAATACTATTTATGGATGTGCAAATGCAGTCAATTTATACTTTAATAAGTATTACACAATATATATTAGTACTAGATTTATAAACCCGGCGTTGCACGGGTGTACCCTTAATTATCTTAATTAGTAGGGTTTTTTATGTAAACTTTTATTTTATACCAATTGATCCCCTCTCCACTGGTACACTCTATCAGGATATTATTATCTCCCATTATGATATGAGGGTTTGACTGTATCCAGGCCCTTCCAGGAGTTAGAGGGCTTTCCCATAGGCCCCTGTTCAAATTGCCAGAACAGCTATATCCTGTTTTCAGTGCATGAAAATGTATTCCTTTGTATAGCTTAACATGTACGGAATGATACAGTTATGTTTTTTCACCATGTGGTTACAGCTGACCAAAAGGAAAAAAGTGATGCCACTTCCAACTCATAAAACTTTTCCAATGCTGAGAAAAAGGCATTGGGACATGTCATGTATCCTTATGGGTCAAATGTCCCTAGTTCCTCCTACATCTATGATATAATAGTCGGTCTGTTCATTGGCGACATTTGGCGAGTTTGAAAAATTAACGTAGGGTTTCTATACCTATCGAGTTGTATGAAATATGAAGTGGAATGTTTACCACATTTGGAAATTTCGTTGCATGGCAACGCACCCCAAATCGCCAAATTAAGGGCACTGGGTAGTCTACGACAACATAAAATGATAAAATTTAATCCATTGTTTAGGTCTTTGTAGCACACTTAATATTATTTTGATTTAAAACCATTTTCTGAACAAATATTATTCAAATATTTTTACACAAGAATTAATAATTTATATTAAGAAAAAAATACTGCAATTATTACTTTGGTGGTTCAAGAACGTTAAAATTTTAACGTAGTTTATATTTTATTTAAAAAAAATTCTATGGTGATATATTTAATTGTTTTTGTTTTAATATGTACCTTAAAGGTTCTAACCCCTGTGGTAAAAATTTTACTTTTATCTTAAATAGTTTTCGTGTCGTGCTAACCTTGAGATATAGTGACGCAAAAATATTTTTTGAATCAACTGATAATTAAATGCTTGTTTCTAAATAAATTACTATTATACATTAATATAAATTATAAATTCTTGTTTTGAAATGTTTGATTAATATTTGTACAAAAAAAATGGCTTAAATCAAAATAATATTAAGTGTGCTACAAAGACCTAAACTGTTGGTTAAATTTTATCATTTTACCAGTGCCCTTGACCGGCCATCATAGCTCTTCCCTATTTTCAGACATTCGTGCTATCTACAAAGACTTCCTTTGCCTCATGAAAGATGATAGAATCATTCCGGACAGAAATCTACGTGCAAAAGTAAATGAAATTTGGTACTTTTTTGTGAGTGTGAAACTTTTCGTGTGATCTTGGCAAGTGACTAAGCAGCAACTTGTCTAATTATAAAATAAAATTCCTCCAGTAATGGCTAGTGGAATCCAGCCTTTAAGAGGCAATAAGAATCCCACTTTTTGAAATTGATTCGAATATATATATATATATATATATAATATATATATATATATATATATATATATATATATATATATTATTATTATATATATATATATATAATATATATATATATTATATATATATATATATATTAATCAAAATATTCAAACCAATTTCAAAAAGTGGTATTATAGAACCATATTTAAGTCAGCTACATTCATCAGAAAAATAAACGTTTATAAAAATATTTAATGTAAAAATGTAGAACATTAATAACTTAATTTTTTTTTTAAATATTCAAACCAATCTCAAAGAGTAGTACTATAGAACTCTGTAAGCCAGCAACATTTATCATATAAGAAACAATATTTGTAAAAATATTGAATAAATAATTTTACAACAAAATATGTGAACCAATTTAAAAAATGGAATTATAGAGCCCTAAAAGCCAGCTACATTTATCAAATAATAAAAAATGCAATACAGCCGGAGTTGTTTCTAATCTCCCGTTTGTCTGACGAAGTAAGACAATATCAGTGAATCCGTTGACATGAATGAAGTCTGACACTAGAAGTGGACAGTTGTAAATGTCTTCCCAGTCCAGTTCAAGGTAGTCAAAAATGTGCTGAGGTGATGCCTGTTCTTTTTGGCATTTATGACAAACTACCCCCAGAGGAAAACTTTTGCCACCCCCAGAATATGTAAGGCTTTTTAAATGTCCAGTGGCTAGTCGGGACAGACGGGTATTAGTTTGCCGGTCGCAAGGAAGAGAAAGTCCTGTTTTTTTGGCTTTATACCAGTCGTGAGATAGGGGTATTAGCCATTTCTCTTTATTCTCAGCTGTTTTCATTGAGTATAACTCCTGATATGCGAGTTCTTGGGTAGAAGGGACTAGGTGATCTAGTCCCTCCCTAGCAAGAGTGTCGGCCACTTCATTTACGGGGATATCGACATGAATTGGGACGCATTGAAAGTGCACTTTGTGCTGCTGGGATATGTTCTTTCGTAGGATAGATAGGCTGGTTTTGTCGCCTACGTGGGCCCAGTTTTTAAGATGTTGAATGGAACTGCGGTTGTCAGATAGTATCCATAAGTCTCCATAGTTGATTTCATCAATTATATTTATCCCTATGTCAATTGCCAATAATTCGCTTCGAAAGACGAAATCTGGGTTACGTTGTTTAATTGAGAGTTTCTCTACTGGTGTTTCAATATAAACTCCAATGCCTTCATCCATTTTGCTGTCATCGGTATAGAATTTGATGTCATTCGAAGGAATTTTATTAATAATTTCCAATGCCAATTGTTTAAGTAATTCAGAACAACATTCATTCTTATTAAGTGTGGTGGGGAAGCTATCATTATAATTAACATTGGAGAGTCCATCGTAAGTGTTCAAATTAGAATTAAGATAGTGACTAGGCTCTCAGGGTTGCCACGGTCCTTGAAAAGTGCTTGAAAAAAAAAACGATTTTCAAGGTCTTAAAATTGCTTGAAAAACATTATCAACCTTGAAAAGTCCTTAATTTTTTGGGCCGACGAATTTATCTTGAAGTGACCGTTTTTTTCAGGGATTCGAGTAATGTGTTACTTGCAACAGTTACTTTTTTCGGTAACACTGTTAGATTTTTCAGAAAGTTACTGTAATTGTAACTCAGTTACTTTTATTGGTAACGAAGTAACGAAAAATTTCTTTACTTTTCTGTTACTCCTCACACCGTTCTTCGGTAGCTAAATGCTTATTTTATAACACATATTTAAGTTCCTTTGAAAGTTAGAGAGCTCTTATTCGTTTTCTAAATGAATTTTTAAAAACTATCGTGAATACTAGGTGCATTTTCGAATATACAGTCCTTGAAAATGGAGAAATATATCCTTAAAAACCCTAAATAGTCCTTAATATTTTTTTTTACCAAATAGTGTGGCAACTCTGGGCTCTACATTATCTGCAATTAGCTGCAGTGGACTGTTTTTTTGAGTCTTTGATTACATGTCCAGTTATTTAGGTAAAAAGCCGATTTTATTTTCTTGGTTTATGCTGGAAAGTTTATTGAAATATTTGACTAAACTAGCCTGCCTTCTGATAGAAAGTGGTTGTAGATCCGCTTCGTAAAGGACAATTTCAGAAGGACAGCTACGTTTCAATCCGCAGTGATTATGCGGGCAGCACTCAACTGGACCTTTTCCAATTTGTTCAAGTTCGTATCAGAAGCACAGCAATAGATAGGGTAGCCATATTTTGGAATAGGTCTAATGACAGCCGGAAACCAAATAGTAATAGGGCTTATAAAAAAAATTATATTGGATTAACACAAAGGCACTTTGGTTTGGAGACCCGCGGTCATTCGGTCTTATTACCCCTAATATAATTCTTCCTAAAGCCTATAACGAATTTTAATTATGTACTCAATAGTTTAGCTGTTTGACATTAATTTTTGTTGGCTGAATAGGAATACTATTATTTAAAAAAAATTTCGTGGTTTAGGAAACACAAAAGTACTAATAACGTCGAAAAGAAATTTTAAAAAAGCTTCTAAAAAACAGCGCAATGTTATAACTGTTTTATATGCTACACAGTTTTCACCGGCTCACCTCAACATGGCGGGCGGGAGAAAGGAAACAGATTTTAACTCCTCCTCTAGAAAGTATAGAGACAGATTTACTCTCTCTATGAGCATAACAGATATATTCTGGCTGATAGACATTTTCTGTAATTTAACATAATTTTTTTGCAGTGTATAGTATACTGCAATGTTTGGTGTATTGACTCGAAAGAGGCCATAACGCACTGTACGCGGAAAAGTGACCTATCGCACAAATATGACTTTTCTAGTATAGTAAATGCTATAATATTCAAAATTTAAATATCTAGCTATTAAAGCAAAAATCAAATCAATTGGTAGAATAGTTGAAATGCAGTAAGTGAATCGTTGTTTTATCTAATGCAATGCAATGGAAAAAATAAACTTCAGACGATTTTTCTGAAAAACTAGTATTTTTGCGATAGGTCTATTTTCCGCATATAAGTTACTTAATTACAGGAGCTGTAAAGACTACCCCTATAGTCGCAATGCAACTTTATACTTCAAACCTACCTATATATGAAGAAATAAAGAAACAAGCAATCAGTACCTATATCAGACTAAAATGATCACAAAGAGCCAAATGGATAGAGGTGAGCTGCAGGGATGTCCTCAAAACACAAACTTCCCCTATTGTAAAATGTCAAAACATCATAAAAGACTTCGATGAAAACAGAAGCATGGGCTCTACAAGAAACCAAGTAAACCCACTGGACTATACTGGAATAGATCACCAGCTAACACTGAACGGCCTATCAAAGAAAGATAACTATGATGCAATTTTGAAGGCTACAGCGATATCTCTAATGGAGGAAATTTACCCAGAACCCCAATGGACAAGAATTTTTACTGATGGGTCGCAAGTAAACGATTGTGCTGGGGCTAGGTGTTTATTGCAAGCTGTTCTCCCAGTATGCTCCTGTGGGAGAGTGCATGCCTAATTTTGATGCGGAAATATACGCCATACATCTGGCTTTGCAAAATCTGATTTTTAGAATAAACAGCTACTGCTTTTCTAAAGTTGTCCTATTTGTTGACTCAAGTGCAGCCATCCAGGCAGTCTCAACAAATCATCACTCTGAAACGCAAATAGTGACACAGATCAAGAGAGACATAATCCACCTAAAAAGTAAAGGCATACACATTTTATTTCAATGGATACCCTCCCATGTGGGAATCTATGGTAACGAAAAAGCAGATCTTCTCGCCAAAAAGGGTAATAATGTGCTAATCAATCAGAAACCAGTTCCTCCAAACTTCTTCAAAAAGTTTATCCATGGTCATATCAATAACTCTTCTAAAGATAATCTAATGATTAACTCCAATAACAAAAAGTGGCACAATATCCAAAACAGCTGGAAAATGTTCAGTGAAAGACCACGTAAAGAAGCGGTTGCATACTTCAGATTAAAGACAGGCCATGACTGTTTGGCAGAGCACCTGAATAGAATAGGCATTCTTCACACGAGCGTCTGTTCATTATGCAGTGCTGGAGTTATGAACATGGACCACCTACTTGTATGACCAAAACTGAATGGAGTGGCCCAACAGCAAGGCGACATCTTTAAACTTTATTGGGAAGCAAGAGTACTAATGGACTGATGAAACATGCCTGCCTCCTCTTCACCTTATTTTCTTTCCCGGACTCTCACTTACGGTTGCCCCCTGTGTTCTGCTATTTGTACATATGTTATTTTTATTCTTTATTTTGTTATTTGTTGCGTTGTTTATTCTCTGTCAGTGATGAGATCTCTGTAATAATGGATTGAATTCCAATAAAGCCATATTTTAAAAAAAGTTACTTTTTTTTCCTTTATAGTTAGAAGATTCTGTCTTCGGAGACAGGTTGTTAAACCGAGGTGAGAAAACAAACGCTCGAGTGTACAGAGAAGAAAGGAGGAGTACGCAATGTCACGTAAACGTCTACTTCTACTTCATAACGAAAGTATTCGATGAATACGTAGAAGACGTACTGAGCCGCTTAAGACGAGGGGTACGTCCTGATGTACTTATAGTCAACTCTTTTTTGTGGGACATCAGTAGGTATGTTGCTCTCCTATTTGACTATTAAATTGTTTTTTGTTAGTTAAATAATGTAAAATCCATGCAATCTTTAAGATGTGTGCAATATTTTGGTGTTCTTGTCTTTCTTTACTATCTAGTCTGTGGGACAGTTGTCCCATAACCTTTTTTTTTGCACAAAAGGTCCAGAAAGTTTTTGATTATAGTTTTTCATTTTGTTTGGCCAGATTTAAAAAACAACAAAATTTGAAACTTTTTTTCTTATTTAAAAAAAAAATCTGGAAAGTTCAATTTTAAAAGAGCAAGCTTTTTTGACATCCTTATGCGAAAATTCGTAGTTGATAAACCTAAAATCTAAAAAAAAGCGATATCAGAATTATCTATTAAAATATCCTTCCTTTTAAAATGCCTAATTTGAACTTTAAATCTTTGAATTTTTTTGAAACTCTGTTTTCAGTGAGTATTAATATTAAAAGGTTTAAATCTTGTTTAAAAGAAATTACAAGTGATAATTACCACTGTAAATTAACTTGGATATTTTTACTTTCAATTATCTAATATAAAACCAAAGATACTGACAGTATTGCGATGGGGTCTGAGATGGAGATTTTTTGTTTTCTACACTTTTCGGTGAGTGCTGATTTTGAAAAAGTGGTTTTCGAACATTGGTCCGTCTGTCTGCCTGAAATTATTCTATAGCTCAAACTAAAAGAGCTACGAACACTTCATATTTGGTACACAAGTTCGTGTATCGTAATAAGGTTTACGAGCAAATTGCACACGCGCACGGGGTAGCCACCATATAACTTTTGGGTTTTAAAGATATTGCTGAAAAACAAAGAGATATAGACTACAAATTTGGTACACGAATTTATAGAATCTGTCGTATGTCATAATGAGGTTTTTGAGAAAATTACGCATGCCCAAATAATAGCTGCCATGGATATTTTAGGTTTAAAACTTTGAAATTGTCTTATGAGGGTATAAAAATTCCTTTAAATCTGTTTAGTGTTATATTAGGCTGTAACTTAAATTCAAGCGGTGTTACAAGCTCCTAAATTTTTCTACTAGGTGGGGAGCGGACGGCGTCGATACATACAAGAGGAACTTGAACCATCTTATGGATCGGCTGCAGAGTCTCGTTCCGGACTGCCTGGTCATTTGGATGACCACTCCGCCCCTTTCGAAAAACATACGAGGGGGATTCTTGATACCGGATCTAGAGTTCCTGAAATACAGCCTCCGCTTTCACGTGTTGGAAGGAAACAACTTTGCAAGTGAGGTAAATTCTTTTTACAGTTTTATAGAGTTAGTTGAATTAATAAGACACTAGTCGTGGTGTGGAAGTAGATAAACCAAACATGTAAACATTTTTCGTCAACCTTGTTTCACACCATTCATTGTGCAGGTCACACATTTGGCGTAAATGAAAAAAAAATTCTAAATGATAATCTGAAATATTGTGTTTGCACTTAAGAACAATCAACAAGAGTTGTTTAATTGCTTTAATTGTTTTATTAAATGATTATATAGTTTGAACTCTTAGTCTAATGCGGGCAGATATATATATATGGAGCATAAGTATAATATAATCAAAACTACCTCAGTAAACAATTACGATTCTTAATTGACTTACCTCTTGGGATTTGGTTACAACCAGGGTTTAAAAAAATTTAACTGTTGCTAGTCGCAAAATCCGACCAGATCTTTCAAATTTGAACAACAAAATAAATTTAGTTGCAGTTATCACGACTAGTTTTCCCAAAATCATGACATTACAAAATTTCATTGGTCCTGAATTTGTCAAACCATTGCAGTGATCATATAATTGCAAAAATTAGGAATCCTAAAATCGCACATCTAAAACGATCTAAATTGGGAAACTACGGCTAAATTCGCATAGTTTCCCAAATTGCGGTTGTTGTAAAATCCGCCAAATTGTGGCGATTGGGTTAAATAGAGAAACTCTAGCTACCCTCAAAACTTTAAAAAAAAAAACCTTAGTCGACCGTAATATCCAGAAACCCCGGGTGTAATAAGTTGTGACTTTTTTAATTTTAGAATTCCAGATATCCTAAAATTCAGAAATTTGTGATTCTATAAAATAGCGAATTTCCGGTGATTCTTTAAGCATGCAACTCTGTCTCCTAAAATCTCCTAGTTGGGTGATTTTAAGATCTCATGCAGAATTCCAAACCATAGTTTAAAGATTTCATTTTTGATTTTTTAAAAATAATTTTTAAAAAAAATCTTAAGTAATGTGCATTTTGCACCTAGTTTTTTACAGTTAGTAGCACAGATTTCTTCTGAATTTCTTTATCCAATTTGGAACACTGGTCACAACACATAGTGGTGTCCAGGATAAAAGATGATAAAAGTCTTTTATTACTCTTTGCTAATAAATAGATAAACACTGCTCAAAACAATTAGGGGAGCGCATGGTTTAAACCCTTACACCCCTAATGATTCCATTTGGAATCATCAGATTGCGATTTTTTTTCTGACTAAATTAAGCTTGCACTATTTATCGTTAGATGGAAGAATCATGTCTGTTAAAGAATTAAATGTTTGTTTTAGTTAAATGAAAATATGAAAAACGTGGTGAAATAAAATTCACTCTCAAAAAAATTTATGAAATTAATTGACCCTAAATTTTACATGCTTGCATTTTTTAGATGTTTAAAAATTGATATTAACTATTTTTAACAAATAAAGTTTTGAAAAAATATCGTTATAATTCATTCAAAGTTTGTGATTCCAATTTTTTCCCCTTTAATTTTAGTTTAAAAAATTAAGATTTTTCTCCCTTGTTTTTTATATTTCATTCTGAATGTATAATGAATCTATTTTACAAATTTTAGATTTTTAGAATAAAAATTAAAAAGTTGGAACTGAAAGGGTAACAAAGTATGCAAAGTTCTCCCCTAATTGTTTTGATCAGTGTATATCTCCATGCTTGATTTTAGGTGGTAATTAACCATGGGTTTGATGTAGTTGACGCCCATTACCATCTCCAGCATCAAATCCACCGCCGTGCAGATGACGGAGTCCACTGGAAACCTAAGGCGGTGCGATTCATTCTAAATTTGTTGCTTAGCCACATCAGTGTTGCGTTTAATGTCCCTCTTCCAAACCAGTAAGTGCTATTTTGTGATTCATATACAGGGTTCGTACTCTTCCTGAATATCCTGAAAAACTCCTGAATTTCAAATATTTTGTCTAAGTGGCAAGTGCTCTTATAACTCCTGAAATTTATATTAGAAATCCTTATTCAAAGTATAGTTTCCTAAAAAATTATCTATTTTTAATAGAAAATAGTTTTCAGTGGATTTGAAGGATCCAGTTTTTAAAAAAACTTGAGGTTTTGCATTAATTTTTGTCAGAAATTGTTAGTTAATTTTTTGAGATTTTGCATGTCTTAAAGTTATACATTTTAAGTTATTTGATAATTATTTGATATTATTGTTTTTTGATTTTCAAGGCACCACAATTTGTTGATCTTGGATTTTTTTATTTTACTTTTAATTTCATGATGTCACATTGTCGCTATAAGTACTTTTATGCTTATTATATCCTGAATTTATGTGATTGTATTCCTATATTAACTCATTATAAAACTCCTGATTTTCACTATTAAAAATAGAGTATGAACCCTGCAGATAGGAACTAATGGTAAACTTAAACACCCAAATTTCTCTTTACCAATTGTTTTTTTCTTCTTCTGTTATGAAAAGGTGTATGACAGCCCAGTTGGTAAAGTTTTTGAAGTCCTGTAACCCGAACAGGTTCGCAGATGAAAAAATAGTGAAACTTTTAATTATAAATTTTGTATCATAACTTCAGAAATTCCAAACTAAAGGAAGTATTAAGAGTTTTTAAGAATTTTCAGAAATGCTTACACGTTTTTTTTTTTTCAAATTAAAATTCAATTCTTGCGTTTGTCATCTTATGAATCTGTTTTTATGACCAAAAATCTGCAATGTTCCAAAACCTTCGAAGGATGTTCTCTCAAGCTATGAGTTTATATCGCCCTTTATTTGATACAAGCCTTCTCCCTAAAAATCCAATATTTGAAATAAGTGTAATAGGTTTTAGGCTTCATTCATTCCTAACAAAGTTATTTTTTAGAAAAAATATCGTACCAAAGAAAAAGTTTTAAAAATTATATTTTTTGTCTTGTATTTTTTTCAGTGGGCCACCTCAAGTCACAGATGACGAGACCCAGGAATCCGGTGACCAGGCGGCGACAGCATCAACAAGCGCCGGTGACCAACAGGCGGCAGCCTCCACAAGCGGTACCTATTAAAGAACTTGCAGGTTAGTAGCTCATGAGATTTCTTACTTTCATAGAAAAATATTATTTTTAACGTATAATTGTTTTGTATAATTAAGTATATTTTTGCATAAAATTTGCTAGTGAAGCACTTTTTTTTGAAGAAGTGCCAGTGAATGGCTAAAAGTTTTCTTTCCTGATAGTTTCTACATAGCTTTGTTCTACACAATTGCATAAATTCGACTTGTATTTATAAAATTATAACAATTGTCCAAGCCACAAGTCTAGATACTGCAGTTTACCTGCCCACGGCAGATTCATAGTGATCTTTTAAATAATTGAAGAAAATATTGCTTTATATATCTTTTTATAAATGAAATATTGTTAATGTTCCATTTTGAATGTTTCAGGAGGGCTCAGATGACACGCTGTTTTCACGGATAACATAAGACATCGAACTTTTTATTTTTGAAGAATTGTCCAAACCTAATAGGGTCCTCCAATAGGGTCCAAACCTGCCTTCTCCGCACATGCGCCCTTCGTAAAGAAATTTTGATGGTTCATCTATTTAAAAAGGATTTTATTGTGGAAAAATTTATTGTTTCATTTCATCAATGTGTTTATGAGTTGTGTATTAAAAAAGTAAAATAAAGTGTTGCCTAAGTCTCTTATAAACTGCGTTCCTCATACTTTTTTATTTGAGCACTTAAGTATTTAATCCTTTCACTCCCGATGATTCCATTTGGAATCATCGAACTTGTCAATTTTTTTCTCACTAAGTTAAACTCGCGCTAATTTCAAATAAATTTTATTAAACTCTGCATAAATTTTTCTATAAAGTTATATTTTCTTTTGGTATCGTTAGATGGCAGAATCATGTATTTTGAAGAATTAAATAAAGTTTATTTTAGTCAAAAGAAAATAAAAAAACACGGTAAAATAAAATGCATTCTGGAAAAATGTTATTAAATAAATTGGCCCAGAAAATTCATCATACATTCATTTTTAAATGTGTTTAAAAACAAATTTTGACATTAACATACACACTTTCAAAAAAAAGATCATTTATTCAAAAGTTACGATTCAATTTTTTTTTCTTTAAAAAAATTAAGATTTTTACAATTTCATTCTGGATGCATAATGAGTCTCGTTCTCAAATTTTAGAATAAAAAAATAAAAAGGCGGGACTGAAAGGGTTAAAAATATTTTTTTCAGAAACAAGGTTTGTTCAATGCTTTATAAACACATTAATTTTTTTTTTTTTAAATTGAGAATTTCTCTGAATTATTTTGAATATAATTTGGCGAAAACTAAAAGTTTAATTTGAATAAGATGGTTTTTATTATTTGGATTTTACATTTTTAATCAAAGATTTAGTAAAAAAGTGAGTTTTTTCAATCGTAAATATATGAAAGAAATATTGATACTTGATCCACACAGAAAAGTATTTTCTACAATTTCACAAAATTTATGATTTGATTGTCTCAAGATTTTTTTTTTAATTAATGTAATTTGATATTCCTATTCATTTGTACAGCTCATGTGTGACATCAATTGCTGTTATTTTTATCTACAAAGTCGTTGGACCAAGTCAGATAACCCCTCAACTGTTTGTGGTTTTGACAGTGGTTAACAAAGCCAGTAATAATAAAGAAATCATCTGAACTGGTTGATTTTTGGTTTCATGAGACAGAAATGCGCTTTGGACTTAAACGACAGTTTTTTCAAACATTTAAGTTTAACTAAACATCTAAATAATCACAGAGCAAAATAGTTACTTCAAATAGATGTTTTATTATTTTTTATGAACTTAATTGGGGGGGGGACAAAGGTTTTCGATCCAGTACCAACAAATCTCGTCTATTGTGGCCAGTTAAGCAAGTGGCTTAAGCAAGTCTCTACACCAGTCTAGTCCTATGTACACCCAAACCCTGCGTGTAGCTGTAGTGCAAGGATAATTCAACCAAATCCTATGTATATCGGGGAGCCCAGACGGTAAGATGCTTGCCTTGCATGCGAAAGGTCCTAGTGTTCGGGTCCGGACATTGCTAAAATAACTGCTAACTAATGTAAATAAAACTTGCATTTGAACCTTTAAATTTTATATTTGCATCACAAATAATTAACCAGTACACACACAGTTCAAATTTTTGTCTTGGTTTTTCCATACTAATGGTTCCTAGTAGCTGCAATGGCTATCTGGTGAAATATTTCACCACGTATTTGGTTTAACCACTTTTCAGATTTTAGAACTGGGATTTTAATCACCAACTTTCATAATCCAAACTACAAATGCTACAGACAAGTGTAATACCTCATACAATTCAGCGCATTGAAAGTTATTTAGAAGCCCAGAAAAAAAATCTATTTTAAAAAAACCAGCATAAAATGCTTATGCAGAACTACAGGTATATTCCAGAATATTGATAAGTATCCGCCAGACTTTAAATCAACAACAAGTTTTGACAAAAATACATCAATCATGTTTAGGTTTTAAGAAATAAAATTTTTCCACAGCACTAAAGAGTTCAATCAAACAAAATTATGTGAAGTATTTTTATTCAACAAAGAAATAAGACCAATAAATTTCATTAGCTTCAACATGCGTAAGATCAAACAACATTTATAGTCTTTGATTAGACAAACAAATCTAAATGTTCTCAGTACACTTGAAGTTTACATCAAATTTCATTTTAACAGTTCATTTAAAAGTATTTCAAACTTCAAATTTCTTTTATAACATTAATATTCTTATTCCAATCAGTTCCACAGATCTATCGCTGCGTTTATGCAACATATATTAGTTCATCCTCATAAACTTTTTAACTTCTATACAAACATTTGGTACCAAAAAATTACAAAACAGTTTTTTTTTCCATAAAATATAACTTCTCAATTTTATTAAAAAGAGACCAAATAAATGTGAAAATAATTTTATGATAAAAGGACAACATAAAATATAAAAATAATCCCAATACCATAATTTACAAACAATGTACAATCCAAACAAGTGATTACTTTTTAGCAAAAATTAAGAAACCTATATGTTAAGTATTTCTTTTATTTTTGTTTTTAGCAAATTGGCAATGGAATTATCAATGACGATATCAAATAATTAAACTTGCTTAACTATTTGATACATGTAACCAGCACTGACTAATTTGAAGTAATGGGGTTAAGTTACTCAATTTCTACAGTTTTAAGCTGCGTTGATAAAATAGAAATATAATGCAAAGAAAATGGTCAATTTTGTCATTAAAAATTCACATTTTATGATAATTGATTAAGTTATTAGTATTTAAATAACCTTAAAACTTTGGAAAAATATGTTCTTATCACAAATTTTAGATTTCATTCTTATAAAATAAATCTCAACACATTACTGAAATATGTAATTGAAAATTTTTTAATTAAATGCAGAAAGTCTGACAAAAGGATATATACAAAAACTCATTATTCTTAGAATTTTTTTAGGCACATTACAGAAGTACACTCATGTCCAAAATTATCTTTAAAGGAATTTTTATTTTTTAACATTTTTCAAAAACCAATTGTAGCACGTATATTACAACACACATTTTCGTGCGTAAATAATGCCTTGATCGAATTCACCAACATAAAATAGAAAACAGCTAAATATTCTTCAAATTTATGAATTTGATATCATTTATATATGAAGAGTCCAGGGGAATAACCCCTTGATTACACAGGAATCTTCCCGTAAACCTCTTTAGCAACAATAGCGAGTCATTATCTAAACTGGTTTACAGGAAACTGGTTTCTCCCTTGCTTCTTCTATCACGGTACAAGCATGGGACTCGTGTCTGGCGTGGATCAGGGTTATGGCAAAAGAAGAACCAAATAAGAAACCAGTTTCCTTACACCAATTTAGGCGATTACTCGCTATCGTCGCCAAAGAGGCCTGATGCAGACAGATGCCTATGCAATGAAGGGGTTTTCCCCTATGCTCTTCATACGAGTTGAACAAAATCATTTGATAATGAAATCTTGCAAAACATTTGAAAAATATCTGATATATGCTCAGAAAATGAGCAATTGCTAACTACTTATACTATTTCGCATAACTCCTTTCAAAATGAACTTTTTCATGAAATATATTTTGTATAGTATGCTGAATGTCCAAAGAGTTTTGTTTGTTTTCACTGCAAGAACAGATTATTGTTTTCTTTAAATATTTATACATTCTAAAATATTCTAGATATTTGTTAATTATTTTACAAAAATTCAGCTTATTTTTAGATTACTACTTCCTTTAAAAGAACAAATCTTTTTCTTTGTCTTATTCTGAGTAACACCTAACTGCAATCGAGACATTATTTATGAGCAAAAATATGTGTTGTAATGCGTGTTACACATCTTCAAAAGCAAGATACATATTTCTAAGTACTTACTGGTATTTTTTTTTAAACAATTCATGTTAAGATAATTTTGGGCATGAGTGCATATTTGAACGTTAGAGTCAGAAATATCAAAGCAAATGATACATTGATACTTTTAAAAAATTCTAAATATAGAATAGGACAATAAAGCAGGTCACCTAGCATAATATTTGAACTTTTAAAAACCCAATGATCCCACTTACATACATTACAACTGTACAAGTACCATGCATAAAAAAATACAAAAATAGTAGAAAAAATATTCTAAAAAACCAAAACATTTCTTTAAGTGTTGAAACCTGGTCTTTGGCTATTTAATCGGTTCTCTGACTTCATATTTTTGAGCATTTCTGAGAACCTAATAAAAAAGCAGATTAGAATTTTTTAAAAATTTGACAGAAATTTAACAATTTTATTCATACATTTATTTCAACATACAAAATGTTTTATTCTTAGGAGCCATTTTTTTTTTTTAAAGTCATGAAGGCTAGGATAGTAGGTACTTTTAATTTTTGGAAAATTTCTGAATGTTACTATTAGACCTGTCAAATTTTTTTTCAAAAGAAACACATTAAAGTTTTGTAGGTCACAGTTAAAGATTGTTTTTTGAAGAAAAACTAAAAAATTTACATACAGTAGTACTATTTGTGACAAGAGTTAACTATTCCAGTGAACAGCATCAATTTTTTTTTGTGTTCATCTAGTTTCATAGTACAGGGTCTTTATAATTAAAGTTCCACTTTGAAATGGCTATAAAAATAAAACTATCCGACCAAATGTCATCAAACTTGGTAAATGTATATAAAAGGTCATAGGATTTTAGTTCCAGCAACAAAAAAATAGTTCAAAAGTTCACCACCAGCTAAGAATGGCGCTGTATGCAATAGTGTTAAACGAAATAACAGAGGAAAACATCTGTTGCAAACACTTATATTGTTGCTACATAGCATGCTTAATGTGGCATCCGCACATTGACACATTTGTGTAACACTATTGCCATTTCACATTTGTTTAACACTATTGCATACAGCGCCATTCCCTGCTGGTGGTGAATTTTTGAACTAATTTTTGTTGTTGCGGGAACTAAAATCCCATGACCTTTTATAGACATTTACCAAGTTTGATGACATTTGGTCGGATAGTTTTATTTTTATAGCCATTTCAAAGTGGAACTTTAATTATAAAGACCCTGTACATGTTACAACATAAAATGTTATGGTTGAGTTTTAGCGCAAAGGCAGCCTGCCTGATATACATTTTCTTTTTTTTTTTTAATGTCTCTTAAATTCAAATTATCAATCAAGATTTTTAAAAATTAAAAAACTTACTTTTCAATAATTGCATTATTTTCTTCAGCAATTTCCCATAGACTGCAATGTTCGTGCTTAAGCATCTGTAATCTAAATATTAAAAAACAAATTGTATCTAAAATATCATTACTCCTCATGTAAAAGTATTTTTTTTTTACAAAAAGAGTTCATAATTTTATAATTAATATAGGAAATAACTGAATGTATTAAAAAGCGAGTGGTATGTAGTCAGCAATAGAAGTGGAGTTTGAAATATAATAACAGAATTGGATGTCCATAATTTGACTGAAAGTACCCACTACTCCCATCCGAGTAATAAGATATATTTATTCATTGATTTTGCTCTTATAAAAATAAAAGTCATAATTTATCAACTTATCTTACAAGAAGTGGGGATGGGTAGGTCACATTAGAGTATTGGCAAAATAAGCTACAACACTTAGTTTGAGGTTCCTAATGGTAGATATCATCAACAACCGATTCTACACAAGATTTATACATATTAGGAAAAAAATCGCAAAACACAGCATCCAACTATAACTTAAACAATATTTAAACTTCTAAAAGCCAAAGTCAACTATTTTCCTTAATATTCTTTCACAAATTAACTTAATATTATTTATCCTCTGCTCGATTTACTTGTAGTTCGAAGAATAATTAAAAATATATCAATAACAAAAAACATGAAACTACTCCACACTGCATTAAAAAAATAAGAAATTTAAATTAAAACTAAGCAGAATTGTATGCAAAAATATGCCTTGCCGCTTTCTTAGTAAACAATTCATGAACAATAAAAGAATAACATTGTGCTACATTTTATAACATCATTCCAAACTGATTCATTAAAAAAATATTTTGTTTCAAATAATTTTATATAAAGTTTTTCATGGCATTGTTAATTTGGCAACAGCGATTTAAATGACTCAAAATTGAATTTCAATGCTAATTCAATGGGAAATTCGCCGACAGAAAGATTTATGTCTGTCTGGATGTACAGATAGGCAGAGAAAAAGTATGAAAGTCGAATCTTTGAGGACATTTAAAAAAAAGAAAAGGGAACTAAAAATAGTCACATAAAAAAAGGGTGATGCATCCCCTTGGGACAATCCCGAAATTTCTAGCACTGCAGATATAGTTGGTTGAAAGAAAGGTTCGAAATTCATGATCGCTAGTCGTAAAATGCTATAAGATTTTTCGAGTTAGCGACAACCAAATAAATTTAGTCACAGTTATAACGACTATATTTTTCCCAAAAATCATCAATACTAAGTTTTTTATATAATGTGGTTTCCAACAATATTGCCCAAAATAATTATCTTAAAATCAGTAATCTTCACTGATCCTAATTTTTCCAACCCATTGCTGTGATCATATAATCACAAAAATTCGACAGTCCTAAAACCAAACTACTTCGATCTACAAATTGCGAAACTTCAACAAACTTCCTAAAATAACCCAAAATTTAAAATCGCCCAGTTGGGTACTGTAGACTTGAAAATGGGGGAGAAATTTTTCTAAAAAGTTTTTTTAGGATTAAAAATTGCTCCTAGGTTATGTGCATTTGCTCCTAGTTTTTTTTAATTAGTCGCACAGATTGTTCCTAGTTTTTTTTAATTAGTCGCACAGATTGTTCCTAGTTTTTTTTAATTAGTCGCACAAATTGCTCCTAAATTTCCTTATCCAATTTCCAACACTGGTTGAAAGCAATATCGACTTACTGAGATAGCAGACTTCTGTTATAGGAAGAACACCTTGGTTTCGGGGAATGGTCTCCATTCGCCAATCTCGGAATATCTGTGGGAACTGATGAAGAATAAGGCCTCTGCTTCAAACTAGACTCTGGTACTTCAGAAGACTTCAACGACGATATTATCTGTTTGTTGATCGCCAGGGCATTCATCTCAGCCTTTAAAGGAAATACAATAACTTGTTGAAAAATTAGATAATTATATTGGATTTGACATTAGTATTTACTTAATGGGGTTGAGTTACTTAATTATGACAATTTTAAGCTGGATTGAATAGAGAGATATACAAGGTAAAGAAAATTGTTAATTTTCATAATAAAAATGAGATATTTTATGATAATTCATTAAGTTATTCGAATTTAAATAACTAAAAAATGTGGCAAAAATTAGTTCTTATCAGAATATCACAAATTTCATATTTCATTAATGTAAAATAAATCTCAACCCATATTATTAAAATATGTAATTGAAATTTTTTTAATTAAATGCAGAAAATGTGACAAAAGGATAAAACATATACAAAAACTCTTTATTCTTTGATTTTTTTTAAAAAACACATCATAGTTAGAAATACACTCGCGTCCAAAATTATCTTAAAAGGAACTTTCGTTTTATGACATTTTAAAAAAACTACTTGCAACATGTATTACAACACACATTTTTGTGCACAAATAACGTTTCGATTGCACTCATTGTTTTGACATTAGAAATAGGACTAGGTTTAAGCACATTAAATATGGTTGGTTGTTGGTAACTGGTCGATTTAATACTTTCAATTATCTAATATAAAATATAAGTTAATGAAAGTATTGCGATAGGGGTGGAGAATCGGAAATGGAGCTTTTGCGTTTTCTACACGTTTTGGAGGGTACCGATTTTAAAAAAGTGGTTTTGAAACATTGGTCTGTCTATCTGAAAGTTCTTAGATATACACAAGTTCTTAGTACCAACTTTATATTTTGAATATTTATGTGGTATTTAAACATTGGTCTGTCTATCTGAAAGTCTCTTAGATATACACAAGTTCTTAGTACCAACTTTATATTTTGAATATTTATGTGGTATTTAAACATTGGTCTGTCTGTCTATCTGAAAGTTCTTAAATAAGCTCTTAGATATACACAAGTTCTTAGTACCAACTTTATATTTTGAATATTTATGTGGTTTTTAAACCTTGGTCTGCCTGTCTATCTAAAAGTTCTTAGATATACATAAGTTCTTAGTACCAACTTTATATTTTGAATATTTATGTGGTATTTAAACATTGGTCTGTCTGTCTATCTGAAAGTTCTTAGATATACACAAGTTCTTAGTACCAACTTTATATTTTGAATATTTATGGGGTTTTTAATCCTTGGTCTGCCTGTCTATCTGAAAGTTCTTAGATATCAAAGTTCTTAGTACCAACTTTATATTTTGAATATTTATGTGGTTTTAAACCTTGTCTGCTGTCTATCTGAAGTTCTTAGATATGCACAAGTTCTTAGTACCAACTTTATATTTTGAATATTTATTTAAAGCCAAGAGATGATGAATCTTACCTCTTGCAAAGAAGACGAGTAACTCTTAACAAGGGTATTTACTGTCAATAGATCTTCTTTCAGTAATCTACATTGCACCATGGTAGCTTGCATTCCACTAAAAAAATAATTCCACGTTTTAAATAATTTGAATGCTATTTTTTTTATTCAAATAAAATGTTTAAAAAATACTATATTGGTTAAATACTAATATTTTTCCTGAACTTCTAAGGTTGAAGTTTATCAAATACTAAAAAATATGCTTTAACAAGTATCTAAACAATAATATTTTACAATAGTATCTAAATAATAATAATATAACATAATATTTTCACTCAGTAAATAATCAAAAGATGCATAAGTAACAAAAAATAATAATCAAATTATGATTTTAAACATATTAATAACTTTAAAATAATAATAGGAGCTTTTAATTCTTTTTATTAGCTTTAAAGAAAAATTAAATTGCCAGACATACCTATACCATTCATCTAACTTGTTTGATGCTTGAAGGCAAGACTTCAGACATTGTTCTTGAAGCAAATTTTCTAACTTTTTACTTGTATGTTGAACTTTCAATCTACCATAGTAATGAAAAAGGTTAACATATTTTCATTATTTTTTGGTGATAATTTAATCATAATTTCTGGTAATTAAATGACATTTTTAGTTGCTAGAATAATATACATTTTTGTCATATGTCACATGTGCTCAAAGCCCCTTTAAAAAAATTATGTAATGTTCTATATGTTCATGTAATAACAAAATTTTAACTTACTTTCCTAATATATGAAACTGTTCATCATGCAAGGAAAGACCTAAAAGTAATAATTAAATAATTTTTAAACCATGAAGGAGATAAATAATTGTTATAAATTTTTAATTTAACCTCTTTTAACAGAAGACATAGTTTTTACTTTAATACAATACAAGGTACAGAGAAAGAGACATGAAATATTCTAAAATGGAAGAGCAATAAAATGATTATTAATTCACAAAAAAATAATAAACTATAAAATACTACATCTAATTACATCATCAATTGAGGTCCTTTTATTTATTTAATAATTAGGTAACCTGATATTCTCAACATTCAAGCATTACAGGTTGAAAGACAGAAAAAAAAATTCTACACCAATTACGTTCATTTAATAGTATTATTGTAGTTTCAGTCTTGTAATATGGTACAAAGCACTTAGACAGAAATAAAAATTTAAACTAACTGTTCAATAACTTTTTAGGTTGCAATGTAATAAAGCTCTTGCCTGCAATTTACGAGAGACTATTAATTGATTGAAAGAATTAAAAGTACATAACATCATAATTCTCTCGATTTATACTGGTTGGGTTAAGAGTTGACAAAGAAAATATCTTGCTTATGGTTCTAAAGGAGAAATTTTAATTATCACATACAATGCAGGATATTGCAGTAATAATCAAAAAAATTTACATGTTTTAGGACACTTTGAAACAGGTAGGACACAAATGTAAAAAAATAACACTGTATTAAGAAATGCACTATGTCTAGTCACTTTAATTATAATAGAATCATACTAAATAGTGACAGTTGCATTAATTGTAAACGCAATATTAATATTATATACATAATCAAAATTTTAACTTGCATCACTCTGAAAATAACCATTGTAGAAGTTTGTAGTACAATTTCTTACCTCTTGAACCTTTATCCCTAACAAAGGTTTGCCAGCCAGTCCTAATTGTTCTCACATAAGTATCAGCTGTTTCAACACTAAAAAGAAAATTTAATACAAAACCCGAGTTTTACAAAGGCAAATATACGTTAATTGAATTCTAATCTCCCCCGAATTCCCACTCAAAACTAAAAAATTAAAATTGGAAGCACTTTAGAGACTTGGCAAGTGAACTTTAATCTTCATAAGAGCCAAATAAATCATATAATTGATTAAATGTCTTGTTTTATTGTCCTAAATGCATTTATTTTTTGTTATGCAAACTAGATTTTTTATTAAAATCAATATATTAGTTAATTTAACTAAAAACAAAGTAACTTTATATGAAATCAAAACCAAATTTAAACCAAATGTTTCAAAGCTTAAATTAAATGTTTTCTTTTATTGAGCTGAGTGTGCAAAAATTAGGAATTTTTCCAGATTTAATATAAATTTAAGCATTATTAGAATTGTTTTTTAAACAACGAATGTTTCAAAGAATATGTACACGTAATATAGGAAGAGCTTAGTGGAAGAACGTGCTAAGTGACAAAAAGGTGGAAATCTGGAAATGGGCTTTAAAGCTTTTTGTTTGCACTTACATATGTTATGTTAAAAACGACTTTTACAAAAGATAAAAATTATACTTAACTTAAAGCCTACCTATATTAAATGGTAGAATCTTGTTACCTTTAAAGTAGGGAATAACATAACATTATGATAACAGATCAAGATCTTTAAACATGCATTCCCTGGAAAATAGGATAGCTAGGGATGATTTAATACAGTTATTCAAGTTCATAAAACAGGAAGGCATGGAGGGCTTAGGTTTTACCTTAAATAGCCGGACCAGAGGACATGATCAGAAATTGAATAAATCATGCTTTAGAAGGGAGGTAAGAAAACATTATTTTTACGATAGAATCGTCAACGAGTGGAATGCTTTACCAGATTATAATGTGCATTTGAAGAGAGTAAAAGAGACTTGATAGTCATTGGAAACTGGTAATGTATTAGATTTATTTTAGACCAACCTTGCTGGGTCTCTGGCCTGTTGTTGGTCGACAATTTTTGTATTTGTAACATGTTCATTGACACAAAAATTTAATATTTTTTTTTAATGTCACTTAGCACGTTCTCTTACATTATGCTCTTCATATGAGAGTATTCGAAACACTTACCACCCAAAAAGATTGGTGCATTCTGCAGATGCCTGGTCCCATTCTGTCTGGAGGCGCATGGACACAAGTACCTTTTGTTTCAGCATGTGAATGGCCGACTGCAGAGGCACAATTTTCTGCTTCACCTATACCACAAAGAAAAATAATCAGAACTTATTAAGGGGACTGGGTCTCCTATTCTAACCAATTTCAAACAAGTAGGTTTGTAACAGAATCTGCCACTTAATCCACTTCCACACAACATTTGTGTTCAACATAAAAAGAGTCAAACACAGTATTAATTCTGTATTAAATAGTGACAATTGACATGCTAAATTTGGCTCATTTTGTTTATATTCTTTCAAATATTCTAAATATATAATATTCCTTGCTCTTAAATAGAAGCAAAACATTTCATATCAACATACAACGATATTAAACAATATATTAGCTAACCAAATAATTTTCTAATACCATTAAAAAAGAAAGCAACAAAAAATATAACATCAAAAAGAATATATAGTACTAAAACATCATTATTCATTAATACATACTGAAGTGTAAAGGAAAAATCACAATTTAATTGTAATAAAATTGGACTTCTTATGCTTTTTTAATGAGTATTAAATTTTGCAGTTTTTAATAATTGGAACTACTTCAAATTTGAATTTTTCTTTCTGAGACTTTCAATGTCTTTTAATTTGATAGGCTGAATTTTTTTTTACACATCACTGTTGTCAGTAGCATTTGTAGTTTGGGCTATGAAAGTGTGTGTGTTGGATGGACCAATGGACGTACACAGGATATTACACAGACTTTCTGGCTGCACAGACTATTTATAGATCAGTAGTTACTTTGGTAAGGCCTGGGCATAAACCTGGGACCTTTCTTTGCAATACAAGCTCCTTACAGACTGAGCTCTCCAGCCCCCATACATAGGCTGAGTAAAGCTGCTAATGAAGCTAAATGATAAACAAAATTAGTTTACAAATCTCATGAGCATTTTTAAACTTTTAACTTCCTGCATATATGTAATAGAATAATATCTACTACACATGAGCGTATAATTATTATTCAGTTCATTCTAATAAAAGGAGATAGCTTGGACGTCCAAGATAATTTATTGTAAAGAGATTATTTAGAGTATTTAACGGGACGGAGTCCGGAGCCTGAGCCGTAGCTCGGCCCGCCAAAAACCGCACAACTTTACATCTCGAGGTCTAATTGAAAAGTGCGTCACAGCTACAGATTATTATTGTTTGTTCTTCGATTGACCAATCAGGGTTGATCATGAATTATGAGAGAGGTTTAAGGCCATAGTAAAATATTTGATGACTAAACAGTTTCTGTGGGAACGGTTACTTGGTGCGTCTAGATGACACTGTTGTTGGGATGTTAAAGATATTAAGAATATGTTAAAAAGGTAATTTAGGTTATTAAGTTTAATTGGGTTAAAAATATAAGATTTTGAGGGGGTTAAGTTATATGTCATATATTTAACAAACCTAATTAAAATTCAACTCTACCTGTTCCTTCAACTGTTTACTCTCCGCAACAAGATGCGCCAACTGTTGGAGTTCATTGCTACAGTCGTACTTAGAAGACCACAAAGAGACAAATTCAGATGTCAAGGTAACGCTTCAACATAAAATAAAAATATTGTTAATTTCCATAACTAACAGAATTTTAGTTGTAAAATTGAATAAAATGCCATAACTAAATTGTTTTACTTTTATAAGGTATTACTTTTTAAGTATTGTAATTGTATATATCTTCTATATTAAGGTATTACTTTTTAAGGCAATATTGTATTAACTTTACAACCTTTATTAAAATAAGGTAAAAATATCAATACTTTTACTAAGTAGTTCATGTTTTCATTTTAAAACCCATGTGTATGTATAAGATTTTATCATTCTTCAGAAAAAAAAATTAAAATATGAACTTATATAGTTAAAGAAATCATTTCTTCTCCCTTCACAAATATATTTTTAAAACAAATATAAAGAAAAATTTATGTTTCATAATCAGTACCAAAATATTTTAGGAATCGTTTAGGAAAAATCATTAGAATCAATTACGATTTCAGATGTCTTTCCATAAAGTAAATTTCCAAAATAATATTCATTAATATTTTTCAAACATAATATTCATTAAACCATTCATTTCAAAATAATATTCATTAAACCATTCATTTCCAAAATAATATTCACTTTAAACCATTCATTTCCAAAATAATATTCATTAAACCATTCATTTCCAAAATAATATTCATTAAACCATTTAAAGAAATTTTAGATTTCGTATCTGAATTCTTACATGTTAATTAATACTTAAACACAATATCAAAAAAGCAAATACCATACATAAATTTTGCACAATACCACACAAAAGTCGACAACATTTCATTTTCAACCAACTTCCTATGTTTCAAAAACAGAACTCTTAATGAATTCATGACCCCAATATCCATCAAAAAACTTGTGCATTGCAGCAAAAATTGAATTGTAATTTTTTTAATTCCGCAGAAAACGCAGTTTTTAACTTCCATTTGTGTAAAAAAATGTGTTCAATACACGAATATACAAATTAAATTTTACTGGTGTCTCAGGGAGTTATATATACACTAGACTATTTTTAAATTTTAAAAAAATGCAAGACTTCCTACTTTCTTTCTAGTAAGTCACAGCGATGATATGTATCTTCAGTTTTATGCTTAAGAACATCATAATTTGAACACAATTTAGTGACATTATCTACTGCAAGGGATCTGAAAAAAAAGCATTTTACATTAAAAATATATAAAATAATAGTTTAAACTCAAAACTAAAAGGTAAAATAAAATTTTTTTTGAAGAGCAAACTCAAAAATGGTTTTAATTTATCAAATGCCAGGCTGTTGATTTATTAGACTTCTAAACTAAACTCCTTGGCACGACATCTTGTTAGTGGGCCAAGGCTTGCTGCGCTCATTTCAGCTTACGTGACTAAGGGCTGTGGAGTGCTAGGTATATGTCTTGCTTACATGGTCAACCTCAAGCGGAACTCCAAGTGTTTAGTTCCCTAGCATTTTTGGTCCTCATTTTATCGACCCACTTAAGGGATGAAAGGATGAGTCAACCTCGCCCAATCCGGGATTCGATCTCCGGACCTGCGGCATGGAAATGCAAAACACTACCACTAAGCCACTGGGTCTTTTTATTACTCTTTGAGCCTTCAAATATTTCTTGATAGTAGTTAAAAATTAATTCAGAGATTGCTTTGTTTGTTAAGCATAATTTCTTAAAATCTGTTAAGTAATTTATGTTATTTGAATTAACATAACATAAATAGCAAGTAAACTACAACATTATTGAAAGATAGTTTAGTTTAGTTTTAATTATTGTCGCACTAGAGCTACACGAGGGCTATTGGCGACAGGCGTCATATTTTAGAACCTCAGTCAAGTGACGAGCCGACACTTGAGTAGGCACCCAACGCAGCCGTTAAGGGCGACATCGTACGCAGCGTTAGGACTTTGAAGGATATTTAATGTGCACTCCCTCTACACGGGGTATTATTCGTCGGATATTTTTGGCTTCACGGGCCGTTTGGTCGGCAGTTATTTTGGCGATGCCCGAACCTGGACCTTTCGCATGCTAGGCGAATGCCTAACCGACATTGAAAGATAGAGTAATAACCTAAACGTGTTACTTGTATAAGAATCATGTACATTAAATATGAGAACATGTGCAAGAAAAAAAGATAGACCTACATGTCTTACTTTATTTGTTTAGAATAATTGTCTTAAAAACACTTTGAACATTTTGTATTATTAAAATTAACATAAAACAAACCATAAGCATAATATTACATTTTTAGGAAATATAGAGCTAAGCCTAAAAGTTTTACTTGTAGGAGATTACGAGAATCATTCACGTTAATTTTGAGAACATGTACAAGAGAAAAAGATTATAGACCTAAAAGAATTACTTTATTTGTTAAGAATGATTTTCTTAAAACACTTGTTTGACTTTATAATGTTATTAGAATTAACATAAAAGTAAAACTTTATTAGATTAATTGGAATTAACATAAAATTAAATAACAAGCATAACAAACATTATTCAAAGATATATTAATAAGCCAAAAACTTTTACTTGTGGGAGTTTTTAAATCTAGGGCTTACCTTTTTAGCCTACTTTTCTTTTTTTAATTCAAAGAATTAAAAAAATGAAAAAGTAGGTATTGACATGCGGTCGATGTCCGTCTTCTGTCTGTCTGTCTGTCCGTACCCCCTTCCAAAATCGGTTCTATCCATCGGATCTTAAAAATTCTTTTTTTGTTAGAAAGCTATGACCTAAGATACCCAACTTTCATACTTTTGTCCGTCTGTCTGTACGTCCGGACGGACATAAATCTACTATCTTTCGGCGAATTTCCCATTGAATTAGCATTGAAATTCAATTTTGAGTCATTTAATCTAGTATTAAATGCGTGATTTTTTCATCTCTGTCTCGTCTGTCTGTCCGTATCCTTCAAATCGTTCTATCCTCGGATCTAAATTCTTTTTTAAAACTATGACTCAGATACCAACTTTCATACTTTTTGTCGTCTGTCTGTACGTCCGGACGGACATAAATCTACTATCTTTCGGCGAATTTCCCATTGAATTAGCATTGAAATTCAATTTTGAGTCATTTAAATCACTGTTGCTAAATCAACAATGGCATGAGAAACTTTATTTATTTAAACATATTTGAAGCAAAATAATATTTTCATGAATCAGTTTGGAATGACGTCATAAAATGTAGCACAATTTGATTCTTTGATTATTCATTATTTATCTACCAAGAAAGCGGCAAGGCATACTTTTGCATGCAATTATGCAAGTTTTAATTTACATTTCTTATTTTTTAATGCAGTTCGGAGTAGTTTCATTACTTTTGTTATTAATAAATATTTAATTATTCTTCGAACTACAAATAAATCACGAGCAGATGATAAATAATATTTAATTAATTTGCGAAAGAATATTAAGGAAAATAGTTGATTTTGGCTTTTAGAAGTTTAAATTATAGCTGGGTGCTGTGTTTCGATTTTTTTTTCTAATGTGTATAAATCTAGTGTAGAAACGGCTGTTGATGATATTTACTTTAGGAACCTAGTTTTTTTTCCCGATTAGAACTTCAGTAAGTATTTAAGTAACAGGAAAGTAGGCTATTTTAGTTCTTTATGAACTTCTTGTTTATGCAATGTTATGTTAAATGAAAACATAAATTTATAATTAACTCACAGCAGGGTATCTGGGGTCTTCAACAACAGCTCTCGTCCCCTGACCAGTTTGACCACAACCCTCTTGACCGCATGGGCCACGCTGCAACAGGTCTTGGCTAGTGCAGCGTCATGGTCCAAACTGACCGACGGGGGGAAATTGGGAAAGCAGGCTGATAAGGCGCTCAGTCTGGTAAGATCTTTTACCTAGTAAATGAAATGTTAAAGTAAGTTAGATGTATAGAGAGGTCAGTCAGTTTTTTAGAGAGAGAGACGGTGGTAAAAATAAACAAATACAAAAAATTTCAACCAACAAGCCAGAGGCCCATAAAGTTTGGTCTAAAAGTCAACTAATTATTTACAGGGCCAGATTTCTAAATGGGCTAAGTAGGCTGTAGCCTAGAGCGTAAAAATTTTTGAGGCGGTAAATTTTACGACCAATTAAAGCGGCATTCGGTATAAAAAATTATAAAGATCTGAATATTTTTTAAAAAGAAATAATTTACATTAATGCATTAACCGCAACCGTATATATAGTGATAATATTTCGTAGCAAACATGGTCGCTGCGAGGGCAATTGCACCACCTCCTCCCAGATTTTGAAGTTGAAAGAAAAAAAGTAGAACAGTTTTTAAAAAATCGTCGATTTCGCTTTTGATGTACATAGACGATTCGAATATGTGTATCTATTTTAAACAGCACATACCACCCTATTTTGCAACTAACCAGCTACCTTTCCCCTAAGGGAAGAATATTGTGACAGGGGCGGCAAATCAATCGTAGCCTACAGGCGACAAATCTTTAAATTCGGCACTGATTATTTATCAGGTTCCATTAACTACAAGATTCTCCTTGAATTTTTCTGCTCTCTTCAAGTATACAACATAACCTGATAAAGCATTCCACCACCTCATTGATAACTCTAGTTCAAAAATGTTTTCTTTCCTTCTTTTTAAAGCAGGATTGTAATAATTGTTGACCATGTCCTCCGGTTTGACTATTTAAGTTAAAATCTAAGCCCTCATAATATATAATTACAATATTAACTGTTGTCTTGTAATAGTTAACTTTGTCATTGAAAAAGTTTCACACAGATATCAAAATAAATAATATTAACTTTAAAATGATTGGCTTAGATGAGCAAAAATAAGAAATAAAACTGGGTACCGTCGAATTGGGTAACTTTGGCCCAAGCATAAAACACTAGTACTGACTTTCTTTTTATTTCTTTACTGAAAGGTCAAGGCAGAGTTACCACTAATTGAAAAAGACACACATTTTTAAAGAGTGTATTTAATGATAAGTTATTACCTTAAATAGCTTGGCCCTAAGTTAGCCCATTCAACAGGACATAACATTTAGCTACTTTACTTACTACGTAAAGACAGGTTACAACTTTAAAGTCTAATAATAAAAGGTCATTATAAATATGTCCATTAATTAAGCTGACAAAAGAACAGCATCCTCAATTATTAAATTTTACTAATTTTTAGTTATGATAATAGAGTTTCTACAACATGCTGGAATTCGATTCAATGTTACTAAAGACAATTTTCCTTTTACACTTTTGTATTGAAATATTCTCATAGCTTTTCTAGATCTTCATAGCTTTTGAACAAATACATAATAATAGTGAAAGAAAAATTTTATGCTGACTTGGAAGACAATAGAATAAGTACTTAAAAGATTTTATATTATACAAAAGGCTCTAAAAAGCCAGAAATTAGAGTAGATACAAACATGCCACAGCTTAATAATATTTTTATAATATCGTGCAAAAAAACTAACTTTTTCAAATCAATAATCGTGGTAAAAGTGATGCTTTTAATGAAATCGTGTTTTAAAGTTACTTTTATGCACTAGTGCGAGTCGACAAAGTAAATAAGAGCATCTGATTGGTTAAAAATTCTTTATTTGAGCGTGATATTTTATTCGGCGGCTTTGTGATTGGTGGAAAATTCTTTATTTGAACGAGATTCTTTATTTGGCGTCTTATTTCCAATGAAAATCTAAGAAATACTTTTTGCACGGGATTTTAAAATAATCATTAATATAAATAATCACCTTCAAATCATTTGAACGTGATAATAAAATAATTAATAAGCCAATCAATAAATGCCCATTTAATAAATACTTTTTTTGCACGTTATTATAAAAAATAGGGTATGACAACGCGTTGAAAATTGCCTTTTTTAAACTCGTGAATTTATTTCACTCGCTCGTACCTCGCTTCTGAAAAAATGTATTCAACTCGTTTAAAAAAACCTTACTTTTCACACTAGTTGCATAAATAACTATTTCTTATAAAAAAGCGTAACTTTTTATACGACTTAAAAAGGGTATATTTCATTCATTTTATGTTTACTAGTCGTACTTTTTACGTTACCTTTGATACTTCTAATATTTAAAAGTTAACATTTGATATCTCTCCAGAGACATGCAAACTATAATTTAAAAAATATCAATTTCTACAACATATCATGGAAAAAGTAACATGTCTGCTTATGATTAGAAAAGGTGCACTTACATTGGTGTTGTCAGTGTGCACGAGAATGATCGGTTCATTTGGTGTGGTTGCTGGAAATGCAGAGATCTCTGTGGTTGGCTGCACTACAGAGGATAACTCGGCCTTATTGAATAACAGAAGTTGGTTCGCACCAGGGACTTTGGTTTGGTTTGTGATTTGGTCTTTCAGGTCTTGGAGACTGTCGGAAAAAGAATTTTAATTACTATAAACGTTGGACTGAGTTAGTATTCCACTAGAGCTACATACACGCTATTGGTGACAAGCCCCTTAATTTTATACCTTCCTGAGGATTGGAAGAAAATCAAGCATGAGTAAATGGTAGCTGCCTTAGACCTTTTTTGGCTTTCAAGTTATTGAAATAACCTTATTGGGTACATAATTACATTTAAATATATTCATTTATTGAGTGATAATTTAAAGTTGTGAAAATTTTAGCAATACAAAGTTAAGTCAGGGGAAAAAGTACATAAATTTTGAAAAGTTCAAGACCTTTTGAAGATAACGTAAAATGCAGAAGTTCGGCATTTTTAGACTTTTTATTTTGCGTTGCATTTTAAAAGAAAAAGTTCTTCTAAAATCATATTTGCCAAAAAAATATTTGCCAAATTATAAAGTAAGCAAAAAATAATGCAACCTCAAACAGCTCTTTAGGCCCCCATATCACTGCTATTGTTATGCATGCCTACGCTGAAAAATGTTTGAATTCTATATACGCTTGGATTTCTGTCGATACATCAATAGTAAATTGGAGATTTAAAACCTCTTAGACTGCTGCAAAATTGTAGCAGGCACGTAAAAAGCATAGAGACCTAGAACAACTTGGGCACAAGCTATGTCATCAGCTTGAGATCACTGACTTTGAGTCTTAGTAATTTTAAGTAAATATTACATAGACTTCCTCATTGTAACAGATAAAATAAAATTGTTAAAATTAAATCAAACAATAACTCATATGAGAAACTAAAATGTCACTTACGTTTTATTTGGCTGCATGTACAGGCAGACTTCCTTGCCTTCATTCATGTAGAAAACATGGAAAATTCTGCGGCTGATAATATCTGTGGCACATTCAAAGAATTGGTCAAAAGACCACATTTTGTCTGCATTGCACTCAAGGATACCAGCCAAAAGAACTGTTACCAAGTCTCTAAGACCTCTAAAATTAAAACAAATCACTTTTAACAAAATAATTGACACACAGAGCATATGACATCAGAAAATAAAAGTATTGAAAATTTTTAATAATCGACAATTACTACTTTATTGAAGGACCCTTTGAATAGTGATAGAACATATCTATGGGATATTTTTTTAAAAATTTATAGCAAAAAAACTATAAACAAACACATTAAAGCATGCTTCAAAAAACATAAATGATAATATCGTTTCTTTCAATCATTTATTTGTTCGATGATATATATTTCATTCTTTTTTTTTAAAGAAAAATATATAGTTTAAAAAAAATTATTTGAAATCTACTTTTTTTTAAACTTTTTTGTGTTTGCATATTTAAATGTATTTAATCGTATTTATGGGGTTGTTTCAGGGAGGATCTGGCAATAGCTCTGCGGTTTTATTTTCATGTCTCTCAAATTACTGTTGTTTTGGTATTCGGGAGTGAGTTTTCGAAGAGAATATTTTAGTTGTTAATTTTTTTTTAATTCCAACTTCTTTCAATGCAAGTTTTCTTTGATAAATGATTAAAACAACCAACAGCACATCAAGAAGTTGTAATTTTAAAAAATAACAACTAAAATAACTTATTCTTAGAAAACCCAATTTCGAATATAAACAAAAGTAATTCGAGAGACATGAAAACAAAACCGCAGAGCTATTGCCAGATCCTCCGTGAAACAACCTCATTCTTAAAATATAAATACTTTTCTTAAATTCGGATAAATTTTTCAAAACCATATAAAGGAAACTATGTTCTGATATCTACATGCAATAAATATAATACAGGCATTGAAATATTTCTCAATTTAACTTACTGTCCCAAAAGACATGTTTTAGGAAGCTCCTTACTCCACTCAATTGGCCCTTTTTCACTGTGCTGTACTCCAGATATTACACCAGAAGCTTTGGTAGTTGTGATATAATGCCTGAAAACACACATAATACTCAATGCAAATAATAGTGCAATCTTGGTGATAAAATTTATTAGATTATAGAAGATACTTTGAGAAATAAATAATTTTTTCATATGTTTAAATATTATGTTTTTCGATACATAGTAACAAACAGTAATATAAATTCAGTGTAAATCAGCAATATAATTTCAACAAAAAAGCATTTTAGTTCAAACTAATTTTGCTATTAACCCTCTGAGGGATAACTGTTAACTTGTTTTCACTGCATTATATCAAAATTTAAATATATTACTGTAAACAAAGATAAAAATGACTCCTCAATACTTCACATTTTAAAATTTAGTAATATTATAAAAATTAATTGTTTTGCTGAAAACCCCGGGTCAGGTGATGCATTTATATGTATGTGTCCTCCCAAGGATTAAACCTATGCTGTAATCACTGTAATAACAATATTTATTCTGTAATAACAAAATTCTGTAAATATTGTAATAGCAACATTAATGCAGCAATAAAGTATGTTGTTGTTGCTAATTCCCATCTGGTCTGACTCTGTCAGACCAGAACAATAAATCCGTTGATATTTAGGAAGTTCGAAACCAAAAGGGGAGAAGAATGTATGTCGTCCCAGTCCAGTCCTAGGCAGTTTAGGATATGATCAGGTGATGCCTGGTTTTGCTGGCACTTAGGGCAAGGAGGGAAGATCTTTTGATTAGCAGAAAACTTAAGACTTTTCAGGTGTCCGCTGGCTAGTCTGTACAAGCAGGTGTTGGTCTGTCTGTCACCAGGAAGAGAAAGAAGAGTCCTGGCCTTTTTGCTTTGTACCAGTAATGAGTAGGAGGTTGAAGCCATTTTTGTTTGTTTTGGGCCTTTTGCCTTGCGAATAATTCAAGGTATGTGAGCTCTGAGGTGGAGGGGACTGAGTTGTCTAGTCCCTGCTTTGCTAGAGTTGTCTTCCGCAATAAAGTATTTTGAGTTTAAACTAATTTTGGTATCAATATAGGAAATAAAGGAGGGAATTTAGGAAATAAATTAGGATTATCAAAAAAGTTCTCAAAAATTACATTGTTTCTCTGTTTTTCCTCCCACCAAAGGGCCGAAAGGGGAGTGAACCAGTGGCCACATGGTACAACGTAACTCCAATGCTCCACAGGTCGACTGTGGCTTTGAAGGGCTTGTTGGCTGGGTGACGTAGCACGGCTCTCTCATACATATCTGGGTGCTGCAGGAAAAAATATTATCAGTCAGGGATTGGAAACTTACTTTAAATAAGTAACTCTGTTACAGTTAATTTATTATAAAAGTATCTTTTTACAGTTACTTTTCTAATGTTGGTTTTCTTAATCTGTCTCATTCTAGAAATGGCAGCTACCAAACGAAAACAGTATTCCTTAGAGGAAAAGATGAACATAAAAGCGGATGTTGATAAAGGTTTAAAAAATCATATGCTGCAAAAAAGATATATAATCTCTCTTTCAACTTTATCAACCTTTTGGAGAGACCGAAATAAAATCGAAGAGCAATCCACTATAATGAAGAGATTTTCTGGTCCCTTGGGATCGGTTTTAAAGGAAATTTACTGTAGTTATTTACTAAGTTAAAACAAATTATTGAAACAAAGATAAAATATTAAAACAACAGCATTTCTCATTACTTCACAGCATGTGTTTTATAATAACTCTAAATAACTAAAAAAAATATAAACTATACTTATTTAGTTAAAGCTTACAAAATAAACAAATAGAAATCTACCCACCAGATACTCTTCAGTTCCGTATAATGACATAAACTGCTGATCGTCATCAAGTTCTCTTGCTGCGCCAAAGTCAGTTAATTTGTAAATAGACCTAAAATTTATAGTAAAACAAATACAATAAAAAAATACATGCATGAAGTAGAATAACATCTACTTCACAGTAGAGCATACTTATTATTTAGTTAACTACAGAAATGAAAGTAGTTTGGACGTCCAAGATCTTTTATTATAAAGAAATCATTTAAAGTATTTAACGGGACAGAGTCCAGAGCCGAAGCTCGGCCCGCCAAAAAGAGCACACAACCTTACACCTCAAAGTCAAATTAAAAAGTGACTATTTTTAATGGTTATGAGAAGAGTGGATCAGAAGTCAAAACAAAGTCTGCTGCGTCTGCATTTTCTCTGGGTAAGGAATGTATTGACGCTATTAAACTGAACTGTTGATGATCAGCAAACATTACTGAGGTTATAAGGAGAACTAATATTGAATATTATAGAGATTTTGGTATATAACTTCATAGGGCAGATTTGGTTACATATTATAACTTATAGAGATTTGGGTTATATTAAACTTCATAGAATTTTGTTAAATATAACTCTAGAGATTGTGTTAATATTTAATCATAGAGATTTTGTGTAATATTATATTCTAGAGATTTTTGTGGTTAATATTATAACTTCATAGAGATTTGTACCATATATCACATGCATTTTATTTTAAACAGCATAAAAGTATACTGTTAAATAAAGACAGTAAATCAAAGTTTGAGTTCAAAATTATACATTAACTTAATTTCATCTTTCTCATGTATTTAGTTCAGATTCCTATTTTAAAAAAGGACAAGCAGTTTTTTGTCAAATCAATGTATCACTTAACCAAAACTTAAATATTGAAGTTGAGGTAAATGGAAAAACTTAATAATTGTACAAAGATGTCATCCTTAAAAAATATATAGATATTAACTTTGTAAATGTATAGTTTGATTAATATATTATGATTCTTAATTATTAGTTAATCAGATGTGTAATGTATACCTGTAATAAGTAAATGTTAAGCAACAAAGAATAAATAAAAAATAATTTAAAACTTTTATGAGTAAAACAAAGTTTTTAACTATCAAAGAGATTTATTTTGCAAGTGTGTATCTAACTAACAGAAGAATTACATTGATAAAAACACATTTATATTTGTCACTTACCAACAGTAATTGTTTTTTTAGTTAAATTTGCAAGATTTTAAATATTTTATTAATAGTAAGCAAAACACAATACTGATTTCATCTAGTAATGTAATCAAAATACCTTCCATCTTCTGATATAAACTTCATTATATTTCCAGGTTTTAAATCTCTGTGTATGATATTGTTGTCTCTCAAATATTTCATTCCAGCAGCTGATTTGAGAAAGAAAAATTAATTAAATTTAGAACAAGGTCAATAGCTTTAACCTCCTAAGACCCAACACACATTTAAATGAGTGTTTTGTTTTACATTAATGTAACTACATAATTTTTTTTAAACCTTAAGCCCGAAAATGGTTTGATAGAAGAACATTTGAAAATCACTTTTCAGCCTTCAATTACAGCTATAGTTATTTATTTGTGTAAGAAATAAAGTGTACAAGGTCAAGAACACATTTCGAGATTGAAAAAATCACTTTTCAGCTTCAATACAGCTATTGTTATTTATTTGTTAAGAATAAAGTAGTACAAGGGTCAAGAACAGCATTTCGGAGATCTTGAAAAAAAATCACTTTTCAGCCTTCAATTACAGCTATTAGTTATTTATTTGTGTAAGATAATTAATCAAGAAAGATTAGATTTGAAAAAAATCATTTTCAGCTTCAATTACAGCTATTGTTATTTATTTGTGTAAGAAATAAATATACAAGGTCAAGAACAGCATTTCGGAGATCTTGAAAAAAAATCACTTTTCAGCCTTCAATTACAGCTATTAGTTATTTATTTGTGTAAGAAATAAAGTAGTACAAGGGTCAAGAACAGCATTTCGGAGATCTTGAAAAAAAATCACTTTTCAGCCTTCAATTACAGCTATTAGTTATTTATTTGTGTAAGAATAAAGTAGTACAAGGTCAAGAACAGCATTTCGGAGATCTTGAAAAAAAATCACTTTTCAGCTTCAATACAGCTATTAGTTATTTTTGTGTAGAAATAAGTAGTACAAGGTCAGACGCATTTCGGAGATTTGAAAAAAAAATTCAGCAGTACGTTTTCAAAGATTTTGCATTTAAAACAATGTTAGAATGAACTATACTTATTAAAAAAATTGCATTTTTAGGGCTTAAGACAATTCATGAAACAACCTCAAGGCAAATTTCATGAAATTAATGACTCTTAGTAAATATTAAACAACTTTCGTCACAATAACATAGTAACAGATTCGTATGTTATAATAGCAATGTGCAATTACTAATCAAGATAAAATGCAGTTTTGTTTACATAAAATTAAAACATCAATAAAAAAATACAAGCTCATTTTCATTCTTAAAATAACTTTATTTTAATTTAACAATCTAAGGGATACAAACATAAAAACCGATCACTTGACTGTCAGGTGTCCCAGCAACAGATACAATTTTTAAAAATCTATAAATTTGCGAATTTTACTACATTTTAAAATAGTATTGACGAGTCATTAATAACACTGGACAAAAAATTTCTGCGACTGAGATGAAGGTACCCAATTCCGAATGATTTCAACGTTCTAAACACGAATATCACCTTAAAAAAATTTAGTTGGCTCTAGTTTTTAAGTTACGGTCGGTTTTTTTCATTACATAGGATACAGCGAAATAAATGGGCGCACTAAACGCAGAATAAATTACACTCAATTTTGTTTACAGAAACCCTCCGAATTTTTGCTCATACAAGGCTTTATTTGATATTATCAACATAAGGGTGGGAGGAGATGATAAGTTTCAAGGATTTCGTACCCATATTAGAAACTTAATTTAATACCCCTTCCTTAAGTAGAATCGTTCTTGCGTCAAGAGATGCAGAAAAAAGAGCAATAAATTCCTTGCATTTCGTCCATAGTTGTTTTTAGATGTTGTACCATGTTTAGCAGACGCATGGCTGTTATCCCATTAAAGCTAAAAAATATTTGAGACTTTAGAGCAGGGAGTCCTTTGTCATGCTGGACCGGATGCAGAGTAGAAGGAATGTTAGGCTATTTAACTTAAATCTTTTTCAAAATAACACCTTCTTTAACTGATGAGGTTTTGCAGAAATATTAGTCATTAACATGATTTGTTGGTTCCCTCCTAATCATAAAATGGCATTCCCTTTCCTTCCATAAAACGCCATTCATTTTTCTTCCTAGAAAATTGCATTACCTTTTTACCCATGAAGCCAAAGTGACACATTTGCTACACAAGTCTACCTGAGGGACCCTGCATTTTCCTTGTCCCCTATCTTGTAACCAAAATACAAATGAAACCCTTTCTTAACTTGCAGTGATGCTCCTCTTTTGTGAACAGAAAATTTTACTTTGCCGCAAATATAACAGAAATTATTAGCACTATTAATGCATTTACAAGACATTACAGTTATAGATTTATTACCAACACTAATTTTTAATATTCTACAGCTTCTAAAACAACCAAGGACGAATTACAAGGAATATATTGCTATTTTTTTCTGCATCTAAAGACGTGATAAAGATTCTACTTAAGGAAGGGGTATTAAGCTGCTAATATGGGTGAAAAAAACCAGGGCTGGGCAGTAACGCGTTACTTGTAATAATTACTTTTTACAGTAATCTTATAGGTAATTCGTTACATTTGAGAACCCAGTAATTTTACAGGTAATTCGTTACATAATTTACGAAAAAGTAATCTTTGTTACAGTAACACGTTACTTTTATTAATTTTATCATTAACACTCTAATAAATGTTCAAAACAAAAAAAATTCTTTAAAAAACGAAATAAAAAACTTTCACATGCTCTTTGCTAAGAGGAGAAATATTGTTAACACAAAAATGAAACGTTCCCTACTGATTGCAGTGCGGTACCTTTAGAAACGGGCGGGACATATGTGTTCCCTTGTCCCAGGGCAATGCCATTCTCCCCACATGTGGGGTCTGGCTTACCTGTCATCGGGAAAACAGATAATTGCAGGCTACCAGTAGAACGGTGAAGGGTTGAATGGGTTCTTTGTTAAGAAAGTCGTTTTTCCTGCCACTGGTTAAGGACAGTCATATGAAGTTGTTATGTTCATATCAAAGGCATTCGCTCTGACCCAGAACTCTGGCTAAGTTTAAAACTTATTCTTGTGTGAAAACTAATGTTTTTATAACCTTCAATATTTTATCTACTCAACATTATTACTTATGAATGCTTAAACTAAATACTTAATATTTTATATTAACTTTTTTAAATTACTATAATATTTAATTGATAATTTTCTTTTTGAAATGCCTAAGCGAAAGCGGTTTTTAAGTCAGTTGGAGATCGACAATTTGGTTTCAAAATGGGATGAAGTGGGACCAATTTTAATTGATGTTAAGTGTTTATGAATATATACATTTATTTCTTAAATACTATTCAAAAATAAATTGTTTTGATTTGCAATTTCTCAATAATGCATATTTTTCTAATTTATAATATAAGTGGTATAATTTAATGATTCTTAAGCTAAAATATGCAATGTATGTAATCGTTAAATTTGTTCATAAATTCACTTTCTAAAACGGTATATTTTTTAATTTGCAGTTTATGTTTCATTTTCATAACTTTAAAAAGTGATAATAATATAATTGAGACAAGAGAAGAAATTTTTATTCAGGATATATATTTGAAAAATAGGGGGGTGCAGAAATAAAATAGAATAGATATCAGTAAAATAAATAAGTTAATAATTTTTTTAAAGGGACTTTCAAAGACCTTTATTTGATGTGCAACAATGACATGGTTGATATTTTATTTGGACGCATTGATATCTTTGACTGACAATTTTTTTTTAAATATACCTAATTTTTCTAATATTTCTTTAAACAAGTACAGTTTTATGCTAAATAAACTTAAGCCCAAAAAATGTTCTATCAAATAATCAAAGCTTTTTTTCCAAAACACTTTTGTGTCATTTCGGGTGCAGGTAATTTATTACCAATACATATAGCTAAAATTAGTAAACAAGCTTAAGATTTTTGCAATGGCTATATTCCGTACTCCCATTGAACATAATCCCTCCACACTTTGAATAATTGAGTTGAGTTCAATGGCTTTTCTGTTTTGTCATAGAGAGAATAATTTATTATGTGTCGTTGCAACTGAAGAACCAAACAAGAATACTCGAAAATGTGTATGCCGCTGCGAATTTCCTAGAAGCCAACAATTTACCCCCCAAGTCAAGTGTGACAAGAAAGGGGAGAAGCACACCCTTCTCAAAGGGTCACGCCCTCATTGTGTCCACTGTCATTCTTCGACAAAAGTAGCACCACTCCTAGGGATTATCTACCACGGAGAAATTTCATACCTCCATTGATAGATAGCGCACGTCGACAGCACAATCTCGGGGAATGTTTGCGCAGAGTACACTCATCTAGCAGTGACGATGTTTTTTTTTGAGAATTTTTTGAGAAAACTAGACATCCTTCCGCCGAAGCCGATTTTGAGTTGTTTACATCTTTCCAAAGTAACGAGTATAAGATGACTGTATTCTGTACCCTACACTCAATTAAAAGCATATTCATAAAATATAATACCCCCTTATCAGCCAGTACTGCTGTTGAAAGGTTAGTTCTGGTGGTTTATGTCTCCGACCCAATCGTAGCTGTGTAGATGCAGCTTTTGTTGTACCCCAATAAGTAGATTTTCTGCTAACTGTTTAATAAAGTCGATTTTAGAAAAAAAAATCATTTATTCATTTATACTTTATTTTTCAAAACATTTGTAAATATGAAATTTTGTCGTAAAAAGTAATCTTAAAAGTAATTGTAATTTGTTACTCTTGAAAATTAGTAATTTTACAGGTAATTAGTTACTTTTTACGAAAAGTAATTGTAATTGTAACGAGTTACATTTAAACAAGTAACGGCCCAGCCCTGAAAAAAACCTTGAAACTTATCATCTCCTCCCACCTGTATGTTGATAATATCAAATAAAACCTGTATGAGCAAAAATTTGAAGGGTTTCTGCAAACAAAATTGACTGAAATTTATTTTGCGTTTGATGTGCCCATTCATTTTGTCTATCTTATGTAATGAAAAAAACGACTGTAACTCAAAAACTAGAGCTAACTAACATTTTTTAAGGTGATATTCGTGTTTAGCACATTGAAATCATTCAGAATTAGGCACTTTCATCTCAGTCGCATTTTCACTGTTGACCAGTGTAATCATCTGCTATAGAATTAAAAATTTAAAAAAATTCTAATTAAAAATTAAATCTCATATAACGAAAACAAGTTTACACTCCACCCTATTTTCTTATCCCTCAGAGGGTTAAAAAAATAGTTTTGCTTAAAAAAAAACATCCATAATAAAATATTAGTTTATTTCCATTGTTAAGATAATTTTATTTTAATTTAAAAAAGGACATACATATGCCTGCCTGGGATAACAAAAAAAAAACAATTTTCAAAATTATTTAAGAATTTATTTAATAGATACTCACACAAATCTTTGAGAACTTGGTGGAATTCTACCTCCTCGAGACCATAGCTATTCTCAGGGTCATCTAAGATAGTGAACAAGCTCCCAGCATCGCACAATTCCATAACAAGGACTTTTTTCTGGCTTTCGAGCTGCCCAACAAAACCGAAAGAATTAAGTTATTTTCCAATGTTTAAGAATGAAGTAAGCAAATAGGGATGTGTAATATAACTTAATAAATAAAATGAGTTATTATTTTTTTCACATGCAGTATTTTTAAATGATTAAACCCAATTGAAAGTAAGCACTTGTACTTTTTATTTTGAAATTGCAACAATTACTTGATACTTGAGAATAAATTCCTGTAATATGAAATCAAAAACTATTTCTTCAAACAATAACACAAATAACATTTAATTAAAAAGTATTTTCTGTTGATGGTTTCACAATACCATTTTAAAACTATCATATTTCAGCCAGTTTAGAAAAATAATTATTACCTAAAATATTGATGAAATTATGAGCTCAGTTCTTAGCTCAATTTGATTTTAGCTCAATCTACATTATGTAACACAATTTGAGATTTTATTTAAAAAATTAAAGTTTTTAAGGACAATTTACTTTTTATGTAAATGTTAAAAAGAAGAAAAAAAATTGTTAAGCATAAACTAACAATATTGAATAAAATCTACACTTAAGGGGGAATGGGCGCACTGGATCACGGGTTTCCAAACTCAAGTGCCCCAGTGTTAATCCAATGGGGAAAAAAACTATTTTCTCTGCCACATTTCTCCGGCTGTATTGAATATTTTTACAAACGGTTTTTTAAAAACAATAAATGTAGATAACTTACAGGTCTCTATCTTCCCACTTTTTGAAATTGCTTCGAATATTTTGTGTAAAATTATTTATTGAAAATTTTAAAAAATATTAGAACCCATTTCAAAAAGTGGGAAGGTCGGGACCTGTAAGTCAGCTACATTTATCACACAAAAAAATTCGCTTGCAAAAATATTCAATACAGCCGGAGAAATGTGGCAGAGAAAATAGTTTTTTCTCCATAGGATTAACACTGATGCACTTTGCTTTGGAGACCCCCGTCCAGTGCCCCAATCCCCCTTCAGACTGTAACAGATACGAAATTCAACAAACCTCTTCTTCAATGGCTACCATTTTCACTATATTATCATGAGTTAACTTTTTCATGACTTCAAATTCTCTCATTTGTACTTCTAAGGGCCGAAGATGACTAGTGTGATTGAAGGCTTTAACAGCAACATAATCACCTGTTTTCTAAATTGAATTACATTCAAAATTAATTGCATCCTAAGACATACGAAAATGATTCTTTAAAACAATTAAAAAATAATTTTGGAACAAAAACTATTATGTAATTAAAATAAAATTTTAAATGATAAAAATCCAAAATATGTTACACATTACACTAAATGCCTTTGTGTTGTGAATCAATGCAAAAAGTTAAACAGTCAGAATTTTTCCAAAAATTAATTTTAAAATATTTTATCTAATTAAATGTTTGTAAATGTTGTCTTAAAAAACTTAAATTCAAAATATTTTTGTAGTTATTCCAAAAATAGTTTACTCCCATTCTTAATAGTAAATTCTAAAAAAAAAATTAATCACCATAAATCAAGTTTTGTATTGTTTAGGGCCAACCTAGAATTGTTAATCATAGTGACACAAATAATAACTGAAAATAAATTTAACTTAGCCAGGACAACTCTACCAAAATATTCATAAGTGTTTTAATAGTTGATATTTTCTTTTTAATTCTGATAATGATTGGATTGAGTTATCATTTTTTTGAATACCTCAACCATTTTTGGTCCAAATAAACTTTTTTTATAATGCAAAACCCGAGACCCCTCTTTTTTTCTAGAAACGACAATACAACGTAGTTCCAAAATCTAAAAAACCTACCTTGTGTACTCCTTTAAACACAGAACCAGTTGCTCCCTTGCCCAATACATCTGTGGTACTCCACATATAATGGGTCGAACTCCTCAAATAATTCATTTTGATTTCTTAAATTTATCTGAAACAAAACATGTGAAACATCCCATTAAAAATCATTGAATAACTTTATTTACCAAAATGAAATAAAAAATTATATCTATGGAAATGTTCACATTTTCAATGGCAACACTTCAGAAAGAATGACAATAAGATCTCGATTGGTTAATTAATGTAGTGAGGAGCTTATGTCAAACCACCAATGAAATCCAGAAAAATAAAAACAGGAATGATTTACGTTACATGAAACAAGCAATCATGAAACCCAAATTTATTGACAGAACAAAAATAAATGATTTATAAGTTTGTCATAAACAGATTTGACAACCATTAGTCACTCTAGATTTGGTCACCTAATTAAAACTCATGATATAGTTTCGATTATTGTTCATGATATAGTTTCGATTATTGTTCATGATATAGTATTGGAAATTTTATAAATTAATTTTGGTTACATCCAACAGCTTCTAATGTTTACTGCACGTCTGCTGAGAGCTGTTAAGAACTTGGGTTAATTCTTAGTTTCGGTATACAGCGACTTTTTATTTCTCGCCAAACTTGTTGGCGAGAAAACATCGCGTAGCGACGCGTAATTGGACGATGCGCGGAAACCGCGAAGTCAAACAACTGTGGAGGAATTTTAGTACATGGTTGTCAGATTGGAATTATCTATCGCCTTTTTTTGTCGCCAATATTCTGAAAAAGTCGCCGTATACCGAAACTAGGATTTAACCATATCATTAAATAACAAATAAAGGAAAATAGTACATAGTAAACATTTATATTAAATGTTAGATATCTCCTCATTTAAGTCAATTTTTTTCACGAAACCAAGAATGCAACGTTGTTTTTGCAGTCTTGATTATTAGAAAGCATCCAGTCAGTTACTGTTGTCACTTAATACGTTCCAAAAGTAAACTTATAAAATAATCTGAGTGGTTTGGAATGTTTTTAACAACAAAAGTTATTTATTACCCTAACCAAATCTCGAAGATTAACTATTTGGAATATTGCTCAATTCAAGTAGAGTAACATCTGGGGAAAAAATAGTTTTTTAGATCTGTGATCTATTGAAAGAATGTATCAATCAAAAATAAAATACAAAATATTTAAAGTAATTGAGTTAAGTAAATATTTTAATAATTAAACTTACAGTTGTCATAAAATATAAAAACTCTAAACAAGAACTATATCATAAAGCAAACTATAGTAAGAAAAATCTCGTTTAACAAAGAAGCATCCGTACAAAATTTATTATTAGGAAGCAACGATCTACTTCAGGAAACGTTTCTTAATGAGGTGATTACATTTGCTCAAAACAAATAGCGATGTGCTAAATGTCATGAAAAATACTATGATGTAAGGAAATGAACAAACTTTCGAATACAAATTAAAAGCAGTATTGTTAGAAACTATATATTTACCCAAAAATCATTTGACTAAGAAAATGACAGTGTTAAGAAAAGTGAAACTAAACTAGTACGCAAGTCGCAAACAAAACAAAAGTTTTGGTTTTTCCAATGCCACTTTTCATTGCCATCACTTGTAATCACATGTGTTGTGAAACTCAGCAACCAATCAAAATTGAAACGTCGTGAAATATTTTTTTTTTTTTTTTGGTTTATTGAGTTTTGGTTCAACCAAGTTCGACACTCCAATTAATTTATTTTTCAATTCACAAACACTTGAAGTATACATAAAATAAATTATTAAATGAACGTAAGAGCTTATAAAAGCTTAAATGTATACTTTAAAATTTTAAATAAAATATAAGTGTATGAATTTAAACATGTCAATTTAAGTTCTACTAACTGCCACCGCAGGAAATTTCTATTGTTTTTGTTTACACATTTTCTGAATCTGAAAATTTTCAGTTTTCTTGCCGGTTTTATTGCGACGGTAATTCAAACCAAACTAAACTATTTCTTTTACTACATTTGTAGTTTACTTTAAGAAATACTAAAAGAAACCGCACTCTATTAACTTTAGACATTGTCCTAGTACTTGGCTTCAAGCATTTGAGTGCTGTCTCTATATATTGAACTGTTAAAAGTATTGTAAAACTTAAATCGGTTTAGTTTCCTAATAGCACTAGTGATTTAGAAAGAAATACTATATCCCAAGTATGAATTTGCTATAAATCTTGAGTTGGTAATAGTTACCTAGATCACTGCAAGAATATGCCATCGGTTTCTGAAATGGCTAACAATGTATTCGTCATGGACAATGGAGGGTCTACCATCAAAGCTGGATATTCTACAGATTCAAAACCAAAGTTAGTTGGAGTTAAATTTTATTTATTAAAAATAAAATTAATTTATTGTGGATATAGTAACTGCTACTTTGCTTCAAACGTAACCGATTTGTTTTCAAATAAACAACTCTATCCAGGGCCTGATCTACCATAAGGCCCGGGGTTTGGCCTCCAAATTTTAGTTTCTATTACGCTAAATGCTGTAGATACCCAAAATTTCAGTAAGGTTAATTCCTAGTTTTGGTATACGGCGACTTTTTATTTCTCGCCAAACTTGTTGGCGAGAAAACATCGCATAACGACGCGTGATTAGACGATGCTACTCGGAAACCGAGAAGTCAAACAACTGTGTTGCCAGATTGGAATTATTTATCGCCTTTTTTTTTGTCGCCAACGTTCCGGAAAAGTTGCCGTATACCGAAACTAGGATTTAACCTTCAGTAATTTTTTTTAATTTACTGAGACCCCACTTTATTTTTAGCTTGACTTTGGCTCAGACATTGACCTAACATGATTGGTTTGATTGATGTTACAAGGAAGCCGATAAAATAGTTGCAAAAATATAATAAATCTGGTCAGAGTTTTCCTATATCAGAGCCTGACACTATCCCATAGTAGTTGGTTGGTAGACATATATTCTCAGGCTTGTGTGCTTGGTCACAAAGACCCGCTTATAAACCTTCATCAAGAAGGACGGACACGACATATACACACATACAAGACAGATGCTGCCATCTATCCCCACCTCCACAATTTAGACATGTCCCTGAAGGGAAATAAGTCTCCAGGGACCTGTACCCATGGTAAACTGCGCAATGACCGACCACAGGACTTTCAGACCCAACAGATTTAACAAGCATGTACTCCGCATATACTCGGTAGGTCTTCAGTGGTACCGGGACTCGATCACGGGACCTTCCGAGACCGAGATGCTGACCACTAGGCTCCCTACGGCCCCTCCCTAACATATGATTTACTAGGAACAGAATTGATATAACTGCCGGTCTCGATAATTTATGTTACGTTAACATGCAACCGAAATGCCAAATGTGGTATGCATTCCACTTCACATTTCATACAACTTAATAGGTATAGCAAACGTTCCTTGAGTTTGAAGCAAGCTGGCCAATGAACAGACCGGCCATTGTATCAAGCTCTATCATTCACTAATTTAGTACTTGACCTTGTTTAGAAAAGTGATATACATCAGGGGCCCTTAAATGATGCTATAAACGGGTTATTCTGTATACCTGTCACCCTATAACTATATCCTATAGATGTTCCCTTAAAAATTACTCTAATATGCAACTGTGATAATTATTGTATTTTATCATTCCTCTTTGCAATAGGCTGATCCCGAACTTTGTCGCCAAAGCCAAAAATGAACGCAGAAGAGCATTTGTGGGCAGCCAGATTGAAGAGTGCAAAGACTTTTCAGGATTGTTTTATGCTCTTCCCTTTACAAGAGTAATATTTTATTTGTTTGTAGTATTATTTAATTGGAGAATAAGGTACTTTTCCATTTTGCTGCTCACAAGCAAAAAGTCACCAAAAATTTACAACCAACACCAATTGAAATAATTCCACTCATAACCTTTAGCTGCACATAATGTTGTCCTTTGTTTTAACTATCTATGTTAACTATGTATACTTTGTTTTGTGGATAGAAAATTCCTGCTGGTGATATTTGCCCTTGCCAAATGGAAAAGTACTGATTATATTTATAAAAGAACTTAACGATGTTTCTTTTCATTGTGTTAATAGTACTTTGGTATACCATTTACTGCTGATGCAATATAATTCGCTTTTTAAACAGAAGCAATAGGAAAATAACGACATATCACTAATAGGATGTGTAGTTTATTTTTTAATATCTTTAAAGGGTTCCAATATGCTTTAAAAAGTCATTAATAAACTGTACATTGTGATTTGGGAAAAGATATAAGGTTAATCAGTTTTTATGAACCTTAAATAACACTTTGTTTTTTTCTAAATTAACACTAACAGGACAGGATCCAATTTTACTTCCTCTAAAGTGGTGCTTTCTTTCTATTTTAGGGCTTCCTTGACAATTGGGAAGTTGAAAAGCAAGTGTGGGATCATATATTTGGCAGTGATATGTACAATGTTAGTACTGATCGTTTTTATATAAATAATTATGATTTATTCATATTGTAAATGTAGGTTTTTTTTCTAAATCATGCAGATAGATTACTGCAATAATTCAAAATGTCAGTTTTTAAAATAATGTTCCTTGTTGATTGATTGATGTTTGATGCAAATTAATGTGCATTAAATGATAGATTAAATTTTTTTTTCAATGGGTTTGTTTCAACATTTTTTCAAAGAAAACAAAACAACCAATGAAATTGCAGTATTGAGAGCGTGACATCATAAGAAATATTCCCATGGCATTAGTTAATAGCATAGCAATAAACTTAAAGATTGATATTCTAACATTTGTTTTTTAAACCAATCAATATTGCAGAACATTATTTAAAAACTTGTTTGGGGTTACTTTTTTAACATTAAAATTCAAACAAAAAAAAATATTTAAGAAATAATTTTTTCTTACCAAATTAGTTCATTTTTTTAATTTTTAATAATATTTTTGTGTAGGAAATTAAATATCTCTTATGGAAAGTCCGAACATAAATGTTTTCTTGCAAATCTCACTATGAAACTTTATAATTTTACCTTATTAAGGTATTTATTCTTCTTTATATTCTAAATTTACGCATAATTTATTTTCATATAGGTTTACAATAACAAGAGAATTTTTCCCAATCTAACTATTAATATTTGTATTTTTTTTATAACAGGTAAATTTTAATGACACCTGCCTTATAGCCACAGAACCTCATTTCAATTTTGTTGCCCTTAAAGAAGCCATGATAGAAGTCATTTTTGAAAGTCTGGAATTTAATTCTCTTTATTTAACCAACTGTAAGTATACTTTATTCTTCTGATAAAAATATTGATATATATTAGTAGGTAATATTTAAAATAAGATTCTCTGTTTTTCATGTTACATTAAAAAAAATTAACTTTAAGAAAATAACTTTGTCTAATTTGTTAAAGGTGAAAACAATATGAAAAATGCATACATTGTTTTTAAATAATCTCCAATGTAAAGTAAAGCAAAATGGAAAAGGAACTCTTGCTGTTGTCAATTATATGTACGAATTCATTTAATTTTCCTTAACGGTTACATCAATCGGGTATTACTAAAAAGAGTTGGGTTTTACTTATAATTATTGTGAATACACTTATTTACGCAAGGCTTGATTTTCACAGGCCGTTGTAATCACAAAAAAAGTTAAGCTTCCTAAAATAATTTTTATCCTACAAAAATAATAACAAATCCCACTGCTTGATCGATTTTGCTTTTTGGCTGATGCCAATTGTTATAAATTTAAATCAGACAATGGTCCTTTTTTCCTTCTTTACATTGGACAATTTCCAATGTAGATAGAAACAATCGAATGAAAATTATCTTATCTCATGTGAAAACAAACAAAAAATAAACTAAGATATTGGATCCGGCCCGTTCATTGGCCTATTTGACAATTAGTTATTCATTCAATTAGACGAAGTCGCCAATAAACGTACCGCACCCTATATCTTAGTCACACTTTGGGGAATCTGGGTTTTGAAATTGGACCCTTCAAATATGTACTAACTTATATATTATTTACAGCTACAACACTTACAGCATACAAATCTCAAAAACAGAACCCCTCCGACCTGTGTTCTTTAGTTGTGGAGTCGGGATATTCATTCACTCATTTCGCACCTTACATAAAATCAAAAAAGATTTTCAACAATGTATGTAGGTAAGTTGTGTTGCTTTGTTACTTAGCTAAATGTGTAAGTAAAATTAAATAGACTATGCTATGAAGTTGGATATTGGCCTTTTTTTTACTAAGATTCAGATATTATTTCACATCCTTCTCTGAAGATTGAAATTTTTTATAATTATTTTTATATTTTATTCTAAATGATTATTCGAAATTTGTTTCTGTTTTCCTTTTTTTATTCCTTGCTGTAAAATGACAAACCAGGATTTATCCAAGTTTTATAGACTTTAATGTTTGTGTAATATTACTCTTTCAAACTTTGATATTTTGATTTTACCCCTTGCTCAAATAATGAAACTTTATTTACCGAGAATATCGGATTTTTTCCATGATTAACTTTTAAACATTCTGTTTGTTTATTTGGTCGATCTGTGCCTCACTTTTTTTTAATGCTTTTCAATAGAATACTTTACAACTAGAAACCAGGACAGTTTTAACTTTAAGCATGTTAACATAGTAATCTCAGAGATAGTCAAAATCGAAATGTTATGTGGAACATAACATCTTAATTGCAAAATATAAAACTGTTATTTTTTTGTTTGATCATTCTGGTTTAGTTTATGTTTGCTAAGGACTCAATCAATCATTATGTAATCTTACACAGTCTTACTAGAATATAACTTGTATGTCAATTCTACCATTTTAATTTAGTTGTTTCATCATATCAGGGCAAATTTAGTTGACAAGGCCAATCAGTTAACCAATCAATAATCTTACACAATCATACTAAAGTATAACTTACTTACATTTATTATAATTTCAAACATTGTAACTCAATTGTTTGTAATAGGCTACGTTTAAGTGGCCAAGCGTAGACCAATCACCTAAAAAAAGTTATTTCCTATCAAGTTTAGTTAGTAAGGCCTTGACTATTCGGTAATCTTACACAGTCGTGCTCAAGTATAACTTACTTACATTAATTGTAAATTCAAGCATTCTAACATGATTGTTTGAAATAGGTTAAGCTTGGGTGGCAAAGCCTTGACCAATCACCTGAAGGAAGTTATTTCCTACCGCCAACTGAATGTAATGGATGAGACCTACGTTGTGAACCAAATCAAAGAAGATGTCTGCTATGTGTCTACTGATGTCGATAAGGATTTGGAGACAGCTAGGTATGTGTAAGATCCGCTTTACAAACACATTTTTTCAGCATTATTTCTTAATATTTCATTTTGTGTGTTTTTGGTTGAAAAAAATGTCTTGCTATAGCTAACAAGTAATGTGACCTACACAGGACCAACTAACTTTTTTCACATTTAAAAGAAAAGGTATAATCTTAAAAGCTGCATTTTTTTAATTAGATTTTTCTGAACTCAGTGAGCCTGTGGTTTGAGTTTTATCTAACTTTTAAATTGTATTTTGAAGAACAAATTATTTTTTAGTGTTTATTATTTTGTCTATTTCCATCTTTGGAACTGTTTGTTCATTTGAAAGTTGGTGTCAGTCTTTATTTATTTTGTAGAGATTAAATGCTGCAAAAGAATAAATTCCGCAGTATGTGTGTTTGCCTTTGATATTTTTCTTGTTTTTATAATTAAGTTGATAATAACATCTACTGGGTATTTGTACATAAAAGGCATGCCAGCAATATGCAAATTTGCACTGAAATATTAAAATATCGTAAGGTAGTTTCAATTCTATTAATTTTTCTCTGTAGAGATTATGTCAATTCAAATTCTTTGTCAAGCATAACACTTAACAATCTTATCTGTGAATATAAGTCAAATTATCTATTTACCTTTTAGTTAATTAAAAAGAGGACACATTTCCTTACTTATTATCTTTTTCCATCATGTTAAGTCTCTCTCTCTATATTGTCTTACAAGCAGTTGTAAATGCACAATAAAGCTGAGTTCTTACTTTCTTTAAAGCTTCCATCATACCTGTATAATCTTTTTTGTCTATCATCCTTTAGCAAAATTCTTAATTAGGCTTGTGAGGAATCATCGTTCTTAAAGTTCCTTCAAAGTTGCAATGCAGAAAATATTTTCTATGTCGCAGAACCCATGCTTCAAATGCAGCAAGACCTCATAATCATTAACTATTTTAAAGATAGAAAATGAACATTGCTATTAAATTATACAAATAAAAAGACAGTCACCACAATCTTTTTTAATCCTCCATTTATCAACAAACTTCTGTTACTAGAATCATTGAACGTGTTTAACATAAATAATAAATATCTGATATAAGTTACAATTTAATAAGACATTTAATTTGTCTTATGTTTCTTTTTCATCGACAACATACCGTGTTCTTAATATTGTGCAATCATGTTGTTTTAAAAAGGAACTATGTGATTTTTTTGTTTAATAATTTTTTATCTGTTCAGCTTGCGAGGTAAAGAAAACACAATTGTGAGAGACTATGTACTGCCTGACTACACAGTTATTAAGAGAGGCTACGTCAGACCTCTTGAAGAAACTAATGGAAAGCCAAAAGAAAATGAACAGGTTTACTTGAAATTCTTGCTTTATTATTGTGGAAATTCTTGTTTTATTATAGTGTTTATTAACAGTAATCAATTCAATTTTTTTAGATATATGTTTTTCAGAAATCAAAGAAATGTTATCTTGGGAATTATTTTAATTTTCAAATGAATTCGAAAGTATTTTTATCATAATTGAAGAGCTTATTGGATGAACATGCTATGTTATAATTTCGAAATAATTTAGATTTTTGTGTCATTGAACATGTTATTCCCACCTTTAAAGATAAAAAGTTTTTGGATGTTTCATAAACTTTACAATCCCTGGACAAATTATTAGACGCACTGCAAGATTTCATGTATCAATCAATGATGAACAAAATACCTTTAGAAGGACATTTGTGTTCCTAAACTTAAGCTATTGAATAGAAAATACTATCTGCTATACTTAATACATATATCGACATCTTTTTTAATGATTTGGCATTCTTTGGTATGTTTTCATCATTACTAAAAAAAATACAGTGCGTCTAATAATTTGTCAAGGGACTGTATGTATATTTTTTATTATAAACGTTAGGTATATATTTTACCATTTACAAATACCCAGGGATTGGAAAGTTACTTTTAAAAAGTAACTCTGTTACAGTTACTTAATCAAAAAAGTAACTCTGTTACAGTTACTTAATATGAAAAGTAACGCGTTACAGTTACTTAATACGAAAAGTAACGATTCACAGTTACTTTTTGAAATTTCAAGTTATAAGAAAAATTGAAATTTAGCCATCTTACCATTTTTCAAAAGGTTAGGTTAGGTTTGAATTATCGTCGCACTAGAGCTACACGAGGGCTATTGGCGACGGGCGTCGTATTTTAGAACCACAGTCAAGTGACGGGCCGATACCTGAATAGGCACCCAACGCAACCGTTAAGGGCGACATCGTACGCAGCGTTAGGACTTTGAAAAATATATAACGTGCACTCCCTTTCACGGGGTATTATTCGTCGGACATTTTTGGCTGCACGGGCCGTTTATAGGTCGGCAGTTATTTTGGCGATGCCCGGACCCGAACCTGGGACCTTTCGCATGCTAGGCGAGTGCCTAACCGACTGGCCATTTTTCAAAGAAAACCACGATTAACGAAACATAAGCACAAACAAAATGCTGAAATTATAATTAATGATTTTTTTTATTTAACTTCAATCCTGGTTCAATCCAAGAAATAGGTGTGAACGTGCCCCTCTCTCTCTCTCTCTCTCCACACACTTTGTTGTTGGTCATTGTTGTAGAACCCATTCAGGTTCAGGCAACACAAAGGGGTTTGCACTGGTCGAAACTAGCCGAACGACAACCTGCTTGACAGTCAGTGTGATTTATTTCAAAACCCTTCTTTTAGGTAGAAGCCTGTAATTACGGGTCTTAAAAAGTGATACTTGGAAAGGTAAACAGACAAGGGGAAACATTCGTACTTAAACAATTCTGGCTGAAAGCAGTCGTCACGCCTTTAGCAGCCAAAGTAGACAATGCATTTTGCTTTTTCCCTCCCAAGAAAAGCTCATATTTCGTGAATACGAAAGTTTGGAAATATATATATATGTTCCCTTCTTAGGAGTGGAATTTCAAAATAAGCATCAGACAGCCTTCAGAAAGTACCGGAAAAGTAACGCAATTTTTCGTTACTTCGTTACCGCTAAAAGTAACTAAGTTACAGTTACAGTTACTTTCTGAAAAATGTAACGGCGTTACCCGACGTTACCTAAAAAAAGTAACTGTTACAAGTAACGCGTTACTCCAATCCCTGCAAATACTGTTTTTAACTGATCTAAGTGCAAACTAAAAACTAAAACGCCATTTTTCTCGTTTTCACCTTTTTTTCACCAAAGCATATTCTTCCACTGAGCTCTTCAATTATTATTGATTACAAATATAAGTTTTCTTTTTTATTTTACTTTCTACTTACCAAATCCTTAAAAATATTTTTTTTTAAATATCTGGGCTTTAATATCTTTACTAGAACTTTTGTGTGTAACAAACCTTTAATATGTAACTTCACATTATTCCTTTGTAGCTCATTCGAATGAATAACGAAAGGTTCATGATTCCGGAAATGCTCTTTCATCCCTCTGATGTGCATTTGAGGAATATGGGGATCCCGGAAGCAATCATCCATTGCATTTCCCTCTGTCCAGAAGGTAACTTTTTTTTGTTATCCATTCTCTAATTGGCTTGTTTTACGTGACGTTGATAATTTCTGCTTTTATTCCTGTTGTTGTTACTAATGCCACTTGGGAAACCCAAGCTCTTCCCGGAGAGCAGGCAAGGATTAATGCAAATGGGTGCGGTTCCTGGGAAGAGATGACCGTGTAGAGACTACACGGCAGGAATCCGTCTTGGCATCGTGCTGCCATCTATCGCCACCTCCGCAATTTAGACATGTCCCTGAAGGGGAGGGAAATAGTCCCCAGGGACCTGTACCCGTGGGAAACTGTTCCATGACCGCCCACAGGACTTTTGGACCCACATATTTAACGAGCACGTACTCCGCATATACTCAGTGGGCCTTAAGTGGTATCGGGACTCGATCGCAGGACCTTCCGATTCCGAGAACAAGGCCTTAACCGCTAGGCTATCCGCGGCCCTTCCTATTCCTAGCTACGGCTTTTATTCCTAGATGTCATTGGTGGTTTTGATGATTGGTGGTATGACACTGTAACCTCCGCTCACTGCATTGATTTACCAATCAAGACCTTATTTTCATTCCTCTGAAAGGCGTGAAACATGCCCATTGATTATTTTTTCTCTTTTTTTTTTTAGTTCAAAATATTTTTATGTAAATATTATAGCTGCAAAATACATTTTAATGAAGAACCTAGTAAAAAGTATTTTTTGATGATTTTATAAATTTGACAATTTTCTGTTCGCTGTTTTCTTAAAAAGATGGTAAATGTAAATAGCAAGTTGAATACAGTGGACTCCATCTTAACCAGACTGTTTTTATCGGATCTCCACTTTAACTGGTCGAATTTTTTATCATTAAAATGTAAAAATTAGCTCAAAATTATTTGTTTGCTATTGATCTCTCAATGATGCAAGGCTGATGCAATTAAAATGGCAAAACTATTGGCAAGTTTATGATTTTCTAGTTTTCCGAAAAAAGTTTACTGAACTTTTTACTATAACTTGTAATGCTTTAATACTTTGAATAAAAAAGAGAACTGAACTTTTTACTATAACTTGTAATGCTTTAATACTTTGAATAAAATGACACACCTTATTTTAATTGTGTATTTGTTTATAAGGCAAATATAATCAATGTATAAATGTGCAATAAAATAATAATTGCTTCATTCACATACCTGGTTTAACCAGATTTTTGCTTAATCCCCTTACCCACAATTTCATTTAAGCCTGTCTGTTAAGATTAAGAAGGTTCCTACTGTACTTAGACAATTGCGTCAAGTATCGTTGCAAGTAATTAGTTTTCAGGTACATAGTTTTCAGGAATAATTTTTGTTAGCTTAATCAATTCTCCTGAAAGTATATTTGCCTTGTTTTTTATTTCTCTTATTCATGTAGCTCAAGTTCAGGCCAAGTCTGACAACCAGAATATATTTTCTGATCAAGTTTCCAATTTACGGAGCCCGTGATCACAAGAACAGCTTGAATGTTGAAATACTTTTTGTTGCGTTTGAACCTTTTTTCTACTTCCGCTAGAACTGGGGTTTCTGATTTTAGAACACAAAGGGTTAGGGGGCAAGTGGGATATTTTCAACATAAATTTGACTGAAATTTATGTTGAAAATTGCATTTAATTTATTAGCATGAAATTTCTTATCTTAACTAAAAAAGGAATAAGAATAGTATTTATTAATTTATTTTTCAGCCTGTACTTGCCTATGTTAGGTTATTTCCATCAGAATATTTACAAAAATTTTAATTTTACAGTTATTGCTTTTCTATTTTAGTATCTATGTTATTACTTATGAACTATTTGTTTGCTAAACACCTACTAAATCATTTTATTATAAATTTCCTAAATTAAAAAAAAAATTACTTAGATAGCAAACACCTACAGTATAACCCGGTTATAGTGTCAGTCAAGGAACTGTGATATTTATGCATTATAAACAAGTAACATTAGAAACAAGGTTGAATATTAAGTTTAGTAAATCTTTTAAATATGTGTTATATAATCATGTTATTAATTAATGTTATAAAAGGACATCTATTGAATATATATAAATTTTAAATCTATGTTTTTTGGAAGTAGTTGCTTTATTTCTCTTTCCCAAGTCATTATTTTTTTAGGCGGTAAATAAATTCTAACTTTGCCGACTTTTCAAATCATTTGGCAAATAAAATAGAAATATTGAAACAAATTTTTTTTAACATTTCTGTAAGAAGACATTTTGAAATGAAATGCTTCTATTTAATTTAATGTGTAACAAATTTTCTGACCTTATAGTACAATCCAATTCTTTATTCATTTGCAGAAGTTCAGCCCCATCTGTACAAGAACATAATACTGACTGGTGGCAATGCATGCTTGCCTGGTTTCAGAGATAGAGTGTGAGTTATTACTTTTTTACCTCGATCATGCCTTTTAATTTAACTTAATGAGGTTCAAATATTTAAGAGTTGTTCAACCAATTTACAGTTCTGCTGTGAGCAGGTAAACTGCAGTAACCACAACAATGAATGGGAACATTTTGGCCCTGAAATAATTAATCTTTCAGTATATTTCTAATAGGTCAGAGTTATAGGGTGCTTGCAACAATGGTCTAAGTCATTAGTCTAGATCGGTGGTTCCCAACTTTTTCTGGACCATCGCCTCGTATTTTAGGTTGATTAACATCCATCGCCCCTTTTTAATTTTCATGTTATGTCTAATCATAATTTCAGTTAAAGTGTAACTATAAAACAGTTTTATAACGCTTACTGCCGTTTATGAATAACAACCAAAGAAGCTTTATCTGGTCACTTTTTAAAAAAATAGAAAATCATAAAACACATATTTATTTTTAAAGAACAAAAGTGAAATAATTAACTAAGATATTTTTACTGGTTTCTAGAAAATTTAAGAGAGTTTAAAGTAAAAGTTGGCTGGTTTGGTTATGGTTGGAGAATGGTTTTACTGTACAAAGGTACAACATTATTTTAATTTTCCCCCTTTGAATACTCATCGCGTCCTGATCGCCCCTCAAGTATTTTTTGCCCCCTTGATAACACAAATCGCCCACTTGGGGGCGATCGCCCCCAAGTTGGGAACCGCTGGTCTAGATACTGCAGTTTACCTGCCCACAGCAGTGTTCCGTATTATCATATCAGTCCAACCCATGAATTACCTTAATGGATGAAAAGCCAGAATTGGTTAAACCTGCTTTTGTCTTCGTTTTGACCAGTTCTTTGGCTAAACCGGATAATATGTTCTCAGTCACAAACAAGGCCCAGGCTTACCTGTAATGTTTTTCAAGAACCAGTTTTTTGTAACCGTTGAACAGACATCTGCTAAAAAAGGGAAATGAAAGAAATGATGGAGCCAAGATTTTATATTCTTAAAAAACTGCATGTCTGTACCAAAGCACATTGATGGTTTCCATTGTTAGACCGGTGATATATTTTCTGTCTTTGAAATATGGCTGGGAGGAGTATTGAAGTTTGTCAGTTCGAAACCCATTTTTGCTTGAATGCAGTAGCCTTTTGGGATCAGTTTTAGCAGTAACTCCTGATATAATTGCCCTAGCACAGCAAAGAAACAGGCTGTAGCATTCTTAACCAAACTAAATATTTTATTTTCTTAATCAATTTATCAATAGAGTTGAAAGAAGGTGGGGGTTTAGGATTTTGAGTTTGGTTAAGTTCTTAATTCCTTTTTTTTAGTGAGCATGAAACAGTTCCTTAATCCTCTTAACGTTAGACACAGCTCTTTCTTTAATTTATGCAACAGAGAAATTCACTTAGAAAGGATTTTAAGATCCTATCTTGAAAAATAAACCTAATTCTGAATGTTTAAACTAATTTGTTATTTAAAAAAAAATAATTTAAAATTCACACCGAAAAAACAACCATGCATTTTTGCTTATTTTCAGGTCGATCAGAAGGTTGAAGATAATTATGAAACAATTGATGAGGGGGTTTTTTTTGTCCTATTTTGTTTTGTCGCCACCTTTAAAATGCAATGTGATATATGAAATTAATTTATCCAGTTTTGGATGATTTACTTATTCTGTAGCATCATTATAGAGAACTCATATTAATTTTACTGGTATTTACTGTGTTATTATTTTAAACTATCCCAAGTACTTTAGATATGTGTATGTATATAACAAATAGAACATAAGGAATTTCAGTATTGAAAATTTAAATTTCAAAGAAGTAAATGTGTTTTGTTTTTAACTTTTAGATATGAAGATGTCAGAAAAGAAGCTCACCATTTATTTGACGTAAGAGTTACCTTGCCAGAAAAGTAAGTAATTTATAATATATATATTTTTTTAATTCAATAGAATGAAAAAATAATGTCCAATTACATTTATTGCTGTTTCAAACATTTAAGAAACCACTCTTTATTTTTAAAAATCTACTTGAAAACCTATCCTTGCTTATTCAGCTATAAAGGATAAGAATTTAAATATATTTTTATCTGAGTTTTAGCTTCCACACTATGTTTATTATGTAAAAACTGGAAGCTTTTTTAAAAGGCTATGTCCGTCTTTCTGTCCATCTGTTTTATTTGTTTCGGAAGAAGCACACGACTTCTTTTTTTTTTTTTAAAGCAGACGTAATTTTCATTTACATTTGAGCTTTTATTAATGAGGAATGATATTTTAATACTATTTATTCCTTTTGAGGAGGTTTTTTTTGTTGCTTTTTTTAATGGTATTTTAGAGTGTGCAATTTTCTATTTAAGAGAGTGGAATATTACATACGTATTCTTAAAAATTTAAATAAATTTAGCAAGCGATAATACATAATAATTGAATTTTAATGAAAATGAACTAGCCAAATTTACCGCGTAAATGTTTAATGTAGAATCGAAAGCTGCGTTTGGTGCTTTTTTTTTCTTTCCTTTTGGGCACAAATGGAAGCGATTTAAGTAATAGATTCTGTTACAAACCTACTATTTTTATTTCTAACTAATATATGATATTTTTTTTTGTTCTTTAGCCCTGCCACTGATGCTTGGGAAGGAGGGGCAATGATTTGTAACGATCCAGAATTTTCGAAACTCGTTGTAACTAGAAAACAATACGAGGAGAATGGTCTAGGCTTTTGTCTTGAAAAGTTTTCTTCATAATGTTATTTAACTTCATTTTCATAAATGTAATGTCTTTTCTTATTTTTTTTTTTTTTTTTGTAATTACTTGAGCCTTATTTTAGCAGTAAAAGGGCTTATATGCCTTTAACATTAATGTGTTATAACAATGGGTATAAGTCCCTTTTCTGCTATACAAGTATCATTCCAATGCATCTCATTTTTGTGTTAATAAATGTTTATATTTAATTGCTTTGAAGTTTGTTTTTAATTTAGTACTTATTTATTTTTTTAATTTAATAAAAATTTTGGTTTAGAAAGTTAGTACATTATTCATTGAATTTTCAGTAGCCTATTTTAACTTAATTTTTCCTTATCTTTACTCCCTTGTTATTTTACCCAGGATTCGTACTCTATCTATGATAATGAAATTCAGGAGTTTTCAGGAGTGCAGCGATGTAAATTCAGGATGTATCGCGGAATAAACTTGAATATGTTTGTTTATTATCGTATTGGTCCAGTGACTTCACTGCACTTCAAATGATGAAACAGAAGAAAAAAATCTTTGCTAATGAGTTGTGAAGTGCATTCTGGGACATTAACTGGTATCACAAAGTCCGAACTCTGATTTGTACTATGCATGGACAGTAGACTTATTCCAAATAAACAGGGTGTCTACCAGATTTGTCAAATCTAATTTCTTGACTTTACTTGACCCTTTTCAGAAAATCTTACAACCGTTTAAATGATCAATCCGTTAAAAAAAATTACAAAGACAAACAACAAAATACTTGATGGAATACAATGTAAATTCAAGCCGTTATTGTGTGGTTCATACACTTGTTAGGGGGAAAAAAATCAGGACTAGAAATCACTAACATAAAATCTGAATATATAAAGCATGTATAAGTCGAGCCTCCATTTTTTATTAACTAAAAACCTATCCAAAATCAGAAACCCCATTACGACCGAAATAAAAAATGCTAGGGGGAACCAGGCACATATGGTTCCGATGAAGTTTTCAAGTAGATCCTCCAAGTCATCAGCGAAGCACCTAGCACTTTTTCGCGACTCCAATGGCTGTTCTCATGGATTTTGCCATTCCAAGATCTAGAAATGATTCGAAGCACTCTCAAAACAGGCAAATTTTTGCTATCTACTGACGACCCTGATGCCTTCAGAAAGCATCGCACATTGAGATTATTGGCTGACGTCTTTACATTTTGTCGGGCAATGACGTGCCAATGATCGCCAAATGATATGGACATAACTGGCATAAAACTTGCATTATGAAAACTGTTCTTATAAATATAAACGGACAGGTGTGTTGAAGCAATGTGCATTAAAGAGCTTATAATTGTTTGTTGATATAACTATTTAGCAAAATTATTAAAACAGGCAATGACCATAAAAAGGTTTTATGACATGAACTTGAGAATAGTGATACATATTAATTGTTTGCAATATTATATAAGTATAGTATTTTATCATTGAAATTTTAGAACTAAACATTTTATTAATTAAACAGCGAAACATAATAAGTTTATGATCCTTAAAGTAATGTAAAATGGACTTATTTGCCCAAGAAGGAAGCATTGTGTTATTAGATCTGTGTTAAGAATCGCATACTATTTTTCATTATCCATCATTAGGGAGTATTATCCATTTTAGGTCTTTAAAACACTTTCCATCGATTTTTTCTGCATATTGAATTGTAAGCTCGTTAAAAAAAATTCCCTTGTACCTTCCAAAAAACCTTATAACTTCGTTAAGGACCCAGTCAATTACTTTTGGGATTCCCGTGATTTTTAAAAAAATTTACTTGGTCTACTTCTGTCTACTTTTGTGTTGTTTACTTGGGTCACATATCCCTAATTGGTTTGGGTCACTTATCTCTAGTTGCACTTTTTTTTGTTTAATCCCAAAACAAAGTCATTTGCGAATAATTACATTAGCACTATTATGCATGTAACTGTAGCTAATAGCATGAACCAAACAAATAACTAATTGAAAAAATCTTTCTTTTAAACCAAAAAATGTAGACCGAAAAACCTTACGGCCTCAAAAATTTACTTTCAGTGCATGAAAACGTATTTCTTCGCATAACTTAACAAATACGCAATGATTCAGCTCGTTTTTTTCACCATGTGATCAACTGGCTGAAAGGAAAAAAGTGATGCCACTTTCAACTCACAAAACTTTTCCATTGCTGAGAAAAAGGCATTGGGTCATGTATCCTTAGGGGTCAAATGTCCCTAGTTCCCCCTAAAAAATAAGTTTTAAGCGTACACAAAAAAATCTTTAGGTAACATACAGTTCTCAGAATTAGTTAGTTTAAATTAGTCTGAATATTTCATTGTAAAATTTATTAAAAATTAATAAAATAGTCGAACCAATTTCATAGAGTGGGATTATAGAGCCCTGAAAGTCAGCTACATTTATTATATAAAAGAACAGTTTGTAAAACTATTCAATACAGCCGGATAAATGTGGCTAAGAAAATCACTTTTTTTCAGACATTGGACTAACAAAGGTACTTTGGATTAGAGACCCACGGTCATTCGGTCTTATTCCAACTTAACATTCAAGCTATTCTTACGATCACAAGGTCACGACTCACGGACACTTGATCAGAAAAAAATACTTTGGTTGGTCTAACTTGGACGGAAAAGGAGCTACAAAAATACCAAGACACTCTTCGGATCACGCAGAGCCCAAGAACTGCCAATCATAATGCAATGCGACGTCGTTCATTGGTGGATTTCGTGAAAATTACTAGGCAGCAAAAAAGTGAACCACGAAGCATTATTGGTCTGCATATCTTAGTCAGGTGAAGATGATCATAGTTTAATAGGGGATTACACTGACCGGCCGATATTGGAAGATATCTTAGTGTAATCTAATCATATTTCATATTAATTTTTTTATTAATTTGTTTATCTTTATTATGAAAATTTATTATTTAAACTTGTTTCTTATTGAAATTTAAGTTTAGTTTTTATGGATATAGATAGAAAATGAAGGAAACCATGGGGCGTAAATTTTGTGGGAAATTTGAGGCTTTGGTGTAAAAGCCAAACCCTTTTTTGGGAAAAAAAATCACTTATTTCATGGAACTCCTAATTTCATGACTTTTTCGACCAGTAGACACCTTGATAAAGTATAGGAGAAAAACGGCAGATAAAGGAGAAAAATGATTCGTGTCGTCAATTTTTTTTTTAGGAGAGGGGGGGAAAATATCAGATGAGACACAAATTCCAGGAGTTATAAGGGCCCTTAGAAAAAAAATGAAATTTCAGGAGGCGTACGAACCCAATACTGTACCTTAGTAAAGTTCAAAAGAAACGTATGTCCAATAACTTTTTTTTTGTTTCCCCCAAATTTGTTTTTCATTTATTTAATAAATAGGTATAAGTGGCATATATTTAACATAATAAATAAGACAAGTATTGCAACACAAGTTTTATATATAAAAATAATTATTTATTGCTCATATTTACATATATTTACAGTGAATAGCATATAGTTAGAAAGACAATGTATAAATATCCATCACATACAACTTCAAATACATTTTTAAATGCTATAAAAATGAGATCTTTTATAACAGTCAACTAATATACAGGTGCAGTAAAATAACCCAATATTAACTCTGAAATCCATGACATTAAATCAAATATACTGGCTTTTTTAAGTATCAAATAAAACTCATATTTTAAATAAATATCAAGTAGTATGTCCTTCAGACTATTATAAAAGTTGGCCATTTAGTACACATATATGGCACATTTTTGAACTAATTTGTTCTTTGTAAATTAAGTACGTTAACCATCTGCTGAACAAATAAATGAGCAAAAGAGTGTGATCTTGCAAGATTTCAATTTTATTTTCAATACATTAGTTACGATGAGTAAAAGTTTTTAAAATCTTTTATCCTTTAAAAGACTACTTTAAATTTTTAATTTAAAAATGCGGTCAAATTTCAACCATAACATGTTTTAATATTTTTAATACAACCTATTCTAATTAATTGCGGAATTGCTATATAGAAACAGCAGTTTAATTTAATGAAACAAACTGCAAATATTTTACTTTTAATAAGACTTTCATATAATTTACTTTCATAAGAAACCACTTAATTTTAACAAATTTCTGTTTGTTCTGGTAAGTTTATATTAAATCTACCTAATGTAATTCTGTATTGCTTGGAAATACCAGTTAACTGTATTTCCAAGCAAACGTGTTTAAAGATAACCCTTCCATCTTGTATCTCTTTAAATGGCAAAAGCTTTTAACAAAAGAAAAATAATCTCGATACTTCAAAATAAAATGGAATGTTAAGAAGTATTTAACATTAAACACAAAAAATAAATTATATTTAATTTTTGTTAATAGCATGACAATGAAAGTGATGCTCACAATATGCATTAAGAACTTATGAATGCATTGTATATAAATAAATGTAAGGATGAATACATCTAAACAAAAGACTAGAAAAATTTTAAATAAAATAAATATAATATACAACACAAATATGTATGTGACGCTCTAATTCATAAATGGGTGATATAAGTAACATTCAAACTTCTACCCATGATGAAAACCAACAATATAATTCAGCTTTGGTATGGGAAAACATGTCATGTAATAGAGCTGCATTTTGATTTTCTTTTTTTCGACAACCGAATAATTTCCAAAAACTGCTTTATTTCACCGGACATTGGATAATTTAATTAGTTGATAAATGCCTTTTAAATAGGTAAAAGAGTTAAATAAATTAAAACTTTAACATAAATTTATTTAGTTTTAAAAAAAAATTACCATTTTAAATCTTTATAAATTTTCTCTTTACATTACTGATGAATAATAAATTTCTCAAAAAGATATACTACACAAGAAGGGTGTTGTTTCAAAACTCACATTCTCTAAAGCATAACTAAGAAATAGGGTCTGTCCCATTCATTGGCGATTTCTTCCAATTGAATTTACCATTGTAAAAAGTCGCCAATGAATAGTCCGAGCCCTATATCTTAGTTTAAATAATTTTGTTAAAATGATCAGCAATTACAATTGTGTTTCTTATTTGTTTTGAACATTTTTTAAAACAGTTGATGTAAAGTATTATAAAATATTTGCTTGATTGCCGAATAGGTGGGGCATGCCCAATACTATGTGTATTCAACATGTTTAAATAAATATATATCTCAAATTTTCATATAAAATATCTTTTCTCATAAAATGTAACTCTATGTCCAAGCACAATCCCTTTCGTTTAAAATCTGTATAAAATGAACACAAATAAAAAGGTGACAGCCAAAAACAATCAAGTCAGGTTTACATAAAAAATTAATAGCAATTTGAAACTTTATACTAGTCACATCTTTTTAAAGTTTATTTTAAAAAGTATTTTTCTAATAAGTAAATCTATACATAAAAGATATTCAAGTAAAGCCTAAAACTGGAACTATTAAATTCCACACATTAAAACTTTTTAATGCTTTTCATTGAAAAAAATTTTTTCAAAAGAATTTTTATAACATAATTGTGATTAAAGAAACAATTTTAACGAAAGTAATCTAATTTTACATAGAATGTTAACTATTGTCAGCAAAGATAATTTAAAAACTATTAATTTTAATAATTACATTCCATTCACAATTATCCTTGTTAAAATGTCCCTAACTCTGATTGGTTTTAGCCGTCACCAATCAAATATAAATCTCGGATCTTAAAACTTCTTCTAGAATATGGCATCTTGAACATCACTGTTCACATCCGTTTTGGTTTTGAGTCCATTCACTGTCATTGAACAGTTAAGTGTATTGCTTTGGGTTTGAGCAGTCATTGATTTGGATACGGCTTGCTTCAGTTGAGCAATGTTGGTGGCTATTAGGTCCTCGACGTCTTCTATACAGGCTTGGAGGTATTTCTGAAAGAAATAAGAATAAATTAGCAACATAATCTAAACCAAATTATCTTTTATCTCAATGATACTGCTTTAGTTCAACTAAAATTAGTCACCAAAATTAACTCGAACTGTCATATCATATGGTTCTGCCAATACGATTTTTAATATATTAAGTAGAAATAAAATATTTCTTGAAATATACATTTTTGTTTAACATTGTGCACTTGTATAATAGTCAGGGCTGGATTTACCAATAGGCCCGGGACTAGGGGCGCACCATGAAGAGGGGCGCAAAAATATTCCGCATTTTTTTTGTCAGAAAATTTCCATAAAATGTTATAGACTACAATACATGTCTACATCTACTTGCTCTCCACAAATAAAAGTCCCACTCGCCTTCCTTGTATAGGTGACGCTGGACGGGCGAATCTTTTGCTTGGCTCTCAGTGTGTTATTTAGTTAATTTTATTTTTTATTTATTTAATTAATTTTACTTCACGATGAATTAGAATAAAATACAAATTATCTTCACAAAGACTTTTCTGAGGTCAAATCTCCCTCCTTTACGATAAGAGGGGGGCGACAAAAAACCACGGGGCGCATAAAATCTAAATCCGGCCCTGATAATAGTAACTATTATCTGTTTAATTACTCTGCAGTGCACACTTGAATGATATCCACTCATTAAACTACAACTGCCAAATTACAGTAAAATCTGTTTAGGATCAGATTTACTGTACGGTCCCCCTTGGCGCGATTTTTTCGGATTTAGCGATAAATAATCTTTTCTGGCAACCTGTTCTGTCTGACTTCGACTGAAGATTCGATTTCTATGACTTCGCACCGATGACGTTTTCCGGCAACCCTATCTGACCGTTGGTTGAGTTTGCATGAGAAATATTCCCATACGATCTTTTCTTTGAATCGTGGTTTTTTTTAAAAAAGTCGCCAAAATATGGACTTTTGGCGGGATTTTGAAAAGTTCGCCAAGGGGGACCGTACAGTAAATCTCTACCATCTGTTTATAATGTTATTATTCTATCGAGACCTAAAAAGATACTGTTGAAAAATATTCTAGTATGTATTTGATCTGCAATTTATTATTGACCAAAAAGGAGGCAAGAAAACATTATTTTTTCAATAGAGTTGTCAATAAGTGGAATGATTTACCAGATTATGCTGTATATATTTAAAGAGAGTAGAATAATTTAAGAATCTTGATATTTAATAACTAATTTGTGAATTGTTTGATGAACCTTGCTGGGCCTGTTATTATTCGACAATTTTTGTATTTGAAAAAGAAGTTACAGATATACAGGTGGTTGACTGTAAGTAATTAATTTATATTAATAGTATTATCTCAATGGTTTTATACTTACGATATTTAACTCTGCCAGCTCTGTTAGACTCTCGAGAAGTGCTGATAGGGAACCCCAGGGCTTTTGTAACCATGTTATGCCATTGATAGCTACTGCAATACATGCTGTGGCTAGTAGAGATGCTGAGTATGAGGTAAATTTGTATTCTGAAAGGTAAAAAAATTACATTTAAAACACAATCAAAAAATTAATATCTTAGAAAAAAATATTTTTAGTCATTTGTATGTAAATAACCTGCCTGGTATAAAAGAAAACATATAGTTAATAAATTTTTTTGAAATATAATATTTTTTTTAAGTAATATAACAATTAGTAAAAAAAAACGTATTCATTATATTTTTCCCAAAAAAATAAAAGATTTCTATGTTTTCTTTACTATTGTTTCTACCATTTGTAAACAGAAGGATATACATCAAATTACTTTTTTAATTAAAATGTGTGTAAGTGTAAAAATGAAATTCTAATAGTTCATAAATAATTTTTAGATAAATTAATAGATAAAATTTACAAAAAAAAAATTCTTCAAACTTCTTGTTTTAATAGATAAATTGAGTTATTTTTCTTCAAACCATTTATGAATTTTTATTATACAAGTGTGTCGAATATTTGTGTCATCCAAACAGCGTCCCTTTAAAAAAACGTGGTCGATAAAAAAAAAACCAAACAGGAAGTCCCTTCCCTTTAAATTTTACTACGAGTTGTATAATGCAGCGCCATCTATCGGCGGCCGTGTACAAAAATGACAAAGGTTGAGTTTTTTTTTTATTCTGATGTCATCTGCACTTCCTTGCAAAAACATATGGCGTTTTAAAAGGGGGTTGGGAGGGGCCCCACCAGCCAATCAGAGGAGAGACACTTTCAAAAAAGGTCGTTCGGCGACTTCCTGTGGGTCCCGCCAAACCAGACAAAGAAACTTCGATCCCGCCAACACCTGCTCCCGCGCATGGTTGTCGCAATTTTTTTTTTAAAAGGTGCGTTTGAATTGGTCGCCAAAAACATGAGTGACGCCAAGTAGAACGGAATAGTGAAACCAAAACTAAAATTTGGAAGTTTCGCTTGGAGGATTGTTGCGCAATTTGGGGCTTTTTTTTCCAAATACTGAAATCACAACTAGGATTTTTTTGTATGTTTTGATTAACGCAACATGAAATAATTTTTTAATTTACCAAAACCACAAAATTAGTAGGAGCAAAAAATTGCGCTTTAAGACTCTTCAAGCGATAAAGAGCATTGTAGTGTATCAAATTTAAGCTGTGTTTTTCTTCTAAACTTTAATTTATTTATTCAGATTTTACACTTTAATTTATTAAAAACTGTAAAAAATCGAGTATGAAAGGAAATATATATACATCCTATTTCTTTTTAAATGATTTTTACATAAATTTCATTAAAAAAAATCATTTGAAACATTTAAAAATTTTACATAATTTTATTCACATAAATATTTTATTTTTTCGCTTCCAAGTTGAAAAAATATATAATATAAAACACGCAAATAATTTTAATAAATTTAAATCCATAATTCAAATCAATATTATCAATTAAATGCGATAAAAATGATACAAATTTGCGCTAACGTAAAAATAATGGTGGCTAGAAGTCGCCAAATCGAACAGAAAATAGAAGTTTAAAGGACCCCGAGTTTCCGGTTCGAAATGACGTAATGAAGCAACGCCATTGGTTGATTTTCAAATTCAAACGGCAGCTGTTCCCACAGGTTGGAGCTTGCATGTGTTCGGTTTTACGAGCGCATTGCTATACACAAAAAACCGAAACCTGTTGAATTTAGTTGCCGGTTTTAAATCTTCGCTTTACAATATCGATGCAAGGGAGAAAATTAAAAATTATTCTAACTTATTTAAACTAAAAAAATTATTAAAATGAAATTAAAAACATAATTTAAAATGAATTTAGAAAAAATTTCTTAAAATAAATTTTGTAAAAATTTATTTTTAACTAAGTTTAGTGAATATTTATAAAATTTAAAGAATGTTTTAATTCAATTTGGTTTTAAAAAAATAATGAATTAAAATTAGCTTTAGGACATGCAAACTATTTAAATTGTATGCGGAAATTGCTTGTGCGAGTATCCAAAGATTGCACATTTTAAATAGCTCCTTTAGTTCATTGTATTCATGCACATTATAATAGCAAAATTATATTTTCTATGTGTTGTATGCTAGCTCAGGTGTCGGCCTCGTCACTTGACATGGTTAAAAATTACAAAGCTCGTCAACAAAAAGCCCTTTTGCGGCTCTAGTTCAACCATCAATGATCCAAAAACAAGAAAATTTTCATAAACTTTTATTTTTCATTGACCCTCCTCATCCGAGCTCCGAAAAGGAAAGAAAAGAAAAAATAAATTTTCGGTAATAACGTGTACAAATTAATTACAAAATATCCATAGATACATCGGTTTAGATAAGTCGGACTAGAGAACTGAATGGACGCTTGTAGTCCTAGTGCGACGAAGGTCCTAGTTGTCGTAAGTGTGGCGTTACTGTGGTCGTAAACCATTCTAGTTTTGACGAATTAATTGCCGGGTGGCTTGTTTGATGGTTTAAGACAACGGTTGACATAACTGTAGGCGTGGCCGTTCCAATTGTCTATTGTAGTTTGTAGGTATACAATAAAAATACCATCACACCTTTAAAATAATACTTTCAAAAAAGTGCTTTTTTTAGGGTTGTGCAATTTAAAGGATACTAAAGGATTTAAAGCCGGACAAAGATAATCATTATTGTAAAAAAAATACGATTAAAAAAATCTAAGTATGGTAGAAAAAATAACACACCGAGTTCAACTGTAACTTCCCCTTTGATTTCAACCGGAAACATAAGTGACTTTTTTAATTGCGGTGTAAGTTATTTCAATGAAAGTGGCAGAGGGGGAGGGGATTAAATAAATCCTTAAAATAATCAAAACTTTTGGAGAACAAAACATTTCCTCAAATTACGTGTACCCTTGTCATTCTACCATTTAATTATAAGCTGCTGCATAAAGATCCGAAAAAGTACCGCTGCGTCTAAATCCCAAACGCATCCGACCATTTATCGGCATCTGCGCATGCTCGTCCCGTTATTGTGCGGTTAAAGACCAGGGCGCATCCCAGTGTCGTTATTTCCGGTAGTGTGATCACGCGACTGTTTCCTGTCACGGAATTTAATGGCGATGATTATTAACATCCGTTTTTTGTCTTCTACAAGTTGATCCTATGGGAAAAGTGTTGGGGATGATCGGTTTATCTATTTCCCACACTTTTGTTTTGGTGTCGCTTACGGGACATTGTGTATTGTTCGGTCATACGTGAAACTTTTTAATTTTGTTTTTGTGATCTTTTACGGTTGAGTGACACCTTGCCTCACGAAAAATTCGAGTAATTGCTTGGTTTTGACATATTGGCATTAGTCTTGAAATCTCCAAAGTGGTTGACTCACAAATCTACAAAACTTAAATTTATAAATTTCATTCATGGACATAGCTTAAAATGACAAAAATATTGTGTTGGTTGACCTACAGAACTTAATTAACAGATAACTATTATTTATAAATTAATATTCATAGTTATCACTTACATAGATATAAAAAATATTTTTTTATCTGAATCTGTTCTTTAACATTACTTTCCTATAGCTAATTTCCTGCATCTAGTCTTTATTTCTAACAATGCAGCCTTGCCCTTTATCATTTCAGACAATCAAAAAGTCAACTTCATCTACCCAAATCTAACTGAAACCAATCTGTCAAAAGAAGGACACGAATACGCCTAACGGTGCCATGACCCATCCATCCCCCCCCCTAAAAAACCCTAAACCTTTGCTAGTCCTTCCTCAACTTAACACAAATAAATTATTAATCCCACTGCAAACCAGTTAAGAAGCTAATAAGTAACACGTGCCACGTCCGTATATATATAAACCAGCATCAGCTGCCTCGCAGCAAATTTCGTCATTGGAACAAAAAATTGGGCCCCCTTCTTTAAAAAAAGAAGACACCTGGATGAGACGACCCCACGCGAACGGCGCGTGGTAGCACAAATCGAACGCCCCTCCCTCCCTTAAAGGAATATTATTCTATAGCACCCCCCTCCCGTAAATTTAATAGAGGTGATTGTTGTATAGGTAGCGGCACCTATACTTGCCCTGGCTCCCCACTTTCGGGATTTCGGGAGGTCAAATGTATTGACATGTGTGTTGCTACCGGTAGCACAATGGTCTTTTCTTAGGAGGCCCTCCTGGGTAAAAACAGATGATGGAATAAATAACTTTTTTTGTGATATTATCCAAATGCCAGTTGTTGCAAGCAAATAAATTGATTGTAGAAATCTGTTTTGTATTTTGTTTTTGTGAGGGAGTAAGAGGGTCAGGCCTAACACCAATCCAAATAACCCATCAGACTACTTTCATGAATCTTTTACGAGAGATCATATCAAACTTCCGAAAAAGCTAATTCAATAAGTCTTATTAGTTTTAATAGTATTATAATTCATTATTAATACAAGATTAAACCCTTAAGTCGATATACAATGCACATTCTAAATCGCACAATCCACAACATGCACTTAATTTTAAACCCAATATTTCAGTTTATAAAACAGAATCTTCAATATTTAGAGAGCCTTAAAGCAATACTTTGCTATGGTTCATTAAGTGATTCGTATACACTATAAATACAATTAAATTATATCGATTGTAAATTTTTAGACCATTTATTATAGGTGAAAACAATGATCCAGCATACATCGGTGTTTAGGTTGAAAGACTTGTTTGCAATTATAATTATGTTTGTTAATGTAAGACTTGCTTGCAATTTACTACATATAAAGACTGAAATGGGATTCTAAATATGCAAATTATTAAAGGGGTGAGGTGGTAGTTCATTTATTTGCTGCTGCCAAAGTCCCCACTTTCGCTAAGTTAAGTACTTCCCATTGACAACCTCGAGATAATAAAAAAGAAAGGTCAGTTAGAACGTTCACACGCTTTTCATTTACCAATCAACTCCACAGCTCACTGATCACATAACCCATCTGTCCTCCTTAGAAGTCAGTCCTCAGTACTAAAGACCCCCTAAAAATAATAACCAAACAAAAAAATACCCACAACAATTCAGCACTAAACAACTCTCGAACAATTAAAAATTCAACCCACGCCAAAACAATGAAAAATAAAAGGACTTTCCCCTCAGACTACTATATCCACCTGGATGGCGAAGGCCAATACATTTAATGACCCCACAGTTTCCGATGCTAGGAGGACAACACACAATTCCAATATGACGAATAGATGATCTATCAATCCCCCCCATCATTGACTCGGCCCCTCTCAACCGAGACATCCCCCCCCCCCCAGGTGCCATCTAAACATCTGCCACCAGGGGTTGGTCAATTGAAGTGAAGAACAAAAGTGGAGGACCACGTGGCCCGGCACGCGACCCAAAAAACGAAACTACACATTTCTAGAGAAGGAGGTACAGACGGCGTGAGGCTAAGGCCCCCAAGTGATTTTTTTATGGTCTTTTTTGGATTTTGAGGTCTTTTTTCCTTGATTGGAAACCTTCTAAAAGGGGCCCATTCCGATCAGCTGCCGTGTCATCTGCTTTTTTTTAAATCTCTATTTTCAATGGGAGGTTTGGTTTTTGTAAGGATATTTAATATCAGGTAAAAGCAGAAAACGCTTTGTTGCAAAGAATATCATCGTAACCAAAGAGTTAAATGTTAGCATTTTAAAGACTTTATTTTTATGTGGTACACTAATTAAAACATAATAAAACCATGCTTTATGTATCTTCATAGCATTGACTGCTCTAGATAAAATGACACAAATCTCAATACAACTATACAAAGATATATTTTTCCTGGTTATTCTTCAAAGTTTAATATAATGATTTAATCCAAAAAAAAACCTTTACAAAAACTGCAAAATATCAGCATAAAACCTTTATAGATCGTTGATTTATGCAAGTTATATTTTTCTAAAACTGGGCTGCAATAAACATTTACAGAAGCAGCAATTATTCTTCAAAATTTAATATAATGATTTAATATTCAAAAAACCTTTACAAAAACTGCAAAATATCAGCATAAAATCTTCATAGATCGTTGATTTATGCAAGTTATATCTCCCTAAAACTTAAGCTGCAGTAAACCTTCAAAAAAGCAGCAGTTTTCCTTCGAAATTTAATATGAAGATTTCGTCAGCAATAAATTTTTACAAAAACTGCAAACTATCAGCATGAAACCTACATTGATAATCTCGTCTGCAAAAAAACTTCATTTGTCAGCATAAAATCTGCATCTTTGTGATTTTTTTGAAGTTTTTATGCTGACTTTTTTTGCTGGGGTGAGGTAGAGTTTTTCAATTTACAAATAACAGAACTCCCTTGTATCTTATAAATCGTATTCCACTGTGCAATAGTCTGAAGAGAGCATTTAAGAGAGGTAGTCCATTATAATTTACCTTGCAAGTCCCGTTTTAGGCTTAATACAAACACCACTCCATTGTAGTTTGTTAAGTTTTAGATAATTGAATATTATTCGCACAAACAAAAATATCCAAGAGATTTAGTATAGCCTTTTTCCTCAGTTTCGTCATATTAAATTACGTATATTAAAGTTGCCTTTGGCGAGCGTTCTAGGTGACCGCCCCGCTGACACACTAAACATCCCAATTACGCCAAAATGACTCGCCAAAAAGGCGCAGGTGGATCCTTCCTTTTGACTTCTTGATATCAGAAGAACTCTGGCGTGTAGCGGAAATTAGAGCCATCGCCAAGGCAGGTGATAGAAGAAGAATAAGTAGCAGCCAAACAGGTGAGGCTACACGCTTCGACTCGTCTGCCTTTTGTACTTATTAATTGGCGAGAATAGAATCTGAAAAAATGGTGGGAGGATCTTTGGTCCTGTGTTGGTGTTGTAGTTACTAATAAACAGATGCTCCTGTATGCGAGATATTATGAGGTTCATGGTCGGTTGGAGAGTTAATGGGCAGACCTTCACATTGCGGTTTTTGTGTCTGGCAGATAAGAGTAACGGTCTTGAAGAGAGTCATCGCCCAGAGACGTGGTCAGGTGGTTTTCGTTTCTTTCTGTTGAAAGGGATGGATGCTTTTTTTGACATGTAAATGGGGGTCTTGGCCTTCCGGACATCGCAGATGAACGTTGGAAATAATGGTTAGGGGGCAACAGCAACAAAATTCACTAACCCCTCACCCACTAAAAGCATATCTTTCAGAGCATGCTTTTTTTTATTTCAATTCTATGTAACGCGCGCAAAATATACGGACTTCTGAATTTCTTTTGAAAGCCAGCCATTTTCTAAAGAAATCAATACGAGTCTCTTTATTAATAAAAAAAGTCTAAAAAAAAAATTAAAGCTTTGAGTATTATGTACATACACTGAATAAAGTTCGAGCAACTCTTAGGAAAAAATCGCAAAGCTTCATAACTTACATCGCGTTGGTAAAATTCTTTCACTGTGCGGGTCAATGAAACTTACTCTGTAAAAATTAAACTTCAATGCTTATTTTTAGTATCTTATACGTTATAAGAAACATAATGCAAAACAAGAGTTTTAAAAACAACGTATAAAACGTAAATGAAAAGTTAAAAGATCTTAAAAAAGCATACAGATTTTTTTTGGGACTTAAACAACTAGTCCCAAAACGGCTGTATGCATTTTAAAAATCTTTTCACTTTTCATTTACGTTTATACGTTTCTTTTTAACTTTTATTAATAACACAAAGGGTTAATTATTTTACGCAACGCAAAATACTTTTATAACATTCTGCGGTATAACTTCAAACTTTTTTAAAGGAATTGAAACTGCTGTCACAAAAATAAACCCTCTTAATGGTGATTTGACTTAAGTCCCCACCATTTACTTTTCCTAATGATTTTTAATTTTCCAGGTGCTGGCAAATAACCGCACTACAAAAATCAACACTTTTTCCGAACCAGTCCGATTAATCCGGATTCCATCGCATTAATCGAGCCCAAGCACCGGAATCCGCCCTCATTACCACGGATCAACAGGACATCGGACCGCGCGCGTGCCCCCATTGTCACAACGGGACGCGTGTTCCATTGTTCGACAGAACGGGGTTGTTCCACAAGGACACACCTGGGTACGGGGGTGGAACAGAAATGACGATATATGTGGTATATCGCTTGCAGATGCCCCAAGAACACAATACCGCACGCTGGGTCGGGTTGGTTTTATTAGAGTGGAGTTGAGATGTGCGGGCAGCTGCGTGTCACACGAGGCGGACTTTTACTTTGGTAAATAAACAGAGTGGTTGAAGTAGTAGTGCTTAGCCGGGGGTGAGTGATCTTAGAGGATAAATGGTTAGGGATGTTGAAAAGAAAGAAAGGGGATAAGTTTAATCGGTGTTTTGGGGGATTCAGGTAAATTTTGTAGGGATGTTGTTTGGTCTGCTCCGTATATTTGGAATTTTTTTTTTATTTTATAGGGAATAAAAATAGTATTTATTGTTTATCATAAATTCGAGATTTAATAGTACATAAAAAGAAGAAATGTGATAGTTCTGTGTTGTCTAGAGCTGCATAATGACATTTGAGCCACTGACTCGCTTTGCGTGTTAGGTTGATTGCAGAGATATGAAATTTTGTGATGGAATTCTGTATCCATGGAATATCCAATATATATTTCTCAAACTTTGTATTTTGAAGCTTTTTTTTTAAAGCTTGTTGTGGCAAAAAATGTATTTTGCATAAGTGCTCCCTTTAATGGCCAAAAAATATATAGTACCCATCTAATACCTTTCACATGTCATGCCCACTTTGAACATGTAGAAAATTAAAGCTTTTAACACGTTGACTTCCACAATTTAAAAAAAAGCCATAAGGAAAACATTTAAGCTGATTTCGGTTTGTTTTTTCTCGTGCCATACAAAATGTACCTACATTAGAATGACTATTGTGATAGGTAGGTATTTGTGAAGTAAAGACAACTCACTGAACAAATTAGAAGTAGTGTGAACGGAGTTGTATTTAACTAACACAAAACCTTTAAGGCACAAAAAGTGTGATTGAAGGCAAGTCCCATAGTAGTCGACGTGTCAATAGCCAAAATACCAACATATTATTAGTTATAAGAGTTTCTAATGTTACTCACCAGTGGCGCATAGTGCGATGAAGGTGTGCGCGTGTTTTTTGACGAGTGATTCCTCTTCACCATTTAGGTTCATTCTGGACAGTAAGGGGTCGACAAAGTCGCTCGCGATCGGCGTCGCTACGTCCCACTTCAGACTGCTTAGTACCAGAAGTTCCCACGTCTGCAGGATAGGATACACATTAACATCATGTAGAAAGATTAAAATAGTTATTAATACAACAAAAGCGTAAAATTAAGGGTTTTTTTTTAATGAGGGGGATTATGGTGATTTAAAAAAGGCCGCTTAGACAGAAGGAAATAATTATCTTGAGTTTAAAAAAAGGATAATTTATGAAATAATGAGTAATAATATACGAGTTCAAATAGCAATTTTTCTAACCACTTTGCGAAAACTTATATGAAACTGTTAAAAAAAATCAGTTTTAAACACTAATATTTAAAAGTTTTTAAGTAAGTTTATATATATTACTGATTTGATTAAAGGGTATATTTTTTGCTTAATAATATAAAAATACTTTTATGATGTATGGTTAAAAGTGCAAAGTTGGGGAGGTTAACTCGCCTTAATAAAATAATGTGTAAAAAATTCATATTTTTGTTTTGAAGGCGGCTTTCAAGAATTTAATAATGACATCCACATAACAAAAAAGGACAGATGGATATTTTGAAACTTATAATATTTTCCAGGTCTTTCACCCCAAAATGAAAATTTCCCTGGCAGTCCGAAAAAACCCTCCCTGACTTTTTCAGGTATTCCAAATGGATAGACACAGGGCTTGATCTAGGAAAACTCAGACTATGGACAAAACAAATTTTGGAAAACAGAAAATGTTGCGTATGAGTGCTCATTAATGGTTTTGCTACCATTTTATCGACTTCTTAATAACATCGATCAAACCAAACACGTTTGGTCAATGTTTGAGGTCAAGACAAAGCGGGGTCTCAATTTTTTTTAAAAATTTGCTAAAATTTTGAGGTCATAATATTTTGCACAGGGTTCGTACTCTATGATAGTGAAATTCAGGAGTTTCTAATGAGTTTTCCAGGAGTGTAGTGATGTAAATTCAGAAGGTATCGAAGAATAAATATGAATATGTTCGAACCTCCCCTCTTTTAAGTGCCTCTGTGTTAATCCATTGGGAAAAAAAACGGCAAAGAAAGGAGAAAAATGGTTCGTGTCTTCAATTTTTTCAGGAGAGGAGGAAAAAATATCAGGAGATGAGACACAAATGTCAGGAGTTATAAGGGCCCTTAGAAAAAAAAATATGAAATTCGGGAGTTTTTCAGGAAGCGTACGAACCCTGTTTGCATGATAGAAACTGAAATTTAGGGCCCCTTAAAATTTGGGAGTCCTCTAGGCCGGATCTAATGGTAGATCCGACCCTGGGTAGGCTACCTGTCTAATTAACTATAACCTTTAAAAAATGATCCTTACGGTGATATCTTTGGTTGTAACAGAATAATCCGTGTAGTATATGAGTGAGTCGACCGTGAGGGACCGACACTGCCTCAGCTTGGACGCTATAAGTAGACACACGGCACCGAGTAATTGGAGTTGGGTTTTCCGGATACGGACCACGGACAAAAATCGGTCCACATAAGACACGGCCAGTGGAAAGAGGATTTCCTCTGCCCCTTGTTCTTCGCAGACCTGTGGGGAAAAAATGGTTGGGTTAGTAATGATGTAATGTTATCGTTTCTGGCTTTCTATTTTTTTTTTAGCTCCCTTTAAGAGCTTTAACACAGCCAATTACGCGTAGTAGTTTGAAACCGTGGTTAAGTGACGAGGTTGATACCTGAGCGGGCATCCAATGGGAACTTCGAGCGACATCGTACGCTAACGCCGTCGGGACTTTCGACCCCACAGATTTAACGAGCACGGATATCGCAGTGTACTCGGGCACCCCAGTGTTTTTTTTAGGGAGTTTTTCCTAAAGCACAATATAGTTTAGTTTGAATTATCGTCGCACTAGAGCTACACGAGGGCTATTGGCGTCGTAATTTAGAACCACAGTCAAGCGACGATGAGAAGGCACCTAACGCAACAGTTAAGGGCGACATCGTAAGCAGCGTTGGGAGTTTGAGGCATATTTAACGTGCACTTCCTCTACACGGGGTATTATTCGTCGGACATTTTTTGGCTGCACGAGCCGTTTATAGGTCGGCAGTTATTTCGCCGATGCCCGGACCCGAACCTGGGACCTTCCGCATGCAAAGCGAACGCCTTAACTGACTGCTGGGCTCCCCAGCCCCCATAGTTGGGTTAGTAAATGTGCAGGGTTCTTTGATATATATCAACCGATAAATATCATGATATATCCGATATTTCAAAAATATCGGTAAAATCCGATATTTATTAAATATCGGTAAAATCACCAATATTTAAAAAATAACCGATATTTTTGATAATTTCATTATTTGCGTTTTGAAAGAGAAAATTGTTTACCGAATTTTTTTTTACAAATGCCAGCTTAAAAAAAATTTATATTTATATTTTAATTACAATAATTATATATAGAAGTTCAGCACTATTTTATATCGGAATGTTTTATATTAGTTTTTATATAATGTGTAAAATATATTGGTTCGTAGGTTGCCTTAAATCTGACAATTTTGAAGATATCGAAAGACATAAAAAAATATCGGATTTGTATCAAAATATCGGATATTTTTGATATAGTTGAAAATAGCATGATATTTACGAACCCTTTAAAAATGCGTGATACATCTGAAGCATCCCCCTATACAAATATTTGTATATGCTTGTTAATTTATGTTTTAGTTACGTGCCAAAAGGAGCAGTATATTTTATCATTTATGATGTTAGACAATTTTTTATATCTAAAAAATTAAAGAGATAAATTTGTTATTTTGAGTATTTTTGATGAGTATTTCATGACTTAACTTAAGGTTTTAGAAAAGGAAAGATTGAATAAATTTCAACAAAACGATTTTCACCAAAAGGAAACTTGATAACTTAAAAAAAGAAAGAAAATTTTAATGCATTTCATAATATTAATTTTTATTAAACTGTTTCAAAAATAAACTTTTGAAATAAATATAGCGATATTTTTTTTAATGAATTAAAAAATATATTTTTGAAAATCGAATTTTTTTAATAAAGCTAAAGAATAATTTTTAATACATTTCAAAAACCTTAATTTTTAATAAATTTTAAAAGGCAGAAAATTTTAAAATTTAAAAACAAAATCATATTTTTCTGTTTTTGACACTAAAACCTTTATTGAAGGGGACAATATTAGACGCTATATCTTAATATCAATAAATTTCTTTGTTTTCATGTTATGTTTTCGAATAAAATCCTATAAGATGCATTCCCATTTTATTAATGAACCAATTTTTGAATTAAAGTAACAGTGTAAAAAATGAACATTGATATAAAATTTATTCAATGTAAATAGAAAAGTATTCAAAGGCCTTTTAATTATATGAACCACGTGACAATCCCTTTTTTATTAACCAAAATTGTGAATTAACTTATTGTGTTTAAAACTTATAATTTTATTTGCAATTGATTTTTGAGTCACACTTAACGATTTCACTTAAAAAGCATTCGGCACAAAAAAAAAATATTATTCGGATTTAAATAATTAAATGGGAAAACGTAAATTAAATATCAAGAACAGCGGCATTAAGTATTCGTTCAGCATGGTTTTGTTTTCATTAGGAATATTGTAGCAGACGATAATTTGCAATGGAACACATTTGTACAAAAATAAACAAATTAAATAGTTAAGTATGTTATTTTTGATTAACTTACTTAAAATAAGACTTACTTAAAAACTAACTATTATTTCTTTCAAAACTACATTTAAATCAATACAAAAACAAATAAAATAAAGATTTGATTAGTAAACGATTTTTAAATAAATGAAGAACAACTGACAGCAACCGCTGACAACTCAACTCAGCTTTGTAGCAGACGATATTATGGAAGTTTTGGAACAATCTTTTCGCTTATTTTAGAGAATAGAACATCAAATTAAAAATAATGTGCAAAGATATATCGAAATTTTATTAACTTTTTTTAGGAGCGAAGATTAATATCATTTAAAATTTCCTAGAATATATTAAATAAAAATATAAATTGAAATATTTTTTACATTAAAACACATATCAAAATGCAACACAATATAAAAATATTTTGTTCGATATGGATAATAAATAAAATAGATTTTTTCAGGTAATTTTTTTTCTCGTTAAATTACTGAAATCTACGAATTAAAAATTAATTTTCATTCATTATAATCCAATCGATATAAAACGTTCTAACTAATCGAAAATTACAGCAAACGATAAAAAACTTCCTTCTTACTTCCATCATCCACTTCGCCAGCGTCCTCCTCATAAAAGGCTGCACCTCCTCCTGGGCTTCTTTGAAATAACACCGGGAGTTGATATGCCTAAAACTCTTTCCTTGGATCCTCTCAACTTTTATCAACTGTTGCAGAACTCTCGGATCCCCATCCAACACGGGATCCCCCATAGACATAGGGCACACCATATCTCCGCACCACAGTAGCGAGTTGGAATCCATTTCAATAAAAATAAGAAGATCACGATCTCTATTTCAATAAATATCTCCGTCAGATCTCTTTTTTCATATATTAAAAAAAGAGACCTCTGGCCCGGCTGAGATCAAAGTCGTGACTGCCTGAACTGAACTCTCAGGTTGATGTTCGATGTTTTGGGCTTCCGTTCTGTATACACGGTAGGGTTGCTGTTCCCCGGTTTCGGTTTTTTCACCGGGGTTTCTATTTCGGTTTTCGTCGATGGGAGTGGTTTGGTCGCCAAATAATTATTTTCCGACAAATTGAAGGGGAAAGTGAAAAAATGAAGAAAAGTTTGTTCTTTGTGGTTTGTATTATTAATTGTTAATACGAATATAGTAGAAATCCGGAGTCGCATTTTTTTTTAATCGAATATCTTCAATTTTTAGAATAAGTGTAGGTAAAAATAAAACTTAAAATATAGATATGCATAGATATGCAAGCTAAGGCAATTTTACGCAAATTAGTTTTTTAATTGTTTATTTCAATTGTACTTAATTTTTGTTGCAATGAATAAAGAAGTATGGAATCTGTAAAAAAATTAGATAAATTAAAATAATAGAATCTATAATTAATCTACTATTTTAATTGATATCTTCTGATTGTATAAGTTTTTCTGAAAGAAAAAAATTACTGAAGAACCTCAGGTGAACTTATCTGTATTTAATGTTAAGAAAATTGAATATAGTATGTAAATTAAACTATAGTATTTTATAAACTGAGTAAATAAATTTTAAGGCAAATTTTATATTTAAGTTATCAGCTTCACTCAGTTATGCTACTTTTGAATATAAAAGGTTATTAACATCAAAGAACGATACAGAACAATTTATAGTGACCCTACAACATTAAAAATATCATTCATTAAAGTTGTCATGAAATAATTTAATAACTACATTTAATATTTTTTTGAAAAAATACTATTGATCGAAAATGTATTGTTGCATCAATAAAAAATTCATTCTAAAAATAGCGATATGTAGCCAAATATTGCAACCTCTGCCAAACGCGAAATGACATCACGAGCGGTGACTCGTTTCATTGGCGGAAAGTTAGCGTGAAGTCAGGGACCACCCGATTGGCGGAGGGGGATTGTCAACAAAATCGGATGCTCCGGAGCAAATTTAAAGGGACGCTGAATCTTGTTCTTTTTTTCAATAAAGGAAAAAAAAGAATGAATATTTTTAAGTTTTCGTTGATCGAATAATTTCAGTTTTATTATTTTTTTGGTAGGACTGTTAATGGTGATAAGTATTAGAAAAGCTGGATTTAATTTTAAGAATAAAATTATAATTTAAATAGTTTTATAAAAAATATTTATTTCTGTATAAATATTGTTTTTTTAATATTTGATTTTAAAGTACTTAAAAAAAGAGGAGGCCGGGTCATTCACGATGTGATGTTTAACGTTTATTGTAAGTAACTATTTCATTTTGTTTTTCCCTCATTAAAGAATTCGGCGAAAGTGCATTTAGCAACAAAAAAAAACGTAAATAAACTTTTACTATTGTTCATTAATAACATTGAATACAAATGTCCGAAAGTACATTAAATGTTTCAATTTGAGACCAAGGTAAGTTATATATCTGAACTTAAGAGACTGAGGATATAAACATGCAATAAAGACTGAGAGACAGAGAATCGAAAGTGTTGGGTGGTTGTGTTTTTTTCAGCAGACCATTATTATTTTTTTTATTAATATATTTAGTTTTAATTTGGATTACCGTAACGAAATGCTACATTTTCAAATCAATAATCACTATTTTATTACAAACGTCAATACTATTTTTACTTTAAATTTACTTAATCTGAAATATAAGGTATAATGAAACTATTGGGTCGGTAATCCGAAATGGAGATATTGTGGGGAGGGGGGGGGAGTTTGCTAAAAAACGAAAAGAGTTAGGAACGTCGTAATAGAATTTTTTAAGAAAATCGTACATGCCCAAATGGTAGTTTCCATAGAACTTTTTAGGTTTTAAAGTTATTGACATTTCACCATAGGGATTGGATTACCTTTAAATGTATTGATTTATTGAGTGGTAATTGAAAGTCTTGCGGTTTTGCACAGCTCTAGTTTTGCATGTTATTAAAAAGACTAGATGCCAAAAAACGTGAATTTTTTTTTAAATATTCAGGAAAATTATTTTACACGTGTCTTACTTGGAAATACATAAATAACCCCAATTCTCTTCATTTTAACCCGGCAAAAGGCGCAATGGGTATTTTATACCCTAAAGGATTTTGTTTTAGAACTAATATTCTTATGTTACTTATTTTTTTTCAAAGTTTTCCAAACGTTTAGAATTAGTTAGAAAGTCACTCGACCAACTTATATCCTAAATTTATCTACGGCAGAGATACCCCTAAAAAAATAATCACCATAAAAATGTGTTGTCGTGCCCGCGCCTGCTCCCGGGTTTAAAAAAAAAAGTATAACGTCCGCACCAAGCTAAAATAACTACTATATTATAATTTCAATATCCCTATTTTGTTCCCACGCGTCCGTAAACAAACAAAAAAAACTTAACCCATCCCAATAAATTACGATGCATCATCGCATCTCTGCATTTTCTCACACCCACCCATAACTCCATGCTTCGGATCGGGAGCAATTTCTCACGCGAAATGAGAACAATTAACGCGCACGGGGATGGCTCAGTAATTTTTTGGCTATTGGAGCGCGAATATACTGGCTCATATAATGCTATTTTATATTTTGGAATCCGATATGGGTGGAAGAACTATATTTAGTATTTGGACCGTTGACGGGTAATTTTGTTTAGTGGGGCATTTTTATGATGATAGGGATGATGAAATACATTATTTATGGTTGATTGAGTTGTGTCGTACTAGGGATGTATGATAGATTATTGGTAAAAAAATCATTTTTGAGCGATGTGGTTGGATGAGGGTCGCACTAGAGCTACACATAGACTTGTAACGGGCGTCGTAATTTTAAATAGGGTGGTTAAATAAAGAGACCAAAGTTTCAAAGACAACCAACGCAAAACCATGCCTTATCGTAAGTAGCGTCAGGACCAAACACAATTAACGTGCACCAGCTTCTATACACGGAATAAGAAGTATTTTTTATTTTATTATTTTTTCATTAAAAAAAGTGAACAGAAACGTCTTTTGCTCTCTCTCTCTCACCTGGTGAAGATAATTAAAGCTATTACATTCTAGTTTTATTATTCAAAATTGTTTAGTTTTTATTTCATATAAAAAATTTAACTATTTATAAAACATGATAATTTGTGTCATAATAAGGAAAAAAACACTCCACACCTCTTTCCCCATTCTAAAACTATACCATCATACAAAACTTCTAAAGAATCCATTGCAAGTACTCAATCAATAGAAGATCCTTGAATGTGCTCAAAAAGCCGTGAAAATCGAAGAGGCATTTTAACGAAGACGATCTGGACACAGTTAAGCGAAATTTCAAAGAAATTGCGGCACTTTGAATTATATACGCGTCCCCTTTTCAGATTTTTTACAGATTCAACCTCCCACATCGCTTATGAGGATGCAAGGGGTCGTTCACAAACTGCAAAGCTACATGTTATTGCCGTACAGAAAGTAACACAAAACAGATTAAAATACTATGTGTGTGTTTTTTTTACTTTGAGTCTATTTTTTTTGTGAAAGTATCGATTATCAGCAAATGCAATAGCTACATCTAAACTAAGAGAAAAATAAATTCCAACGAAACACTTGATTTGTTATATAAATGAATAAATAGATTCACACACTCAGAGCCTGGTTTCTGGCAGAGCAAACGGGGCACGTGCCCAGGGCCCCCACTTCAAGAGGGCCCCCAAATTTTCTTAATAGAATATTGGGGGAAAATAGTTGCCACAAAGAAAAAAATAATAATAAACATAATACAATTGAACCAAGTACTATTAATTTTTTATAAGCAAGCCACTATTTTTTATTCCTTGTTAATTTTATAAATTAACTGCCTCAGCCATGTGATCAAGTGAATAAAAATTATGTATGCAGATAAAATGATTTGACATGATACAATAGGTATCTGATGTCATATCTTATGTATGTATTAAAAGAATTGTATGTCAAAAAGCAATGCTTACATGCGTACTTAATATAATAAAGGTTACTTATTCGTACAATTTTAAAATGAAAAAAAAATCATTTTCATGGACGGATTAATGTATGTTGCGAGGGCTCCCAAACTGGCTCGAGCCCTGGGCCCCTAAAGTTGTAAGTCAGGCCCTGTACACACTACAAAAACTATAAGATTAACAGAGGAGGTACGGAGTCTATAGGAACTGTGATAACTGCCCAGGTACGCAGCTGACACCATGCCCCATTTTGAGAGTTCAGGTATGAGTGTTAATCTGAGAGAAATGGGAGTCTTACCGTAATTGATAGACCAGTATAGCGAAAATATCAAGTAAATAGGGTCTTGACTTAAAAAAAATTTATTAGCTTAAAATATTCTTATGCCAAAAATATTAGAGTGTTTTTTCTTTTTTTTTCAAATACCCCATAAAAAAGGGGGGAAATGAATTTTAAAATTAGGACGAAATATCACTCCCGAAAACGCTCTGTGGCTGTCACGTGGTATCTATGATGTCACTAGTGACTATAAACAAACTTTGAAACACCATTTTGGAATCTACTTTAAGCAAATTTGAACTATCCGCTTCTGTAAAACCTCCACTTATTATCTATATAATTCTTATTTTAATAGTAAGTTAGATTAAAACCAGTTTAATTACAAACAAAAAAACATCACACCGGTTTGTTAAAACATACTAGTGACGTCAGCCAAATCGACGTGTTTGTGATCACGTGACGTACCGATGAAAAAAAAAGCCATTTGAAAATGATTTTTATTAATTATTTAAAGATTTATTTTGCAAAAAAATATATACTTTTGTTATATTCGGGTTCAAACTATAATTTAATTAAAATTGGAAGGTATTACAGCGGTACTGTCAAGTATCCTATTGCAGAAGCAGTAATCAAGACTCATGGATCCATTTGATTCGGCTATGTCACAAACACGACAAAAAATCAGTTAAAAAAGGACGATTCCGCAGGATAAATGAATAGCACAAATTTATTCATGCACAGCCCCCAAAAAACATCGGCAGCATTTAACAATTCTCTCCCCTGCTTACACATACGATTCACAACAAGCCAATCGCCTTTTTTTCCTAAAAATAATTCGATCCTAAACGTTCTATTCATCCCTCCCTCTTCTGAATCTTTATATATAGTTATTCTTTTCTTCTATGAATCGAGTAGCGGGAGTCAAAATTCTTTTTGAAAAACCTCCCCTTATTCGCAGAGGGGTGCACAGAATAAAGTTCTAGATTTGATTTTCCTAATAACGGGAAATATATTTTCTATTGGCCCACACCCAATTTCATTTTTTTTTTCGTTCTCAAGAGGTATTTTTCTCACGATTTTAGTATATGAACGTGAGAAAAATGTCGTACTAAAACAGAACAGTTAAATGAAGCATGTTATGATGGAGAGACATTAGTTAAATATACTTGAATATGTATTTTACATAATTGAAGTGACTAAACATTGCTTTTCATTTTTCTTTTAAAAAATTTGGTTTGGTTGAATTACCGTTCAGTAGAGCTACACGGTGCTATAGGTAACGAACCTCGTAATTTTAAACTGCGGTCAAGTGACGATAAAGATACTTGATTTGGCATCCAACATTTAAAACTTGTGAGCACAACGAATTTAACGTATACCTGTTCTACATGCACGCCGTCACTAATTGCGATAAAACAATTTTGGATCCATGGATATGATGGCCAAGACGAAGGTATTATGATTGGCTTGTATCATATGACGGAACTCTGGGTTTTCATTCTTGGTCTTTCACAATTTCATCGATTGTTTCAGAGTCACTCTCAATGTCTGTTTTTTTTCCGTCTTCTGCGTTCTATTTTACAGTTCTTTACGTGCAACTTGCTCTTATTCTTACTATTTAGTAAACTTTATGTGTTTTAATTCGATTAATTTTCTACTATGCAAATCATTATACCAAAACGTCAATGTTGTTGGAAAACTTCTGCTTATATGATATTTGTTTTATGCAGGAAAATTGAGAGAAATTGGGAGACAGCAATGCAATCTTAACGATTCACGAAAAGTGAAAAAGCTTTAGCTTTACTGAAAGGAAAGTTTGAACACGAGTTAGTTTCAAGAATACCAAAATTTAATTCTAACAGGTTCAAGAGTGAGCGATTTCTAGCGATATCGCTAGAAAGGCGTAAAACATGTCCATTTAAAATATTTTGAATACTTAAAAGAACTTTTTTGAACGCCGTAAACATGCCACTCGACAAATTAATTATTAGAACACACAGGTTTTTTTACAAATAAATATTTATTTATTATTATTACTACTATTTTACTCTCTAAAAACATTCCAAACATACCCAGCGAAGCGTCCGACGACCACATGTCCCTAAATCACCCAATAATTGCATCACTGCAGCGTAAATGACCATCGGCCTAATTGGCCCATATGCCATATCGGGGAGAGTGACATCACACGCTTATTTGCGGTGACGTCACTTCCCGTCGTCTGCCGGATATAGGAAATCGATTCAGGCACTCAATAGAACTTATCAAAATGACACTACAACCATCTATAGCTCGGATGGAGATGTGAAATAGATATAAAGATGTTAATTTGTTTACTTGTTGGTTTTTAAAGAAAAGGATAACCAATAAAAAAAGTTTTTATTGGTTATCCTGAAATAAGGTGATGCCTGGTTGAAATTTTAAAGGGTACACAACAAGAGAGACTATTATTACAATAGTTTTGAACTAATAAAGTATAATAATATAAAAACAACTTTTTAAAATTTATTACTCAGATAAGGGTACAATATAAAGTCTCCCTCACTTCCTTTTGCACATTAAAAATCATTTTTAAACAACTTGACAAATTAAAAGAGCATTATATTTAGTGCAATTTTTTAATACAAAGGTAATGTACCACCAAGCGAATCGTTAAGGAAATAATACATTTGTTTTTAATGCGAAGGGTATAATTTCTATAGCTTTTCAAATATGTACTGCATCCAAAAGTTTAAAAACTTAATTTTTTCTCTCTATCTCAATGCTTCTTTAATGATTTTACGATGTATTCTAACGAATTTTTTACTTACAAAAGCAACAATTTTATCTTTCCTAAAATCAAGATGAATCACAAGAAATTATTGAAATATTTACAAAAAATTCAAATTAAGGGACAAAGTTAAATGTAGAGATAATTTAAAAATAAAACAATTTTAAACACTCATTAGAATTATTATTTTATGATTAAAGTAACCACTCAAACAATTTTAACAATTTAAAGGATTTAAGCCATCGGGAACCTGTAATAATTCAAACCCATACCAACAACCAACCGTTGTTTTAAAAAGAACTGAAACATTCTTTTTTCAGACAAGTTGGTTTTTTGAAAAGGAGGGAGCGTGTTGCAAGGAAGCACCTTGAAGAAAAAGGGAAGGGGGGTTGTAAGAAAGCGACAGACGAACATCCTTTCATATCTTTTATTCGAACTTTTTTGAGGATGGGGTTCGGCGGTGTTGGTCAAGGTTTTTCGGGGAGGGAAGTGGTTAAAAGTAGGGTACAAATGAACAGTAAATAGTCAAAATAAAAAGTCGGGATGTGGTTTGGTTGAATTGAACGTCGCGTTAGAGCTACGAGGGGTATTTTTTGTCGGAAACGACTCTATAGTTAGTACAATGGGCTTGTTTCAGGTTTGAGTGGCTACAGAAATGATGAATGAAAATTAATTCTTTTTCGAGGCTCGATTGGTGAATCAATGTCATGTGGGGAGCATCGATCGAAGGAAATGCAGGAATGAAAGTTGGAAAGAAATAAGTCACCTGAAACAAGCCAAAGCTCGATACGTCATAGATAGAATTTTTTTAAACTTAACTAGGGATAAAGACCATAAGATTCTAGTAAATAAAGAGGACAGTGAGTAAAAGGGGCTTTTTAAAAAAGAATTATATTTACTTAATTCTTGATCTCACCATGTTGCATATTGTGTTTGCTACAGACACAAAAATCTTAAAGACATTTTTTTTAGCTACTTTCGAAGGCGATTTTGAATTTTGCAGTTTTCCACAGTGTTGCAGAAATGCAATGCAACATCTTTGTTATATTACATTATATGCTGCACAAAATGAGACAAATTTTATTCAGAACATTTTAGATTTTGTATAACCTTTTACGCTTTTAGGGAGACGCATTTAACGCAATGTAGTCTTATAAAATCAGTGGTGTTGAGCTACATTGATTGTTACTGTTTAGACCAAAGATTTACCAGAAGGACACATCTGACTTACTGATCTTGACACATCTGACTTACAAACTTATAAAGTTTAAGTTTATATTGTTTCAGAGTCTTTCTTTCGAAAGACTGACCATGAAATTTATCATATCCCATTTCCACATAATCCCATTTCATATTTAGCCCCAAAAGCATTCAATAAACTACCTACTGAACTTCAAAGTATCCCTTCTTTATGCAGGTTTAGAAATTCTTTATTTAAATTTATTTTGTCAATAGACGATATTGATGTAGTATTTTTTAATTTATAGACGCGAACTGTTTTTTTTTTTTTACATATTTCCCGCTGACCAGAATTTTGAGCATTTTGTTTTGATTATTTAGCTTTAGCATTGTATTTAAATTTATTATTTTTTGTGTTTTTTCTTATTTAAACTTATTATGTCTTATTATTGTGTCTTATCAATTATAATTATGTTTATTTAGTCACACATACGGGTTTTTTTTAACCCCCTTGCGACGAACAAAAATTATTCTGTAATGTTTGTTTTTGTGTTAATAAAGTGTTTGTTTTGTTTGTTTGACAATAGACCAGGGAAGCCTTCAGCAACTAAATGAAACCTCCTTCGTAATTCAAAAGACAGAGCAAAGGAAAATTGTGCCGAGGAAGAAACAGCTGGCTGGGACAAAAACTGGTTGTTCCGTTCAGAAGACCATTAAGATCGTCATCGAATGTCAACTTTCCTTTTAGGGCCCAAGAGGCCGAAAGCGCAGTAACCAGCTGCTCTTGAAACTCACTATAATTAGGTACAAATGAGAACAATTAGAGAAGTAAGATAAGGAAATACATAAACTGGTGACTTCAAACATCCACCCTGTTAGTCCGGTTGATCAGAATTAACCAAATCAAAAATACGTCACGTCATCAGGGCCGGATTTAAAGATTTGCCGCTCGTAGGCTACGATCGATTGGCCGCCAGATATAGTTTTCTCGACTATTTTTTTTCTTTCTGCATATTAGAATCATCTATGTACACTCTAAATCGAAAGCGAAATAATAGGCAAGTGTACATAGAGTGTGTATAGGCAAATTTTTGAAACTGTTCCACTATTTTTCTTTGAGCTTCCAAATCCGAGGGAGAGGGTGCAATTGCCCTCGCTGCTACCATGTTTACTACTAAATATTAGTACTATATATACGTTTACGATTTACGCATTAATGTAAATTATTTGTTTTCTTTCTTAAAAATATTTGTATATCTTTAATAATTTTTATGCCGAATGCCGCTTTTATTGAACGTAAAGTTTGCCGCTCTATTCTACAGCCTACTTAGCCTATTTAGAAATCCGGCCCTGTACGTCATGGTCCAAAGTCACTAGGACGCGTACGATCTCGCAAAAAGGTTGCATTGGGCGGGTGCCAACTCAAGTGGCGGACTCATCACTTGACCGCGGTTCAAAATTCAATGTCCGTCGCCAAATAATCCCCCGTGTTGCTCTATTGCAAAGTTAAAGCCGTCGAATAACGCCTGATTTTCAAAGTTGAGTCTCAAAAACTTTGCTCAGTTGTTACTGAGTAAACATCGCAATGGACAGTTTGAACGGTGCAGTGCGTGGTTTGTTTGCAGGAAAAAAGACAATGCTTGACGTCACTGTAGGCGTAACCGTTCTAGTGTAGACGAATTAGCTGCTGGGAAGTTTGTTTGTGGGGTTTAAAGACAACGGTTGACGTCACTGTAGGCATGACCGTTCCAGTTGTCCATATGACACGGCAGCGAAATTTGTTCAAATGGAGGGACAAACATTGAGGATATCTTTCGGTCAAATATTGCTGACTAGTGTTTGCTAACAACCGAATATACTTTTCGTCATAAGTCCAGTGCACGTTTTAGCACGAAAATTATAGCAAATCCACATATGTTAAACGTAAATAAACGGAAAGTTGTTGGTCAGCAGTATCCCAGAATTCTAAATTAGATATAAATAATATATATTTACAATAAAAAAAACCATGAAACCTAGACTTTCTTTGTTATGCAACAGCCAAACAGGCCTCCAAATGATAGACAAGACGTCAGCGATTCACTCAAACTCATAACCCTTGTTTGCCTGCTGTGTAATTTTTAACCGATTGGAGCGAAAGGCAAAGCTCATTATTTTCCAATTCCATAATTTGTGGCGAATTCTTAGAAATAGGTGCGCACTAAACTATAAGTCAAAATACGAGTTGTTTTTTTCCCCTGTAGGTGGTAGATGCAAAACGACCTATTTACCTTAAGATCGTCCTGTTTATATATATCTTTTGAAAATAAAGGTAAATCAATAGGGGGATTTCCATTGTAAAAAAAATCGCGTGTCACTTACTTATGCAGAGAATTATTTAGGGAAACTCTCCTATGAACTATAATTAACATAAGGTGTGTTTTTTCTTTCATTAAGCTACAGATATCCCCCTTCTAACTTGCTATCCTATTATGTTAAGTATGCATAAACAGTTTATAAGTAAGGTATAAGTAGTATAAGTTTGTAAGCACAGTATGTAAGTTGCATAAATGGTTTGACATGTTTAAAGCAAAATTTACCCATCACACACCCTCTCGTCTGGCACGGGCTTTGGAAGGAATTTATTCTTAACGGGGTGTTGGAAGGTTTAATAAAGTAAACATTGAGTCAATTCTTTTGTTGTAAGTACTCCATAAACAGGCAGTTCAAATTTTAAAACTGCAAACTTTTTTCTAAGTAGTAAGTACAGCGATATTTTTAGAGGAGTGTACCCAAAGTTGCACAAGACCCCCCTTCGAAAAGTACAAGTCCTTCTATCCTTCAAAATCGTCATAAGTGCCATAATTTCAACGTTATTAATTAGTCGACATTTATCAAAATCAAGTTATTCATACGTGGGTTTTTGGGTGGTTTTTAATTGGGACACATTGACTTTATAAGTCATTGACTAGCATGTATTACGAACTTTCCCACATTTTCCATTTCAAAAAGAAGTCTTTACTAATGTTTTTAATGATGCATCATTACACATGGACATATTTAACATTTTCGCAGTTCCAGAAAAGACATCTTTACTAATGGTTTCTGATGCATTATTATTATTACACATATGAAGAGCTTAGCGGAAGAACGTGCCAAGTGACATTTTTCAAAAAATTGAGATTTTTGTGCCGATGGACATATTACTAACTTCTTTAACGATAACAAGTTTTCCTTTTTTCATAAACTTCTAAATTTAGTATATTTTTTACGCTTTACAAGTACCGTTTTCAACAGATCTGACTGCAAACGAAAATCTTGAAAGCCCATTTCCTTGTGTTGACCTTTTTGTCACTTAGCACGTTCTTCCACTACGCTCTTCATATACACGTTCGACATTTTCGAATAGTTCCAGTGCAACGTCATTATTTCAACCCGAAGTCATTAGGGCCAACTGGGCCCATCTGTCCTCAGGATTACGTCACGAGGATAAACAAAGGCGCGCGCAGGTGGAGACTTCGCGTTTTCACCCCGTTCGACGAGATACTAATACATAAAAGGCCGCTGCGGACTGAAATGAGGGATAAAATAAGAAAGAACTCTTTATTTATAGTTACTTGTTCCTGGGAGAGGTTATGTTTGAATCATCGTCGCACTACAGCTACGCGAGGACTATTGGCGATGGGTGTCGTAATTAAGATCCACAATCAAGTGAAGAGCCTGCACCTGAGTAGGCAGCCAATGCAACTTTTAAGGGCGACATCTGGTTACCGATGGAAATAAGTTCGTTGTCCATTTCACAAAATTGAAGGAAAAAACAATGCCTAATTTATTTAAAACGTTATTTTCCTGTGTAGCTTAAAACTAGGCGAAAACTATCTAAACGACTTTTAATCAAATTTTAAGAGACTTTATAATAGAGACTTTTATTAAAGTTGAGACTCTAAATGTAAATAAGCAAAGAAGAGATAGCGATAATTGGAGAGAAAACACTAAATTCATTTAACACGTTATTTTCCTGTATAGCTTAACACTAGACAAAAACCATCGAAATTATGTCGAAAAGACGTTTCTTAAACGACTTTTAATTAAATTTAGATACTTTATAATAGGAATTTTTTTTTAAGTAAAATTAAAACTTTAATATAAATCCTGGGGCAATCAAAGAAGGATGACGATTATTTTTCCAAATATGTGATAAATATATTAATTGTTTAACCATCTCTATCTATTTTAGGAACTTTTTTTTTCTTAACGGTTAGTCAGTTTTGCATTTGTCTCTAAATGCAAGAAAAAGGCGAAATTCTGTTAGGAATATATCAGGAACACAGAAGAAGTGTTTTAAAAAAAGAACCATTCCTACGATCCTATCCACAAATGTCCCAGGGGTACTAAAACAGCTGTTGGCTCTATTGTCAGACAGACAGAAAGTTGTGAACAGGTTATACGAATTCCAGCATTGTTCAGGGAAAAGGCCATGGACAAAATCAATAATGGTCAGTCCGGTCATTTGTTGTGTTGAGGTCTGATTATTATGCGTCCAGACATCGTCCTTGATCGGGAAAAATAGTCACTGGTTTGATTTGATTGAACTAATATCGCAATAGAAATATTGGCGACGCATAGTATAGCAAAAGTATAGTGGAAAAAGTAGCGAAAGATGGCCCAAAGTATTTATCAGATGTTTAGCAAATCATAAACTATTATATTATATTTTATGAATGTAGAATTTTTTAGACTAAAAATCTTTGTTTAAAATATGTACACATATAAACTACGGCATACCTAGTTTTGAAATAATTTTGACATTTTCGTTAAAATCTTTGAAAAACTATGGTTAAAACGCAAATTTGTAAAATTTATAATGTTTTAAAAACAATAAGAGACAAACTTCTTTTAAAACACAATTAAAAAAAAAAACATTAGGAATCTTTAAGTAGGTTATGATAAATTTACTTTCAATCAATCACTTGCATAGTCATCAGTAGAACAGCTGCATTAAGATTGGTTCCTAATAAACTACTGGGCTTCTGTCATTAAGCATTTGTTATAACTGATAATAGTTTGAGATATTTCTAATAAAATGTAACCCCTTCATACTTATTGTAATAAGTTGTGAGGCTTTCTTTAGATTAACAACTCAATGTAGTTTATCAATTTTTTTTGTCACCAGCCAGCTTACGAGTCGATAGATTTACAAAAGGTACATACTCTTATTTCCCATAAATCACTTGGCAATTAAGCATATAACTGTAACAGCTTGAAACCTCTTTGTAGCCGCCATGTTGAGAGGGAGTTGTGACGCGTTAAAAAAGTAAGTTTGGAAGCTTACTCAATCGTCTCCAACCATAAGTCCAATTCATATGATAAGCCTAATTTAACATGGCATTCGTTGTACGCTTAACAGACTTGTCGTTTCTTTATGAAAAGTACCGGTTGCCAAGTTTTACTCACTTCAAATGATTTCGTCAGCAAATTTTATGAGGAGGGTTTTCTCAAAATCTCTTTCAAATCATGGGCATATGACAAATGCTTTAATCGTCAAGGTGATTATATGGAGAATAAAGCAGTATTGTACTTTACTTTTGGTAAAAAAATCTTTTTTGTATCTTGACCCGTCTTTTTGCTACAGCCCATCGGAGGTTGAAAAAAAACAGCCCTCGTATATTATACCTCATTAATTATAGAAGTCTTAAATTACTTTCAAAATCACCCTTGCCAACAAAAAACAAAATATATACCAATAATACAAACTATTTTAATAAATATTTATCACAAAACAACATTACTTTTGTTATAAAAAACGACCTTTCATCCCTCCAGTCTGTACACTCTGTCCACAACTATTTCTCTGTCATCATCGTCCAAATGAAAATGAGCTCTGAATGCCGGAACGTGGTCATCTGTCAAGAAGCCCTCCCTCTGACTCTGTTCCGTAGAAATGTTCCAAAGTTCTCGGAAGTATCTTTTGGTGTAGTTCTTGGGGCATGTGCCCCTTGACATGGACACATAGCGGTGGCAGGGTTCGCCTCTGAAAGACAGTAGTGTCGAAATTAGGATTTATTAAGGTTCTGACCTTTTCAGTAAAAAATATTTATAGTACAGTAGGCTCCTTCTTGACCGGACTGTGTAATCGAATCTTCGCTTTAACCGGTAGGATTTTTGTAAAATGAAAAATTAGCTAAAAATGACTTATTCAGGGTGGTAACAAAATCCTTAAAAAAAAGTTGGCTGATATTTCCATGATTTCCCTGATACTTTCATAAAAAATTCCCTGATTCTAACAATTACTTTTTAGTTTAGTTTGAATTATCGTCATACTAGAGCTACACGAGGGCTATTGGCGACGGGCGTCGTAATTTAGAACAACAGTCAAGAGACAAGCCGACACCCGAGTAGGCACCCAACGCAACCGTTAAGGGCAACATCGTACACAGCGTTGGGACTTTGGAGCATATTTGGCGTTTGATAATAATTGACAGTTTTTTGCCTCTGCATGATAAGAAGAGAGTTGAGTTTACTTTCGTAGTTCTGGTTCAGGCCAATCGGACCAACCAGAATATTTTCATTTGATCAAGAAGTGTCCGCTAGTATAGTGATCGCAAGAACAACCTAAACCTACTGTTTAAATAATCCGAAATGGAAAAATTCCCTGATATCTAGGAAAATTTGAAAAATTCCCTGAGATTTCCCTGATATTTCCAGAATTAAAAAGTTCCCTGAGAATTCCCTGATTTCCAGGTTCTGTTACCACCCTGTTATTTCATATTCATTTCCCCATCCATATGATGCTGATAAAAAAGGGCATGTGGTACGTTTCCAATTTTTTAAGCTTTACCCACAAAAAATGTAAATGGTCATTATACCATGATGGAGTCAACATGCATGATGAGTTTCATGTCATGCATGAACTACAGGTAACTCCACATGCAGTTCTAATCATAACACAATGAGTTATGTTTACTGCAAGTTTTTTTTGTTTACTACACACTACACAATCGGTCTACGAGATAGCAGCAGAGCAGTGTTGAAGACTATTTCAATCAAGGTACTTGAAGTCCAATATCATACCCACTGGGCTCTCATGCACCTAAATTCTGCCGTGGACAGTTAAACTTCAGTAACCGCAACAATGAATTGAACCAATTTTCCTTTGAAATAATTAGTCTTTCAATCTACTTTTTAGCCTCCACACTACGTTTATAACGAAAAAAAGTGGAAGGTATTATAATCGTTCAGCCCGTCTGTCTGTCACCCACTTTCATAGCCCAAACTAAAAATGCTACGGACAAATTTGATACGTCAAAAAATTCAGCGCATCGAAATTAGAATCCATTGAAAATTTCAGAAAAGAATTCGAAGTACTTCAAATATTTAAAAAACTGCAACATTTAATGCTCATTTAAAAAGTATAGGAAACCATTTTTATTAGAATTTAATCATCATTGCCATATGCATCAATTGCTCGAGGAACTTTAATTCTTTTAGACAATAAATTAAAATAAATTTATTTTTGCGACATCGATCAGTTTGAAATGACGTCATATATATTTTACTACGAGATTCTTTGTACGTTGATGTGAAATAATGTTTTCATTCTATTTAAAAGCGAGGAATATTACATATTTATTCTTTGAAATATAAATTTTTGCAAACGATAAGTAATAATTATTGAATTTTCGAAATAAAAAAAATGAAATTAGCCAAATTTAGCATGTAAATGTTTAATATAGAATATCAATGCTGCGTTTGTCGCCTTTTTACCTGTTAAACACAACTGTTCTGTGGAAGCGGGTTAAGTGACAGATTCTGTTACAAACCTACTTTTTTACTTTTAATATACTTTCTATTGGTTAGAGTAATTGAGTGTTTGCAACAATGGACCGAGAATACTGCAGTTTTCCTGCCAAAGGCAGCATTGCTTCAAAAATATTTGATCACTTTGCATACTGTACATGTTAGAGAGAAAAGCTAAACTATGTATAACTTAATCAAGTCTTACTTTTTCTGTGAAACATATGCGGCTGTGTCTTCTAACAAAGCAAATAGTTTTACTACAGCAATTTCCCTGCTTTGATCCTAACAAAAAAAGAATTACTACATAGTACATAAAGAAACCAATTCACGCCAATAAACAAGAGAGCACATTTAAATACACAAAGCCTTTGCTATTACTTTTTATTTTGTAGGAGTTTGTAGGGTAAAAAATTTTAAAAAATGAAACCAACCTGCGGTAAATGAGACACATAAAAATGGATGTCATCAATTAAAATGGCTGCTGGAAGACAACCCTCTTGCATGTGAAATTCACAAAGGTACTTTAACAGATGTGACGGTTCAGAAAGACACCTGTAAAAAAATAGAACTTATAAGATTTTGGTAAAACAAGTAGGTTTGTAACAGAATCTGTCACTAAACCCGCTTCCACACAACAGTTGTGTTTAACAGGTAAAAAGGTGACAAACACAGCATTAATATTCTATATTAAACATTTACATGCTAAATTTGGCTGGTTTCATTTATTTTATATCGAAAATTCAATAATTATTACTTATCGTTTGCAAAAATTAATTTATATTTCAAAGAATAAATATGTAATATTCCTCGCTTTTAAATAGAATGAAAACATTTCATATCAACATACAAAGAATCTCGTAGTGAAATATATTTGACGTCATTTCAAACTGATCGACGTTGCAAAAATTAATTTATTTTAATTTATTGTCTAAAAGAATTAAAGTTTCTCTTGCGATTGTTGTGAATGGCAATGTTGATTTAATTCTAATATAAATGGCTTCCTATGCTTTTTAAATGAGCATTAAATTTTGCAGTTTTTTAAATAATTGAAGTACTTCGAATTCTTTTCTGAAATTTTCAATGTTTTCTAATTTAGATGCGCTGAATATTTTGACGTATCACACTTGTCCATAGCATTTGTAGTTTGGGCTATGAAAGTGGATGACGGACAGACAGACTGAACAATAATACCTTCCACTTTTTACGTTATAAACGTAGTGTGGAAGCAGTTAGTGACAGGTGTTTTTTTTATCATATCATCTATCAAAGTAATCAGTTTTCTATGGCACTGGAAATTGCCAAAGCATTTTTTGCAATTGAAAAGTAAATTTGAATAAAATTTTTATTTTATTTAAACAAGCTGGAAAAAAGATCTGATATTTCTCCGCTTAATCTGCTAAAAAAGTAAATAAATAATATTTAATAGACAAAATTTTTCGTACATTGAAAGAAATAATTTCTTTGACCTAAGTAATAAAATATGAATATTTAAAGGATCAAGATCAAGAAATGTCAGTCCCATTATTTATTAATGATTTTAGGGCAGTTAACGCAGCGTCAGGTCATATTTAAAGTGCAATTCTTCAACACGGAATATTATTCATCAGACTCTTTGGCTGCACAGACCATTCATAGCTCGGCAATTATTTTTGGCAATGCCCGGACCTGGAACCTTTCGCATGCAAGGCAAGCGCCTTACCTACTGGGCTCACCGGATCCAAGTTTATAATAGAATAATTTGCTGAGTGGTGTGTTTACCACTAATAGATTTTTAAAGGAATACATTTTGACACTTATCAGACCCTGGTGCATTACACTTGTCCAATAAAATGATGTGTCCAAAATTCTTTATTTGAGTGTGATATTTTATTCAGCGGCTTTGTAATTGGTGTAAAATTCTTTATTTGGCGTCTTATTTCCAATGCCAATCTAAGAAATACTTTTTGCACGTGATTTTAAAATAATTAATATAAATAATCACCTTCAAATCATTTGAACGTGATAGTAAAATAATTAATAAGCCAATCAATAAATGCCAATTTAATTAATACCTTTTCTGCACGTTATTATAAAAAATAGTGCACGACAACACGTTCAAAATAGCCTTTTTTAAACTCATGAAATAGTTTATTCTACTACTACTCCTTGGCATTACAGCCCATGTTGGACTATGGCCTCACTAACAATTTTCCTCCAAAGCCCTCCTGTCTCTAGCCTTTTGTTTCCAGTTTCGGACTTTTAGAGTCTTAGGTCTTTCTCCACCTCATCAAACCATCTCTTAGTTGGTCTTCCTCTTTTCCTTTGTCCCTGGCACTGCCCCTTGAATATTTTCTTAGTGCCTCTGTCTTCCTCCATTCTTTCCAGGTGTCCCAGCCATTGTATTCTTTTTGCCTTTACATAACTGATTATATCCTTTTCATTAAATAGTCTTGAAATTTCGAAATTAAATCTCCTTCTCCAAAGATCTCCTTCCTTAACAGGTCCAAAAACAGTTCTAAGAATTTTCCTTTCCCATGTAATCAGCATTTTTTCTTGTTTTTGCGTTAAAGTCCATGTCTCTGATCCATAGATAGCTGTTGGTCTGATTATAGTTTTATAAACCTGAAGCTTTGTCTTCCTCGTTATGGTTTTTGAAATAGTTTATTCAACTCGTTTAAAAAAGCCTTACTTTTCACACTAGTTGCATAAACAACTATAATCAACGCTCACTCACACTATTTTGATACATTGCATGTGAAATGCCGACTGTTCTGTCATTCCCTTAACATGGTGAGGAGGGGATTCAAGTGATCCTGGGCGTATGAGGATAACTTGGTCGCCTTCGCTGGCAACAGACAAGGCTGTTTGGAACAGGAAAGAGGTCCGGAAACTGTGGGAAAGAATGGTTTACATTAGAATTAATGGTTTACAATTGAAACTTTAGTTAGTCACTTATGATTTTTATTGTGACATTGTAAGTCACAAATAAATTAGAACTGCTTATCTTAATTCTAATTTTTTTAAGAAAGGTAATAATTATTATATATATTTTTTAGGTAGTGGTAATAGGTATGTACACCTAAACGGCATATGCATTCAAAACCAAAAAAATCATCTTTTTTTTTAATTATGACAATTTTTAATGAAAACATAACAATTAATTAGAAAAGTATTACACAATATGAATATTTTTAGTTCCTGCTACTTAGCAACTGGTGGCCACATTATTTATATTAATAGCATTATTCGATAGATGGCAGCACCACCAATAATATTACCCAGACCTTAGTATCTAAACTTGTGGTGCTGCCCTCTATGAATGACTAACAATTATTAATGTTTCTTTTACTATTAACTGCGTATTTTAAAAGATTTAAAAAAATGACCGGTTCCAAACCAAACTTATAAAGAACGTCACAAAATGCCCCCTTTTTCGCAATTTACAACTAATATTTGCTCTTACTAGTTCAGTTTTTATACTAGTATTATGTTTCATGATTAATTACCCTTAATTTCTAAAAAGTTATTTTTCAATTAAAGGTAATTTACTGGAATGTGAGAAAATACAGCTTATTTTAATTGAGGATCATTTGAAGCATATTCTTTCGATTAATTTACACCAAAAAAAAACACTTCAGGTTCATCCAGGCAAACTAAACTTCTATTTAATTTTTATGTGTGTAACGAGTGATTATCAATACAACTTTTAACTTAAATGAAAAAAAAATACCGGAATAGCTCATTTACACTTATTGCAACTAAATAGTTTAGTTTAGTTTGAATTATCGTCGAACTAGAGACACACGAGGGCTATTGGCGACGGGCGTCGTATGTTAGAACCACAGTCAAGTGACGAGCCGACACCTGAGCAGGCACCCAACGCAACAGTTAAGGGCGACATCGCACGCAGCGTTGGGACTTTGAAGCATATTTAACGTGCACTCCCTCTACACGGGGTATTATTCGTCGGACATTTTTGCAACTAAATAATGCAACATGCTTTATTTAATTTGACTTATTTCATTAAATTTCAAAAACTTTTCTAAATTGTGATTTAAACCGCAGTTATACATGGAATTAGCCATTATTGTATGTTACTTTAAAAAAACACCTTTTATTTAATTGTCTACGTAATTAAAAAAAGAGAAAATCTTTTTTTTAAACACAACTTGCATTTAAATGTTAGAGGTTGTTATAACACCTTATAAATAAAAAACGTGCATCAGTGAGGTAAGTATTCCGGGAATTGGTAACAAAATCCTGGATAAAAAGTTCCCTGATATTTCCATGATACTTTCATAAAAAATTCCCTGATTTTACAATTACTTTTTAGTTAAGTTTAGTTTGAATTATTGTCATACTAGATCTACACGAGAGCTATTGGCAACGGACGTCGTAATTTAGAACCACAGTCAAGTGACAAGCTGTCACCTGAGTAGGCACCCAACGTAACCGTTAAGGGCGACATCATACGCAGCGTTGAGACTTTGGAGCATATTTGACGTTTGATAATAATTGACAGTTTTTTGCTTCTGCGTGATAGGTAGATAGTCGAGTTTACGTTTGTAGCTTCGGTTCAGGCCAATCGGACCAACCAGAATACTTTGTTTTGATCAAGAAGGGTCCGCTAGTATAGTGATCGCAAGAACAACCTAAACCTGCTGTTTAAATAATCCGAAATGGAAACAAAATTCCCTGATATTTTGCTAAATTTGAAAATTCCCTGATATTTCCAGAATTAAAAAGTTCCCTGATTTCCAGGTTCTGTTACCACCCTGAGTAAATTAGTAGAATAGTGTAATTAAACCGCTTTTATTCACTTTAACCACCATCATAGGAATTTCATTAACCACACAATAGCCACTACACTTAAATTAAAAACCAAAACCACCAAACCATTTTCACTCTTTACACACTATAAACGATTCATCGAAGTGCAACCACACACAATTACTTACATTACCATAGCCTCGCAGTCAACGCACCCAACCAAAAATGAAACCACCCCTCTAATCTTAGACCGATTCCTCGAATCGCAAAACGAAATTTGGCAACCTCTTTGGCGTTTATTTTGGTGTCCAGGTATCGTGGCAACAACTGGACGATGTCAAGAAATAGGACCCGGTGAAATATGACCCATTTTTACTTTTTCGCCTGCGTTATACGATGAATCATAGCTATCTCGAGCCGTGTGCCTTATTTTTAAAGTATAAAGGGACACACCTCTTGATGAAGTTGGGTTGGGGTTATTGTTACAGAAGAGTTGACGTTGAGAGTGTTATTTGAGAAGAAATACCAGTAAGAACCCCGATTATCCGATCTAATTGGGGCCTGGGGTAGGTCGGATAATTGAAAATTCCGGATAATAGAGAATTTTAATTTAACAGAGTACAACCTATAGTTGCAGCTACTGTGGAGCCACCACCAACCAAACAAAAACCCGGACTGTTAATTTTGAATTAGAACTCTTTCGTTTTTGTCTAGCGATTGAGAAGTCGCAGAGTGATGTTGTTGTAAAAAACGTAAGTCTTTGCAACTTTAATTAAAGATTCTGTTTGTGTTGAATACTGGACTTTTTTAATAACCTAAATGATCGAAACTCTCAAAAGCTATGCACTTAAACATTTAATGGTTGATTGCTACTACCAAAGTACAAAAGAGCTGAAAGTCCGCGGACCTCAAATTCGAAATTTCCCAATTTCTAAATGCCACAACTTCCGGATTTGAGAATTGCCGGAGAATTCCGATTTCAGTTCAGTTTGAATTAACGTCGCACTAGAGCTACACGACGGCTGTTGGCGACGCGCGTCGTAATTTAGAACCACAAATTTCGATTTCAGAATCGCGGTAGACTTCTGAAACTGGTTTCTTTTGTAAACAACTGAGGATGACCCATAGGGATGACCTCGTTGGACAATGTTTTTTTTTATGTTGGACTTAGGGATGGTCGGATAACAAAGAGTTCCGGATAAAAGGGGGGCGGATAATCGAGGTTCTGCTGTAGGTTTCATTTTAGCTCGTTCCTGTAACATTATTTAAAAAATCAACAGTGTCTGGGTCTGACTGCCTTGTAAAAGCCCCGGCATCTACCAAATTTTAAGAAGTGCAAGAAATCTTTTTTTAGATATCTGACGATTTAAATGATTTTGTTAGTTTTTTCGTTCAAAATATGGGTCGATAATAGTTGTTGCTGTGTTTGGTTCTGGTTGAATGGGCATGCTTCGGGTCTTGAGACGCAACAGGAATGCTGAATGAAAATAAATTCTTTCCCGAGTCCAAATTGGTGAAATTGATGTCAAGTGGGAACAGAGCATCAATCGGAGCACAGATAGAAGGAAAGCAGGAATGATATGACAAAATTACGAGGCAACGGACCTCGTAATTTTGAACAGCGGTCAAGAGACGAGGCCGACAGCTGAGAGGTCACCCAACACAAATTTATAGTGAAATCTTGTGGCTCTAAGACCTTGGACCACGACAGATTTAACGTGCGCCACTCTCATATACACGATGTTATTTATTGGAAGGATTTTTCCAATAATCCGTGAAGGTATTGTCAATAGCATTTTACACCTTTACGCACCGCGGCTTCAACGTAAATAACGTGTAGTTATCCTTAATTATGAAGAACGAGTAACAAAAATTAAGCTATTTCCCCCACTTCCTGATCAACCTTGAAATTGCATTGCGTGTCTCTTTCTATTGAGTGCGTCTTAAAAGAGACCACTACGTGAGATTAGTTATGTCAACAATCACTGGGTGCTAGTTAATGGCCTAATGGAGGGTCAAACTGTTTTTGCTGCTCGATGCAATAACCCATTAAAATGCTATTGTTTTATCTACCTATTTCAGCACCCAATGATCTGGTTTGTATGTGTGGATAAATAGGGAGTAAGAAATTTGTGTTGGTTTAGTTTAAATTATTGTCGCACTAGAGCTACACGAGGGCTATAGGGAGTTAGAATAGAGTTGCTCAAAATTAAGTTCTCTATACTGATAAGTGCGGAAGAGTCCCGAAAAGTTACGCCTTTTAGCTAAAAAGTCCGACCAATAATACCCGGTGTAGAGGGAGTACATGTTAAATATGCTCCAAAGTCATGACGCCATGTACGATATCGCTTAATGGTTGCGCTGGGTGTCTACTCAAGTGTCGGCTAGTCAATTGACTGTGGTTCTTAATTAAATTATGATGCCCGTCGCCAATAGTCATCGTGTAGCTCTAGTGCGACGACATGCAACCTAACCGGGAAAAGTCGTGAATTGGGCAGGTTGCGGCGAAAGCGTCCTTTCACCGCCAGAGACAATTTATAGTCCTCTAGGCCAATGGCAATCTGCCTGGCATTCACCAAGATAAACGCAAGTTGTCATTTCGCTAAGGTTGTCATAATGCATAAGGTTAGCAGTTTCCCGTACACGTTGGACTTCATCATAAGGTTTTTTAAAAATCGCACATACGCAAAGGGAATGCCATCGAACTTTTTAGGTTTTAAAGTTATTGAAAATACCTTATTTATAGGGTATATAATTACCTTTAAATGCATTGATTTATTGAGTGGTAATTGATAGTCGGGTACTGACACGCATCTCTAGTTTAAAAATATTATTGACTGCAACTTGGGGTCAAATAATTAGCCAAGCTTTTAATTGGGCCTATTGCGAAACTGACCAATGGCTTCACTTGAAAAAGGTTTTTGCATTTAACATTTGACCAGGTGGCATCTAAATCTAATGCTTACCTCCACATTTAGTATAATGAACCGATATGATGGTACGCGATTACAACATCTAATGGATAAATCATTTATGCATGATAAATTATCTACTAGATAAACATTTCAATTTGGCTAAAAGGATTTTGATATAGTTAGGCACTTGTTAAGGAGGTATGTAGTGAAGATTGGGTTGAGTTGTGACACCTAACTAGCATTAAATTGATAGATGAGTTTTGAAAGTACATGTTCTTGTACTTAGCTTTTATTACTTTACATACATATCCCCTTCATTTCAATAGAATATCCAGTTTTTTCAAAGACACTACACCATCAAAAGATCTTTCATAGCCCAAACTACAAATGCTACGGACAAGTGTGATACGTCAAAAAAATTCAGCGCATCGAAATTAGAATACATTGAAAATTCAGAAAGAATTCAAATTCAAAGTATTTCAATTATTTAAAAAATTTAATGCTGATTTAAAAAGCATTGGAAGCCATTTTTATTAGAATTAAATCACCATTGCCATTCGCAACAATCGCTATAATGTCAATCAATAAATGAAAATAAATTTATTTTTGCGACATCGATCAGTTTGAAATGACGTCAAATATATTTCACTACGAGATTCTATTCTTCGTATGTTGATATGAAATATTTTCATTCTATTTAAAAGCGAGAAATATTTCATATTTTATTTTTAAAATATAGATTAATTTTTGCAAAACAAATAGTAATTATTGAATTTTCAAAAAAATGTAAATGAAAGTAGCCAAATTTAGCATTGTATTCATTCTTGTAAAGCTAAAGTAATTAGTTGTCTGAACTCTATATATGAAATTATAAATGAATTAGTCCAATAATTTTAATGATATACAAAACTGGACCTTTGCATACAAAAAAAAAGTTGTAAACTTTAAATCACAGGTAGTGTGCTACAAAAACTGCCCCTTAGACTTAACATGGGAAATTAAATAGAGGCGAGGAAGCGTTTGACTTTCCTTTAAAATGCAGATGTTTTTGGCTCAAAGAAAAAAAATCATCATCTCCACTCTCGAAAAAATTATAGACATAATTTTTTTAATAAACATTCAAATAATTAATAAATTTTATGCATTTAAAAGTATGTTTTTGGAAGAAATGAATGTTTGGCATTTGCTGGGGGCAGGTCATGTCAGTGGAATTCTAGGTTTTGAAGGGTAAAAATACACATATTTCGGGCGCTTTGAATAAAGAATATAATTTTTTGGTAATTAATAGACCATTCTAATATTTATTGCAATTTGCGTGTAGCTTTGTTTGATATGATTATCATTATTTTAAAACACTGTTATTTTCATGAAAAGTTTTAGTAAAAATAAATTTACTAGTCTTCCCATCCCTGTGGTGGGCTGATAAAACTAGGAAGGAGCTAGAGTTGGAACTAAGCAACGAATTTTTTTGGATCGAGGCTTTGCCTTTGCCTATCATGCATTGTAATTTTGATCCCCTTGCGCTTCAGCTGGCACAAAAGGTAACTTTAGGCGACATAGACACTGTACAGTTTTTCAGAAGATTAGACAATAACAAGATTTAACATGCAACAGGCACATATACACAGCATCATTTATCGATTGGATTTATTACATTTTTGCTCTACACCAGGGGTTCCCAACCTTTTAGCACCTGCGTACCACTTGACTTTTTGAGAAATTTTGGCATACCACCAGACCTAAATATTTTAACAAATGTATAATATTTACTCTTCTAAAAGCATTCTAAAGGCTTTTGAATTAAATTCCTGAGAAAACTTCATATTTAAAGGTTAGATATTTGTTATTTAAACCATGCTTATAATAAAGGAGAAGAATGTACATTATTCCATGTCAAAACGTACAAAAAAGTCAATCAGCACATTTATCACATACAATATACTTTATGGTTTTTGAAACTGTTGTGATTTGCTGTGATTAATATCAACATTGAGTATGACTTCGGAAGATAAGGATAGTTTATTATCCAATAATTAAGTTTTCTAAAATGTAAGTTTAAATAATGAGTAATATGTTTCTGCTCATGCTCATGTCAGAATTTAAAGATTACGTTGCTCCATCATCTCGTCTACCACCTGAAATCCTGCCAGAATTGACACCAATGTCTACCACGTGGAAATGTCTACACTATCATTACGAGATATTTTAAGGAGCTAATCTTTGTGACCTTTCCCCGGAATGTATTGAGATCAAAAACTTAAAGTATAAATTTATAAGTTTCTTAAGTAAGCTAAGTTAAGAGGCTTGATATTAATATTTTAGAACAGATATGCCATGTAGAGAAATTGAATTTGATAATTTTCAACTATATTATAGTCAATTTTTCAAATATTATGCAAGAAAATTGAAAATTTAAAACTAGTACTAGATTAAGTTCACTTAGTTGCTGTCAACTCAACATTCAAAAAAATCGAAATTATGCTCCTATTAGCGCAACTTCACAATTTTATTTTGAACTAATTAAGACATACATCAGTAAAGGTAGAATCCTTGACACTCATTCAATTAATATAAAGTTAAAAACATGACAAACAAACAATTTGCCCCTTTCACATCAAAATTAATTTTTCAGCGAATTTATTTCTATTTAGTGATACTCTGAAATGAAAATGCGTATTAAGATTCATTACTTATAAAGGATTTTGTAATTGTATTATATATGCTTTTCGATTAAAGTTATTATTTATTTTTAAAAATTCTTTATTGTGGAAGAAAACAAAAATGAGCAATTGTTAAGAAACCAGTATTTTATATTTATGTAAAGTTCTTCAATTTCTGGACAGAAACACTTAAAATATATGATTAATGAAAATTTTCATATTAAAGATATGAATGTATGTTTGTACGGCTAAATTCAATCTTATGCGTTATTGCCTTAAATAAAAGTAATTTTTCAAATGTTTGCTTAAAGTGTGACTTTGAACTATAAAAAAAAACATTATTGATTTGAATAGGTGGAATTCTTTGCAAGGGACTATAAAATAATATATATATATAGCAATTTATACCCGTTTCGCACGGAAAAAAAAATATCAAATAGAATTCAAATATGTGTACCATATACACTGTTATAGGATCATAAACTTCTTATTGTTTCCGCTCGTTATAAATTATAAAATTACGTTTCATTGTCTTAAAATTCCAAAATGAAAAATACGCTATAAAATACACTCATAAATGTCATCACAATTCCCTCATAAATACATAAAACCTTTTAGCTCATTTGGCGCGTTTTGGGAAATAATTTGGCGAGAAAATAGATATAGCTACAAACACACCCATTATACAGCTCTAACACAATGACACGACCAGCTTATAAATTATTTATAAAAGAAATTGCCTATTTGGCGAATTTTAGTTAATAATTTGGCGAGTTTGGCAACGTATTTGGCGAAAAAATAAAGATATAAAACACTAACAGCTCTAGTGCGAGGGCCTTTATTAACCATCATAGTTCAGTAATAGCTTAACTATACATTTATTGCTTAAATATGCATACATGCAGTCAACAGAAAAATCAATGAAAAAATCATCAAATAAACCCACAATAAAATCCGGAATGGTCTGGCGAAATTACGCAACTTGAAACATGTCAATTAATTATCAAATAATGAATTTAGTTTCTGAAAGTAATGGCAAAAGAATAAAATAAAATTTTGAATTTTAAATGTTTTCGTTAAAAGTTTTATTTAATTTTTTCAGCCGATGGCATCAGGAAAAAGAAAAAATGATCGGATTTGAGCGAAAGTGGTGTATTTTTTTCAGAAAATTCGAATTTTCTCCAAAATGGAACAAATATGAAAAATCTAAGCCTCAGGTGCACACGTTGGTATTAAAGGGAATCTAGCTTAAAAATTTCGAATTTCTGAGGGCAGTATAAGTATGTCCTTTACGATCCGAAAACAAACAGACAGACACACAGACTCTTTCTTTATTATTATAGATTAGTGCTTTGGCTTTGGCATATTAATTGTGTCAACGAGTCATTGCAAGAATAAAGAAAAAATATTGGATAAAAACAATATTAAATAAAACATATTTAAACTACTAAGGGCTGCGCCCCTAGGCTCGCAAGCTTGAAACCTTGGATTGCTGCGCAATCTCACTGGCTCGCAAGCTTGCATTCTTGGATTCTTCCTCTCCGCCCCCTCGCTATCGCTCAATAATCCTCAAGAACTAAGTTTTCGTTTTTTGATGACTTATTTTAATTTATAATTAAAAAACTAATTGGAAATTTGAAAAAAAGGCATCGAGGTATAAGAGAGACACACATTCCAGAAAAAGAATAGAATGATTGAATGAATATTTCATGCTGTTGTGGCTGCGAACGTTTTAAAAGCCTATACTTTAACATAGAGAGAGACTAATTTTTATTTTTAATTAAAAAACTAATTGGAAATTTGAAAAAATATATATATATATGCATCGAGGCATAAGGGAGACACACCTTCCAGAAAAAGAATGGAATTCTAAGATGAATGTTTCATGCTTTCATCGCTCCGGACATGTTAAAAGAGCTTACTTTTTTTAATATAGAGAGATACAGTTTTCGTTACAATCGAATCGAATTAGTATAAAGGCCAATATTAGTCAATTTGCATACCAATCGATTTGATAATATTATTTTTTAAAAAATAGCCTCATAAACTTCTTAACTTAGTAACGACTTCTTTGCTTTTAAAAAATCAAAAAATCAAAAAATCATTGAGAATAAAATTTCACCATGAACAAAACTATTGTGTTTTAAGTCTAATAAAGTAATATTATCTTTACATTTTTCACACCTTTACAAATGTAGATACCCAACCTACGAAAAAATTACATTCGGTACATAATGCAATTATGATATATGTTTCCAATTATACACATTTTATTTAGGCAAATTTTATTAATCACTACAATCTGAAGAGCTTCCTTCGGAGCTACTAGCATACATAACATCATAAGCATTCCCTCTTGTGGCAGTAGATCAAGGATACAGCATTTAGAGTCATGATCGAAAACATTGCATTCTACAGATTTTTTTTTTTTTTTTTTTTTTGGGGGGGGGGTCATATTTTAAATTTGTGGTCCTAAGGGGGGGGGGTTAACCTTTTTATTTACAGCTGTATTTCAAAATCCTTTGGCCCCCCCTCTAGTTAATTAATGCGCCTGCCCTAAGCCTTATTTGCATAAAAATTTATCAGAAATACGCAATGCGACGCAAACTCCGCATATGTCTCTAGTTTTATATCAGATCGGTAACAACAACTTCCGAAACGAGTTTCGGGCTTGAAATATCATTTCCGGAAGAAAACTAGGCAATTGAATCGTCCCCGTAGTGCGTTTACAAAGTTGTATGTTGCTGTTGCAACTCATAAAATTTTTTGGAGGAAAATCAAGTAGATTTAAAAAAAAAAATGCGCGCGCACTTTTGACAAACCTCAGATCAGAATCTTAAAAATCATAGAAATTTCAAAAATATTTTTGTATCAAATAGTAACTCTCGTGGACGTGAAGAAGCCGATGCGATTTACAGTTAGATAATGCAGAAATAATATAAATACAAAATATTATAAATTCGTCAGATCGGTAACTTTGATAATAAAATGTTTTGTTACTAAAATACTATTCTGTTACAGATCTTTCGTAAATATATGCTTAAGACGTTATATATCATAGTTTTTCACTATATTTTGCAGCATAGGTGATTGATATTGTAATTTAATTTCGTCGTCAGATCTGTAACACCTTATCACATCTGTAAATTGGCACTTTTCTTAATATTGACCCGTAACGTTGAACAGTGACCGTACCGCGAAATACAAAATATCAGAGCCACTAGATATTGACTTTACTTAAACAGAGTCGTGACAACCTTGGCGATGTTGCAGAATCAACCACAGACTTACACGTGAGGCAATGTGTGTTACCAGGCACAGGCTACCTTTTAATGAAAAAAAAAACAATTTCAAAAGTTTTTTTTTCATATTTAATGTATTGTCTAGTCTGCAAATGGTTAAACGTCAATGGGCTTGTTTCAACACTTTGTCAAAGAAAACGAAACAACCAATGAAATCGCAGTATAAAGAGTGGACGTATTAAGAAATATTCCCATACACGGTAATTAAAAAATTCCTATGAAATATTTCTCAAAAGTAGCCACGGCTGGCAACTCACTTATGAACTTGGCGCGCTTTGGCGAGAAAGGGAAAATTTCAACGTACTTGTACAACCCCGGAGATTCCCCGTGTCTGACGTCATCAGCGAATTACGTTCATGGTGTTTTTCAGATTCGATTCGAGAATCGAGCATGAGTTGTGATTGAAACTAACACACATACACGACGTTGACTCTTTAAATCTTATCCAAACTTTTACCTAAGGCCGTTTGTGTGTTTAAAATCACTTTGTAACTTCCTACACATGGCATTTTATTCCTAGGCAGGAATTTAGAAGTCTCAGGTATTCGAATTTGACTTTGAACCTGTTTTAAATTCCTCAAAATGCGATTTGCGGTCCATGGGTATGCGCTGAGTGTCGCATCTGTTTGAATGTAAGGTGAGCTATTTACATTATTTTGTTGGTTTGCAAGGTATTTTTGAGATTGAATTGGAATATTATGGTATAGGATGGTTGTAAATTTGTATTTTAACAAAATTCAGCGTGGCATTACGCTTATTTTAAGCTATAATTTGTAGAACATTTCGAAAAAGATATCAAGCTGGTATTTTTTGTTGTTGTTAACGTTATGGTTTTACTATTCTCTCGTTATTCTAACGAATTTTCCTTTATATGTTTGTTAATATTTATTACTGACATATAGAATTTAAATGTAAAAACAAAACATGATAATTGCAAACATTCTAAACGCATTGACCATTGTAGTAAACAAAACAAATAAATACGTGAATTCAAATCCATGCACTTATTTTAAACTAATATTCATAACTAAGGCAATTAATAATTAAAATAACTGTAATAGTTAATCGTGGTACATTGGTTGCAAAACACTCATTTGGGACAGGGCTAGTAAAAGTCAGTGAAATTGACCTACCTTGCAGAGTTTACAAGTTATATGGGAGCCTTTTTTATTGAATGACAAATTCTGTTTTATTTTATACAGTTTCCATAATTCTATAGCTAATTAACTCTAAATTGCCATAAAATAAAAATTCAACTGCTCTATATTGTGAGTTCCTTGTAATCGACTGGAATCTAATTTAACATTAGAATTGTTCACTCTATGCTTCCAGTATATTAATCTTAATTTGTTGTTTCATTTAATATCTCACGGTTAAAAATGTACATTGAAAATAGGAAATTTAAATGTTTTTCCTAGTGACATGATCAAAAAAATTAAATACTGTGAATTTAAAAATGGGATATCAAATGGCATCATTTTTAAGTTTGTGTTCAATCTCTTTATAATATGTTACGAAGGGCAAATGCTAGCTTTTTATGTTTTCAATATTCAATGACATAACTATACTTCATTGAAGTATGTAAAACATTTTTTTTATAATATTATGCATGAGTTTATGCCAGAGCCAGCGCTGATTTATGTTGCTGTAAAAACAGGGTGTTTGCATTTAAATGGAAAACTCGTAGTATTTTCTTAAATTAAGTGATTAATTTTATGATTGCCAAAGTAAAAATAATTTGCAATCGACCCTTTTTATGAATAGTTTTAAATAAACTAAGTATTGAATGCTATTTTTCATTTCATAAAAAAAAACTTTATGTTGTAGATATATTACCTAAAGAAAAAAATACACTTTGTGGTTAAATAATAACGAAGGGCAAGGAATATGATTGAATTTTGGTTTTTGAAGCTGTATCACTTTTGCTAAAGTTAAACATGGCCTCATTGGGAATGGGTGGCAAATACTTATGCAAGTCATTCCAGAAGAAGACAATAGCCCTCGTGTAGCTCCAGTGCGACGTTAATTCAAAATAACCTAACCTAACCAGAATAAGGGTAGAAGAAGAAAAAATCATTTTATTTTATTTAAACCCGATTTTTAAAACCAGAAATGTAAATTTAAAACCGATCCTTATTTTCTAATACATTAGTAGCGTGTTAAGATAATTACTAAACAAAATGGTTATATTAAAAAGATAACTTTTAACTAAACTGATGACAGCCCATAGACTTTCTATGCCCAATTTAGCATTCCTGCCCAATGACTCGGGCACGCAAAGCAGACATCATTGCATGGTTATCAACCTCGCATGGAGTCCTTAGTGTTTAGTTCCCAAGCATGCTCGTTTTGCAGTTTATGCGAATGGACGTGCTACAGATTTTGTGCAAAGCGGCGTCTCTTAAGCCACTGGGCATCAAGATAGGAAAATATTAATTTATTATGTAAAATAAATCAGCTTTAAATTGTAATTATAAATTAATATAATTTAAATATTATTAAGAAAATCTTTTATAACATTTTTAAAATATAGTATATATTTTATAAATTAGTGATTTGAAAAAAACTGAATTCTTTAAACTTTAAAATTAGACAATGAAAGAATCATCAGATTATTATTTGAAAATTTTAAAGTGGCATCAAAAACATGAGACTGCTATTTTTTAAATGTAATCTAAAGACATGTTAAGGATTTTCATTTTCTAATCTAACTTTCAATAGAGCCAGGATTGCATTTGTTGCATGCAATATATACAACATCTTTCCATTATTCATCGCTTACTTTTCTGGCTATCGTTTGCAGATAAGATAGGTAATCAATTTTCTGTTTTCTTTTGAAATCTAGAATTGACATTTGATTTATGACTCATAATATGCACTTAAATCCTAAACAAACGCTTTAATTCCGCAATTATCAAAGAAACCAAATTATTAAAAAAATGTAAAGCAGGCTACTAATATTTCTTTATTGCACATTTCTATTTTAAGGAAACAGTTACTGTCTCCCAACTAAAATAATTAAAACTATCTACCTAATCCGAAGGTCCTCAATGTATGTGAAAGTATTTGCCCTTTAGTAATCCTAAAATAAAGTAACAAAATAGCAAAAGTAAATGGGCTGAATTATATACTTTTCTTAATCATGTTGTTGTTACTATTTTCAATTATAAAAAAAAACAGTTAAGTCATTTAAAAACTCTAACAAAGTTTTTAATATTGGATAATATATTTTTACTAAATGAGTTAATTTTATTTTAAAGAATATGTAGAGAATTTATAACTGCAATTTCTTCCTAATAAAGTACCCAGTTTAGTGCTGGTGTGGCGAATTAAAGGGCAAGAGAGAAAATTTCTATCTTCCCTTTACATTTCTGCTAAAGCATACAATTTTATCTGCAAAAAATGACTTGTATGATTGAAATTGATTTTTTTTTTACGTTTCTCATCCCACTCAACCCTATTTTATTCCTAATCAGTGTTGTATATTGAAAGTTATACTGAGGTATACAGAGTACCCTCTGGATTGTTTTTTTAAAATAGAGTATACTATCTGGTTTGTTCTAAAATTTAGAGTATGCCCTCTTTTTTTTAAACAAACTTATGTACCTTGTACACTAAACGCTACATTTACGAATGCAGCAATGCTCCTAATCAGAATTACTTGCACCACAACTAGTAATAACGACATGGCACCCAAAAATATTTGTGATAATCCCAATAACATATAATTTGTGATAAAACCCAAACTGGTGGTAATTTTAAAATTCCTACTGGCATCCAGTCCAGAAACCGAAAATTCCGATGCATGGCTACAGTAATCTTCCGTCTGGACATGAGTCACCCCTGGTATCTGCTTCCCAGATGCCACCCTCCGATAAAAACAGCCTCAAGTGCACGTAAAACGGACGCCCCCCACTTTATTCCCATCCTATGACTCATCCATCCCCTTGGAGTTTCTCAGGATGCTGCGACCCCCCCAGACTTCCTGTGGAACCCCCTTTTCCTCTGCATCTTTAGATTAGCGCCTGCTTCTGCTGGCCTAGGGGTTGTCTTCTCTTGGGTTTGTTATCTTTGTAACTTCCTGAAAGGCGACTTGCTGGTCAGTGTGGGGGCTATAATTAGAAAGTTAAACTCTGATTCGATGTATGGTGGTATTAGGGTATAGTTGGGTTTTGAAACATCGCGTATTTAGTTTTTGGTGCTGTGTGTTGAGCAGCCTGACCAGATTTGTTTCGGTGATTAACTTTAGACTCTGAAGGTATGAAATCATTTGATTTTCATAATTCATATTAAATTTATATTGCCTTTGTTTGAAAAGAAACATTTTAAAAAAGTGCAACGGAGACTATTTACAGTTAGTTTTTGTGGCTAAATAGTTGAATAACAATCTTAAACTGTTTTCTGTGAAATGCAGTACGTCTGGTCACCCTAGTGTTGAGAGTAGGGGATAAGTTTTCAGTTGATTCTGTCATCCAATCTTTCAAAAAGTGTCTGAAATCCTGTCCAAGTTAGAAAAAGCGCTCGTTTTAGAGAAAAAGGTTTTCAGATAGATAATAGTTTAATGTGTGTGCTATATTACTCATCGTCTGCTTCTTTGGCCTGGGGGTGGTCTTCTCTTGGGTTTGTTATCTTAGTCTATTCTTTCCTCCTTGGCGACTTGCTGGTCAGTGGAGTTATAATTAGAATGTTAAACTCGGATTGGATGTGTCTGATGAAGTTAGGATTAGTTGGGTTGTGAAACCTCGCGTATTTAGTTTTTAGTGCTGCGTTGAGTCGCCTGACAAGATTTGTTTCAGTGATTGACTTTTTAGACTATGAAATCGTTAGATTTTCATAAATTATATTAAACTTATATTGTTTTTGTTTGAAGGAACTATAAAAAAAAGTGAAACGGAGATTATTTACAGTTAGAGTTTTGTGGCTAAATAGTTGAATAACAATCTAAACTATACTGTAAAATGCAGTACGTCTGGTCACCCTAGTGTTGAGAGTAGGGGATGAGTTTTCAGGTGATTGTTTTTGTCATGTAGTGCATCCAAAAAGTGTCTGAAATCCTGTCCAAGTTAGAAAAGGCGCTTGTTTAAGAGAAAAAGTTTTTCAGGTAGATATCATTTTGTTTCATTGGTTATTGAAATACATGAACAATGAATATTGTGGTAATTAATGTAATATGTGTGCTATATTACTCAAACACCGAAAATGTAGATTTTGGGCCGCTAGAAAAATTTCCAGGGCATTTGGCATGTAGAAAGAATTAGAGAACAGTAGCTTCAAGCAAAGCGGCGACCTTATTTTGAAATTTTCTCTTCAATTTGTCTTATGTGTTAAAATATAGCATTTTGTGATACATAATTTTTTTAATTTTCGATATGCGTTGGGTGTCAACTTCTTCTGGTGAAAATGACAACAAGCTGTCCTTTTGTTTCACCATTTTCGCGATTTAAAACTGCACAACAATGGTGCCGTGACCAGGATGTGGGGGACATCTGCCCCCTTAAGCCATTAATTTCAACCCCGCTTGACTGCACTTTAACGTCAGGTCGCACAAAAGTCCATTGAAAATATAGTGTCTAAATCTCAATTATTACGTCCAAGAATTTGAACACCTGAGCCAGGAATTTGACATTGCCGTGACCCTCCAAACTCAGAGTGTGGTTTTGACTAATTAAGTGGTAATGATTGTTGGACGATTAAATCGTGCCAACAGTCTGGTCACCGTAATTAGAATTCACCTACGGATTATCTATCAACCAATTCTTCACAATGTTGCAGCCAAAAAGTCCGACGAATACCCCGTGTAGAGGTAGTGCACATTAAATATGCCCCAAAGTCTATGATGTCGCTCCTAAAACTTGTGTTGGATGCCTACTCAGGAGTCGGCTCGTCATAAGACTGTGGCTAAATTACGACGCCCTTCGCCAACAGCCCTGGAGTAGCTCTAGTGCGACGATAATTCAACATTCCGCCCTGTAATAATCAACACACTGATCCGTATCTCATTCTGATCTCATGAAAAACCGTATGCATGTTTTCTCATGATATGCGCCTTGTCCCCCCCCCTTCCCTCCCCATCCACGTTTGATCAGTTGAGAAACGTAAAAATTCTCTCACACACGTCACTTGGCCGCAACTTCCTTTGAATTGGATGATTTAAGTTCTTTTAATAAAACTGTTAGACAATTAGGTTAGTTATTTTCACGGCAAATAATCGTTGGAATCAATCTTCGCTTGATATAGAACAAATCGTGCTGAATACAAAAATTAATTTTCTACTACAAATAGTGCAGTGTAAATGGGACTGGCGCACGTTAAATCTGTCTTGGTCCAAAGTTCTGACGCCGTGTGCGATGTCGTTATAGGATTGCGTTGAGTACCAGTTCTGGCGTTGGTCTCGTTCGGTTCTAAATTTTGAGGTGCGCCTCCAATAACTCAATGCGACGTTATTTCAACCTTAAAAGACCTTTATGTAGCAATCGGAAACTTTTTGTACAAAACAATAATTATTTCTCTGACAACCGAAACAAATCGGCTTTCATGAGTTATTTTATTGAAATCATTGATCATTCCCATCATGGACATAAAATAATTTAAGAAGTAATTTTGTAAAAACAAGGTTATACATTTTTGTAATTTTTTCATAAAAACTATTTCTAAACAAGTAGGTTTGTAACAGAATATGTCACTTAACCCGCTTCCACACAACATTCGTGTTTAACAGGAAAAACGCGCCAAATACAGCATTAATTCTATATTAAACATTTACACGCTAAATTTGGCTAGTTCCATTTATTTTCTTTCGAAAATTCAATAATTATTTGTTATCGTTTGCTAAAATAATTTATATTTCAAAGAATAAATATGTAATATTCCTCGCTTTTAAATAGAAGAAAACATTTCATATCAATAACATACAATCAAACAAAGAATATCTTTGTGAAATATATTTGACGTCATTTTAAACTGATTTATGGCGCAAAAATAAATTTATTTTAATTTATTGTTTAAAAGAATTAGTTTCTCGAGCGATTGTTGCGAATGGCAATGGTGATTTATTTCTTATAAAAATGGCTTCGTGTGCTGTTTAAATGAGCATTAAATTTTGCAGTTTTTTAAATAATTAAGCTACTTCGAATTCGAATTCTTTTCGGAAATTTTCAATGTATTCCAATTTCGATGCGCTGAATTTTTTTGACGTATCACACTTGTCCATAGCATTTGTAGTTTGGGCTATGAAAGTGGGTGACAGATGGACTGAACGATTATAATACATTCCCTGTTTTTACGTTATAAACGTGGTGTGGAAGCTAATATACGAATCGAATGAATAAATCTCTATTGTATATCAGACTTCACTACTTCAGTGACAGTGCTACTCTAGGAAAAAAAAAGCTTAATTACGAAATTTTTATATATATATAACTTAGGTTGTGATACGCACTTTTCTAAGCGTAATTTTCACAAACGCAAAATATATTTTGAATGATCTTACTTTTACATGAATAAATTATAACTGAATTTTTTTCTCCTAAGTCTACAAGTAAATTATTACAGATCAATGAAGATTCACCCTCCCCCGTTGAGAATTAAGTGATATTTAGAACAAGGTGGAGGGAGTAGAACAGTTCCGGAACAAAAAGCGATACTTTTGGATCGTAAAGCATGTATCTGTATTTAATTTTTTTTAAACTTACGGAATTATAAATAGTTTTACGTTCTAATAATGATTCATAGCTAGTCACATTGTTGTATTTAAATTGGTTATGCGTTAGTCGGTGACATTGCATGGACACAAACTTCCCTTCTATTAAAATCTGGATCAGACCGTGTGCCGAGCCGGCGGTGTCTTTTTCATTTGGAAATTTGGAACATATATTTCCAGACCGATAGGTTATCGTATCGAAAATAGTTGTGCGACCGATGGACACCGTTCTTCACGACCCATAGTCGCCTTTCCGGTCCCAAAGGTCATCGTACCGAGAAATTGTGCACCGATAAACCCCTTTCCTAGAACGAGAGGGTCCTTAGTCGCATTTCCGGACTGAAGGGTGATCGTAGCGATATAAATAGTGCGACCGATGGATCCCGTTCCCAAAGGAAGGGTAGGGATCCAGGGTCGCCTTTCCAGACCGAAAGGTCATCGTACGACTAGAAATTGTGCGACTGATGGACCCCGCTCCTAGAACTAAGAGATGGGTCCAGAGTTGCTTTTCCGGACCGAAGGGTTATCGTATACCGTTAGAAATAGTGCGACCGATGGACCCCGTTCCCAACGCAAGGGTAGGGATCCATGGTCGCCTTTCCGGACCGAAGGGTCATCGTACCGTTAGAAATTGGGCGACTGATGGTCCCCGTTCCTAGAAAGGAAGGGGTCCATGGTCGCCTTTCCGGACCCAAAGGTCATCGTACGACTAGAAATTGTGCGACTGATGGACCCCGCTCCTAGAACTAAGAGATGGGTCCAGAGTTGCTTTTCCGGACCGAAGGGTTATCGTATACTGTTAGAAATAGTGCGACCGATGGACCCCGTTCCCAAAGCAAGGGTAGGGATCCATGGTCGTCTTTCCGGACCGAAGGGTCATCGTACCGTTAGAAATTGGGCGACTGATGGTCCCCGTTCCTAGAAAGGAGGGTCCATGGTCGCCTTTCCGGACCCAAGGTCATCGTACCGAGAAATTGTGCGACTGATGGACCCCCTCCTAGAACTAAGAGATGGTCCAGAGTTGCTTTTCCGGACCGAAGGGTTATCGTATACCGTTAGAAATAGTGCGACCGATGGACTCCGTTCGCAAAGCAAGGGTAGGGATCCATGGTCGCTTTCCGGACCGAAGGGTCATCGTAACCGTTAGAAATTGGGCGACTGATGGTCCCCGTTCCTAGAAAGGAAGGGGTACAGGTCGCCTTTCCGGACCCAAAGGTCATCGTACCGAGAAATTGTGCACCGATGGACCCCGTTCCTAGAACGAGAGGGTTCTTAGTTGCATTTCCGGATTGAAGGGTGATCGTAGCGATATAAATAGTGCGTCCGATGGATCCCGTTCCCAAAGCAAGGTAGGGATCCATGGTCGTCTTTCCGGACCGAAGGGTCATCGTACCGTTAGAAATTGGGCGACTGATGGTCCCCGTTCCTAGAAAGGAAGGGTCCATGGTCGCCTTTCCGGACCCAAGGTCATCGTACCGAGAAATTGTGCGACTGATGGACCCCCTCCTAGAACTAAGAGAGTGTCCAGAGTTGCTTTTCCGGACCGAAGGTATCGTACGTAGAATAGTGCGACGATGGACCCGTTCCAAAGCAAGGGTAGGGATCCATGGTCGCCTTTCCGGACCGAAGGGTCATCGTACCGTTAGAAATTGGGCGACTGATGGTCCCCGTTCCTAGAAAGGAAGGGGTCCATGGTCGCCTTTCCGGACCAAAGGTCATCGTACCGAGAAATTGTGCGACTGATGGACCCCTCCTAGAACAAGAGATGTGTCCAGAGTTGCTTTTCCGGACCGAAGGGTTATCGTATACCGTTAGAAATAGTGCGACCGATGGACTCCCGTTCGCAAAGCAAGGGTAGGGATCCAGGGTCGCCTTTCCGGACCGAAAGGTCATCGTACGACTAGAAATTGGGCGACTGATGGTCCCCGTTCCTAGAAAGAAGAGAGGTCCATGATCGCCTTTCCGGAACGAAGGGTCATCGTACCGTTAAAATAGTGCGACCGATGGATCCCGTTTCCATAGCAAGGGTAGGGATCCAGCGTCGCAATTCCATACCGAAAGGTCATCGTACCGTTAGAAATTGTGCGACTGATGGTCCCCGTTCCTAGAAAGGAGAGAGGTCCATGATCGCCTTTCCGGACCGAAGGGTCATCGTACCGTTAAAAATAGTGCGACCGATGGATCCCGTTTCCAAAGCAAGGGAAGGGATCCAGCGTCGCAATTCCGGACCGAAAGGTCATCGTACCGTTAGAAATTGTGCGACTGATGGTCCCCGTTCCTAGAAAGGAGAGAGGTCCATGATCGCCTTTCCGGACCGAAGGGTCATCGTACCGTTAAAAATAGTGCGACCGATGGATCCCGTTCCCAAAGCAAGGGTAGGGATCCAGGGTCGCAATTCCGGACCGAAAGGTCATCGTACCGTTAGAAATTGTGCGACTGATGGTCCCCGGTCCTAGAAAGAAGAGAGGTCCATGATCGCCTTTCCGGAACGAAGGGTCATCGTACCGTTAAAAATAGTGCGACCGATGGATCCCGTTCCCAAAGCAAGGGTAGGGATCCAGGGTCGCAATTTCGTACCGAAAGGTAATCGTACAATTAGAAATTGTGCGACTGATGGACCCCGTTCCTAGAAAAGAGAGGGGTTTGTGGTCGCCTTTCCGGACCGGAAGTTAGAAATTGCGCTACCGGCTACCGATGGAATATCCGTTCTTAGAACGAGAGGGTCAGAGTGTTCGATCCATAGTTTAGTATAAAGGAAGCAAATGCCGCCGACTAAAATATAACTAATTTCCATATTTTTGTTACATTTCATGACTAACGTTGAATTAGTATTTGTGAACGTAAAATTGCTAATGTAACTACTGCAAAAATTCCCATATGTAGTAATTGCTTTCGATGCCCGTACTATGAAATGTCTTTATTCAGTTAAAGTTATTTACCAACTTGTAGAAATTGGCAGTGAATTAGTTTCTCCGACTGCAAAAGAAATTGTTTTAGCATATTTTTTTTTAATTAAAAGTTTAAATACGCCTCCACATTACAAATGAAATGATTTATTTTATACAATACAAAAATTGGTGTACTATCGTGTCGTTCGATTTTCCGCACTAAAGAACCCAGTTATTGTCAAATCACAAAAGAACATGTGTAAATACCAGCGTGTTCTTAATTCACTATCCATCTGGGCAAATATACACACGGGAGCATCGAAGCATTTATAGCATAACAGTCAGCTGTATGACTCATCTTTTATTGCGGAAATAATGCTTTGATATATTGTTTTTTAATAATTGAGTGACTCCTCGTTTTTGTTGTCGAAACTTGAATCAAAGTCGCGCTAGAGCTACAATTTATTGCTATTTTCAGTGGTGGATCCAGGAAATGGTTTCGGAAGGGGGAGGGGGTTGCTCAGACCTATTTTCGATCATGTTAATTAATATAATTTATTGAAATGCATTAATCGTCCCATATTATTCATAATTATCTCGCATTTTACACTTCTTAATTATAATCTATTGATATAGGATATTTTCAATGACATTTTTTACTAATGCAAGATCATTTTATAACAAACTGTGACCATACTTTGAAGAAAAGAGGGTTGAATGGTAATAATTGATCATTGCCGACCTACTCTTCGAAATTTGTCATTTCATATTTCCTTTACCGCGTGACAGACACTTTTTATACAATTTTTGATATTTTTACCGTTTTATAGAATGTTTTCGTCAAACTAGGGGAAAAAAAATAGTGGTAGTAAGTTCGTAGCTGAGTGGTAGTGCTCCCCATTGCCACGCCACAGGTCCGGGGATCGAGTCCCGGATTGGGCGAGGTTGACTCATCCTTTCATCCCTTAAGTGGGTCGATAAAAATGAGGACCAAGCATGCTTGGGAACTAACACTGGGGATTCCGCGTGAGGTTGACCACCTAACCGGGACATATGCCTAGCACCTCAAAGCCCTTGGTCACGTAAGCAGAAATGGGCACTGCAGGCCTTGGCCCACTAACGGGCTGTTGCGCCGAGGAGTTTTTAGGGGAAAAAGATAAAAAACCTTACCGTATTACCTTCCTAGCGTTAAACCCAGCTTTTTCCATATTTTGTGCATCAGTCTTTCTTACAATAACCTTAAATTTCAATTTTACTTCATTACTGTTTATTCATAATGTACTTTTTTTAAAAAATAATCTCTTCAAAAATAAATTTAATTTTAATTTATGCAGTGAAAACAACCATACACTTTTTGCCCATTTCGAAATTTGTCTATAGCCTTGAAAATCGAGAATGTTCATTTATATGGTCACCATCATAACATGATAATTTTTGAATAAATTACTGCTCCCTCTCGCGGAATGATTCGAAATCGAACACTCATGAGTCGCGTGATGTTGCATAACTCTTGTTGACTTTGTGTGACTCATTTCTCCTTGTTGAGGAAAAGACTTCGACATTTGATAGTTTCGGCTCTCTTTCGGAAAATGTGAAGAGACCCGCTTGATTGGCGTCCTTGGCTTATCTCTTGTTTTATTGGTGTTCTTTTTTGAAGGGCGTTTTAAAACGAACTTGCTGGTTTTCGATGTGAAATATCGATGATAATTCATTTTTTTTTTAAAGTTTGATATTGATTGTGTGTTGGGTGATTGTCTAGAACATTCACCTTTACACACCTACAGTCTTGATATGGATGTAAATTACGACGACCGTCGCCAATAGCCCTCGTGTAGCTCTAGTGTGACTATAATTCAAACTAACCTAACCTGATAAGGATGTGCTGAATTCAGTACTTATTTTTTTCAAAGACGATTGACATTTACATCAACCGAAGTCGGCCTGATAATGTGCAGTTATACTAATGGGCAGGGTTTGATTGCCGGCAGGTCATATGGTGAAATAATAACAATCACCCAAAAATATCAAACATCATCACTCAATCACCCAAAAATATCAAATAATTTTTGGGTGATTGAGTTTTGGCGATTGGTGATTTTTTGGTGTACTCTCAAATGTAGAAAAATCTCCACGAGTATTATAGAGGTATATGTTTGGGGCCCCCAAATGTGCTGGTTCCCAGGGCTCCTAAAGTTGCAAGTCGGGCCATGTTATTGGTAATAGATTCCGAATGTTCTTTGTCTCTTCTCTTTCGTAATTTTTGCATAACGATTCTGTGTGTCAGAGATCAGAAGTTGAAGGAACGTTGCCTCCGTTCACTGGCCATTTTTTTAATGGTTAGTTTTTTCAAATTGTCTCTGGAGCTGCAAGACGGTTGATGGTTTATACAATTTAGTAATTGCTATTAATATTTCCAATATGTACCGCACCCTGTTTCTCTCATCCTATTATTTCTGTATATTATTGAAGTTGAAGCCGTGAAGTCTGGGTATTTATTAAAACATAGCTCTGTCACTACAACAACCAAATCCGGAGCTTCATTGAAGGACTGGGTATCTGATTAAAACAGTTTTTCGAAACCCTCAAGGAAACTATTAACACACAAGCTTAAATTTTGGTTTTACCGAGACGTTTGGAAACGCTTAAGGCAACACAAACCAAAAGATAACTGTTCCCCGGGCCAACTTGGATCAAACCAGAAGAGTCCCCGTACCGAAGTCGATAAGGAAGTCGAACACAAACCGCCATGCCTATTGCTAACCCAATCCTGACTAACATGGAGTAAAATAGGCAAGAGCTGCCTACCAAAATATAAAAAAATAGGGTAGGACTCGGTGACTAATCCTCCACTTGACTCAGCACTTTCATGAGATCTTTTTTTTTTTTGGTCAAGTTCAAAATGAAAGTGTTCCACAGCCTTTTTATTTTTGTAAGGGCCTTGTTTTGCTTTGGGAACGTGCTTGTTTTTGTGAAAGCAGAAAAAAACATGCAGTGGTTGCACGTTTAAGGCACTCTAGGGGCGGATCCAAAAGGATTAAGCTATTACGATCGCGCTCTGCCCATAAGTAGGCGCCATGCCACTATATCGCCACTATACTGAGGATATACCTTCCGGGGTTCTGCCCTCGCAATCCTATGTAAACAAATGGGGCTGGGCAAATAAAATCTGCCATTAAATCGAGCCATGCATATGGGGCTGGTTCACGTTAGATCTGTCGTTGTCTAAAGTCCTAAAACCGCGTGCGATATCACTAAGTCCCGTTGGATGCCAGCTAACGTGTGTCGGCCTAGTTACTTGACCGTTGCTCTATTCACGTCGCTATAGCCAATAGCCCTCTAGTGCGACATTAACTCAACCAAATAGAACGAGTTAGATTGTCTTTGCCCACGAGACCTCTTTTTGCATTGAGACAAGTTGCGTACTATTGCTAATTTGTAAATCCCAAATACAACTAAGTTACTGTTAGTTAATGATTAGGCAGTAACTATTAGTAGTAAATTAAATGGATTGTGAGCTTCAATGTATTGACAATCCAAAAGTTACATAAATGCAAATGTATTCTCCCATTGAATCATGAAACGCTAAATTTTCCCAAACTTTCGATTCTCAGCACCCTTGGTGAAAGTTTTAATCAGTCATTTTTTTTACAAGATCAATTAGTGATTGAAAAGAAACTAAAAAGACTCTGAATTACTCATAATTTAAGGACAGTTTACATGTTATATGAAACAAGGGTGGAACCCATCTTTTAAACAGATAAATTAGTGGTTTGTCACGTGAAAAAGAATGCGGGAAATATGGCTTTTATCAATAGCCCCTGCAACGAAGACATATTTAATAGCCCATGTGTAAATTTAGTGCAACGTTAATCTCCCCAATGAAGCCCCATGCAAGGGTTATGTATGTGTGACAGTGACAAAGTCAAAGGAGTTCAAAAGCTGTTGAAAAATGGTTTGTCATTGCTTTACGCTAGAGTGCAGATCATGCTTTGCTTTTAAAAGTTACCGCATAATTATCAAATGGTCATCACACTAACTGGAACTTCAGGAAATAAGAATATATTTTTTTGCAAGGTTCTTCCTTCCTTATTTAACAGATTTCTATCGTACCCCGGAAATGTATGCTCGTAATAAGGTTAGCTAGGTTTATCTGGTGGTTAGTCTTTGTGCGATGTACTAGGACTGTTATTATAATCAAGAGGATAAAAGTAATTTCCGTTCATGATGTCTGCTTAAATGTAAGTGCACCAAACCATAAATCCAAGTAGAATATTAGAATGAAGCTCAGCTTCATTCCTTAGTTATAAACAGGGCTTGATCTAAGAAAACTCAGACTGTAGACACGACAAATTTCAAGGGCCCCTTTAAGGAAAATTTTGTATAGATTGCACATAATGATGAAATGCTAATTGGCCGATTTGTCATATGCTACATTTTATCTGCTTCTTTATAACATCGATTAAATCAATCACGTTAAGGTCAATGTCTGAGTCAGTCAAGCCAAAAGTAAAGTTAGGCTCTGAAAATTTTAGAATTTCAGAAAGGGAATTTGCCGGACATAAAACATGGCAAAATAGCATTTTCGTGGAAAAACGCATTTAAAAATTAAAATTTAGCATCATCAAAATCGCGAATGATACTGCAGAAACAAATTAGAAAATATAAAAAATTCTTATTAATAGCAAAACTTCCCAATCTTAACCTGCATATATATTTATATCGTTATGGATACCAAAAAAAAGCATTGATTGATTCTTATATTCCTTTTTTATTGTAAATGTGTCGCTCAAAATACCGTGTCTTGCGGGCGAAAAAAGGGGCGCACGAAATCTGCTAATCGCTTGGCCGTCGTTCACGATCGAGCGACCGACCTTCTTTTTCTGCGATGACTCATCGTCTATTTAGGGAAGTACAGGGAAAGCGGCTGTAGGGGAAAAGGGAAAAAAGACCGCCTGAGAAGATAGTCGTAGTTTGTGGAGAACAGTTGAAGAGCTTAGTGGAAGAACATGCTAAGTGAGGAAAAGGTGAAAATGGGCTTTAAAGATTTTAGCTTGCACTCAATTCAACTGCATATAAGTGCAATATTAAACCAATTTTAAATGCAAAGTAAATTAATAAGTATTTCTTGTCTAGAAAATTTATAATAAAACGTTTACAAAAATAATCAACTAATAATTGAAAAGCCTAGTGGAAGAACGTGCTAAGTGATAAAAAGGTGAAAAACGAGAAAATGTTGAATGAATGAAGTTATAAAGATTTTATTTTCCACTCGGATCTGCTAAAAGGTGAACTTGTAAACCGTAAAACTAAAAAATATAATGCTTAAAGTGCATGAAAAAAGGGCAAACTTGTTATCGTTAAAGAAGTCAGATAATATGTTCATGTACACAAAAATCTCAATTTTTTTCAAAAATGTCACTTAGCACGTTCTTCCACTAAACTCTTTAGTTATTAGTATATGTTAACCTTTTAAGGGATACAGATGTATAAACCCGTCACCTTGACTGTTAGGTTTTCCAGCGACGCACATTTTTTAAAATTTATAAATTAAATAATTTTTGTTAAATTTCAAAATGTAAAGCAAGGAGGTGCCATTTATAGCAATCTACAACCAAAATATAATTTTTTTTTTAAATTTAAGAAATTAAATTTTCAATTAAAAGTTTTAAATCTCAGGCAGTGAAAACAAGTTTACGTTTCAGCCTATATGCTTATTGCTTATCCCTCAGAGGGTAAAGTAATGAAATGGAGGTATAAGATAGATTTTTTTAGAAAAAATTAATTACATTTCACAAGTCTATTTTCTAATTACGGTGAAAACTATTCGCACGAAGATTTCACCAAAATGCCTTGTAGAAGCATCGTCGCACATGTCGTCACGTTTGACAATGACTGATTTAACGTGCACTATCCCTAATACACGGAGCATTTTTTATTGCATGTTTGTACTAGTACTTTGTTAATTCACCTTAATCACCACCCTTAAAAACAATAATAATTGTTTAATAAAGTTTCTTTTCTCTCTCTTACTCTCTGTAAAGTAATACCATGGAGGTATAAGTAATTGCACAAAGTTTAGACAAAGAAATTTCAATATGTCATGAGTCGAAAGTTGCCTTTGAAAGTATCGTACAAGTGCCTTAAAATATCGTGTAGTTTAATAGTGCACGTAATCGTCTGATAACGTGAGACGATGCCTGCAGGCATTAAATGCGTTGTGGCCTATCAGTTCGGCTCGTAATTGAGTATCTATTACGACGCACGTCGCCATAACCAACTCGGTAGCTCCAGTCGACGTACTTCAACTCGACCTCAATTCGTTAAATCGTGTAAATAATTTTCGCTGTGTGGATTTGTGAAATCTAGTTAATAATTATATTGTGAAATATAGTAAAAAAAATAGTTGAATATATTTCACGATTACTAATGTTTTAAATAGTCATAATGAATGCTACGAAATACTTGCAACTCACACCTTCTAACTGATTTCCATTGGAGATATTTAGCAATCTATTAATATTTCGAAATGTAAAAAAAATATATTTTTCATGTTATTATGTTAAAAATAATAAATATATTCATTAATGGAAACATCTGAAACTGTTAAAAAATTATCATATTGCGCGGTGCGCAGTGGTTCTTCAGTCGATTGCAATGTGCAATTGAAATTGCCGTGAGATAATACTATAGTTAGTTTTTGGTTGTGTGCAAGAATGAAATGCAAACATATTGCAACGTAATATAGTTTTGTTTGCTTGGAAATGTGAACGTTGACCTATCTGAAGATAGGTACTTACTGTTCATTTGCGAAACCAAAAATTACAACATTCTTTGTTACGCTCTTGAATGAGTAGGCTTGGTTTGTACCGGACAGTACGAGAAATCGTCCGGGTTTAAAAATTGTCCGAGATTTCAAGATATAGTTGTAATTTTTTTTAAAACATATTTTATTGGCTTTTTTTCCCCTTAAAAAAATAATCATAACAGTATTTCTTTCATTCGTATTATATTAGTTTTTCGCAATCTGCTGGGGAGCACAGGCGAAAGGTCCCAGATTTGGGCCCGTGCATTGCCAAAATAACTGCCCCTCTGTAAACGGCCCGTGCAGTAACAAAAGTACGAAGAGGGCAAGAGTCTAGACTCTAGAGGGAGTGCACGTTAAATATGCTCCAAAGTTCCGAAGCTGCGTACGATTTCGCTATCCTAAAAGTTGCGTTGGGTGCCTTCTCTACTCGGGTGTCGACTCGTCACTCGATTGCAGCTTACCTGCCCACGGCAGAAATGATTCCCGAGTAAAGAGTAAAAAAGAGAGTACTGCATGCTTATTAAATATCGTTTAAATTCTTTATCATGGGTTTCTTTCTAAAAATGGGATATTTCGGCTTAAGTTATCATTAGGGGTATCGGGTCCGAAAAGGTTGGGCCAAGGCCCACGCAACGGTTCCGCATATCTCTGATCCCGCCAGTGATTTCTTAACAAGACCTCGGGCAAATGCAATGAAAGATTTGCATTTGTCGGAAAGATGAATAAGCTGGAGAACTGAGAAGATACATTATCTCATTTCAATACATGAGTAGTTAGATCTTCTTTCCCGACGGGGGGGGGGGACGCTTGCGATGTCGCCTCTTCTGTTGGGTGCCTATTTAGGTGTCGGCTTGTCACTTGACTGTGGTTCGTCAATAGCCCTAGCTCTAGTGCGACTGCAATTCAACCTAACTATGGGACTGACCATCCCTCTTAACCCCATTCGTTGCCTATTACATATTTCGAAAGATATCTAATTAGAAGTTATAGCAGAGCTCTGTGGCATGTGCGATGTATTTTAACCCTACTGACCCACTCTCTATAGAGCTACACTTTTCTGGAAGAAAACGTTACTTGTGTAGAAATGATTTCTGACTAAAGAGACCAAGAGAGAGTATCGCATGCTTATTAAATAGTTTTCGTTTAAATTCTTTATAATGGGTTTCTTTCTAAAAAAATGGGATATTTCGGCTTAAGTCATCATTAGATGCATCGGGACCTAAAAGGTTGGGCCAAGGCCCACCCATGCAATTGTCCCGCTTATCTCTGATCCTGCCTGTGATTTCTGATTCTAATAGTACTTCTTAACAAGTCCTCGGGCAAATGTAATGAAAGATTTGCATTCGTCGGAAAGATGAATGAGGCTGGAGAAGACGCATTATCTCCTCATTTCAAATGCTTGCGTACATGATGGATCTTCTTTCACTTTCCTGACTCATTCAGCAGAAATGAACAAAAGTAATAATTATGATGGTAAAAGAAAAACTGCGATTCGGGCAATTTTGTTTGCCAAGTCTTGCTCTTGGCATTACATTTACTTTTGGGGAGCTTTAATGGGGTATCTTTAGAATTAATTTATTAAATGGAATAAAAAGAAATGGATGAAAGAATAAAAATTATGAGCTGTAAAGTGTGGTTTATGTTTCTAGCGTTTTCCGCAAAGCGTGGTCTTCAAGATATTCTTACTGCCTTGTTTTAGTGGTCGATTTCATGGGTCATGCGAGGTTTTATAATTTTGAAAGCATTAATTCAGATTGATTTTGTATGTATGGAAATTTTAACTTTCAAATTTCAAATGCTTGTCTTTTAACATCATGCTGTGCAAACCTTTTTTAATTGGAAGATTGTTCCTCGACATTTATACGCTGAGAAAAAAACACTTGTGTTTCACGTATGCTTTTTTAACACAAGTATTGTGTAAGTCAAAATCGCAACATTATAATACTATTTTGTTTCAATAAAAGGATTGTGTTGATGACATACGAATAAAAATTTATTGTTGCAGCTGGCGAGAGGAGACGATTATTTTATCCATACGCGATTGACAAAAAAAAAAACAACAAAAAAATCATGTAAACCATTTTCTAAAATTTGTCTAACAAAATTGTAACATCTTTTAAAGTACTGTAATGTATATATTTTTAGCTTTAGTATACTGGATCTCAACTGGATCTTTGTATGTTCAACAACTCCCCACCTGCTGCAAACTTTCACAACTTTTCAATTCCTAAACGTCTTCAGTATATTTTAGACTTCTTCGCTGCTGCGTTAACATGGGGGCGTGGTAGCACACTATAAACACTATATTTTGAATTTTAATTGCATTTTTATTTAGTATAGAAATTTGAACTATTAAGAACAAAGCACCAATAGGAAGTAGCGATCAAATTAAGAGCAGGAATCAAAGCTGGAAAGGACTACGTCACATGAAACAAGCCAATTGATAACCACCGCCACACAACTGGGTCTTTGTATGTTCAACAACCCCCACCTGCTGCTAACTTACAAAACGTTTTCTTACAAACCGCTTTTCAATTACTAAATGCTTTCACTATAGTCTTCCTCGCTGCGTTAACATGGGGGCGTGGTGGCACACTATAAAAAAATTCCAAGAGCCTGGCACAATGCCCCTGCTTTTCCACAATTTAACGGTTCTTTGACCCCCTCAAAGGTGTGCAAGGTTCTTGGTGAACCACTGCTTTTGAAGGACACGCAAGTTTTTGTGGTATGTGGGTGTCGATCCTTATGGGTGTCATTTGATGTTCTGGTTATTTCCCGACATCGCCTCTGCAGTGCTATTTGCGTTTTTTGACTGGTTCCAAAATAGTTTTTTTCGTGTATATCATAGTCAGTTTTTATCTGCTTTGGTGGGATTCCCGGTTTTATATAATATACTTGTTGATTGTAGTGCCGTTCTTATAAGGGGGATGCAAATACACTGCTCAAAAGAATTAGGGGAGCACTTTGCGTACTTTTGTTTACCCTTTCAGTTCCAACTTATTTTTTTTATTATAGAAATCTAAAATTTGTGAAATAGATTCATTTCATTATGCATACAGAATGAAATACTAATAAACAGGGGGAAAAAACTTAATTTTTTAACTAAAATTTAAGGGGGAAAATATTGGAATCATAACTTTTAAATAAATTATTACAATAATTTTTTCAAAACTTTATTTGTAAAAAAATGGTAAAATCAATTTTTAAACATCTAAGAATGCAAGCGTGAAGAATTTAGGGTCAATTTATTTCATAAATTTTTTTGAATTTTGGAGTGAATTTTACTTTACCATGTTTATTATATTTTCATTTAATTAAAACAAACATTATTTCATTCTTCAAAAGACATGATTCTACCATCTAACGATAAATAAGTGCGAGCTCAACTTAGTAAGAAAAAAAATCGCATGCTGGTGATTCCAAATGGAATCATTGGGGGAGAATGGTTTAAAAAAACCATGCATTCTTCCCCTAATTCTTTTGAGCAGTGTATTTTAAATTAAGTAATAGAAAGTATTGCGATGGGGGTTGAAAATCCGAAATGGAGATATTGTGTTTTCTACGCGTTTTGTGGAGTGCTGATTCTAAATTACTGAACATTCGTTCGTCTGTCTGAAACTACTCTACAGAGCAGGAGCTATGGACTTCAAGTTTGGTGCATGAGATACCAGTGTCGAAAGTCATTAAAGTTTTTGAGAAAATCCCACATGCGCCAAGTGTAGCTGCTATGGAAAATGTTTCGGTTTCAAAGGTATTGCTGAAGCACGAAAAGAGAACTTCAAATTTGGTATACACATCTGCGAGAAAAATATATATATATCGGAACATTTTTTTTCAAACTGAGTCAAAGTTCTGTGGTTAGGAATTTCCTTTTCAGTGCTTAAAAGTTTAAAAAAAAATACGTTTCTAAAGTAAATCTTGGAAAAATCGGATATTTAAAAAATGTTAGCAAAAGTAGTTAAAAAATTTTCGTGAGTCACAACATTAGACAAGCTGTTTCCAGCTCTTTAATAGAAGCTCGTTTATTTTTGATTTCTAAGGCGGGTTTCTCCTTTGATACCCAATGCTCCCTTTACTAACAATGTTATTTCTTCTCTATCTGTGTCAAGGTGCCGAATAAGTCATTAGTGCAACAAACAGCGCTTCGCTGATTCAGTATTTTTTTTTCTAATACGACCTTTGTTACATTTAGAAAAAAAGTTTGCTTCTAATGTTTTTTGTCGAGATTTTCTTTTGAAATTCATTAATTGACGCAGTCATTTATTACTTGAGGTCTTATTTAGTACAAATTAAAAGAGGGAAAAAAGTTAATTTTCCTTTTTATAAACAACAATTGCTACACACGAAGTTGCATTTGCAACTTTGAGTAATTTGTTTTGTCATCATTATTTACTGTTACTCTAAATGAACCGTTTATTTTTTTAATGATATGTATTTTCCAATAATTTAAAATTGCCTATATATATTCATAATGTATTCTTGTAATCTGTATAAATAAAATGCAGAATGGGGCCTAGTGTCATTCAAATTTTCGTCTGGTCTTAATCATAAAACAATTAGAGTGGCTAAATGAAATTCCATAGATCTAGCAGAAAGATTGTCATATGATCTATTTTATCGATAACTTTTATATTTTTTAATATATAAATTAAAAAATTAAATTTTTTGAGACCAAATGGTCGAACATCACAGCATTCTTGAGTAATACCTTCCAAAAGGGTCATAGCGACACACAGTGGTAGGTTTTCCACCCTTCTGAGTCGATATAGACCATAGTTTAGTTTAATAGTGTTGTGATTACAAGTCTGTGTAGACGTAGATCGGCATCAGCCAACAACCACCTGAATATGAACTATGAACTGTGACCGTAGAACTGTTACTATATATTGCTAGCGTTGTTGTTGCAACGCGCTTAGTCCCCTTGTTACCTTTTTCCATGTTGTATTAATTAAAGCTCTGTTCCTAAACCCTGGTGTTTCCTTTTTGGACAAGATGCACATTCAACGTCCAACAAATAGAATTTACCAATTTTAAGTTACAACAAAGTTAATGAAAATATACTTATATAATAATTGAAACACGACTCGTACATTTTTTAATAACATTATTGCTAAATTTTCTCAAACTTCAGTTTTAGATGGTTATTTTCTTAAAGAATAATTGGTAGAATTAGGCAACTTTCAATCCTAAGTCATGGACATCATAGTTTACTTTCGCACGGGGTCTCGCATCTGCCAAGGGCTCTTCAGCTACATGACAAGCCCCAAACCACCTTTTTCCCGATACAACTGCGTAATCGGGGCGTAGCGCCGCCCTAGCGTTTCCTTCCATTACCTAGGGCGGTGAGTCATCCTCCTAAAAATAGCCCCATTTCGAACTAGAGAACGGGAATCGAATAAAGGGGGGGAGGGGGTAGAGAAGTCTTCGTACGTGATTGTTCGACCATAAAGCACTTGATGAACAGAATGAATCTTTCATGGAGTTTTCTGATTAAAAAAGGCGAAGAGACTGCCTTAATTTCACTTCTTTTATTACTTTCAATTACCTATTATGAAATGTAAGGTCATAAAAGTGTTGCGATGGAGTTGAAATCCGAAGATTTGGATTTTCTACACGTTGACGTTCCGGAGGGTGCTGATTATGAAAAAGTGGTTTTTGAACTTTGGTCCGTCTGTCTGAAACCACGCTATAGCTCTAACTCAAAGAGCTAAGGACTTCAAATTTCGTACACGAGTTCCCAGTACCTGTCGGACGTCATAAGGTTTTTGAGAAAATCGTGCATGCGCAAATCATAGCTTTCTTAGAAGTCTTTTTAGATTTTTGAAGGTATTGATTGAAGCTACGGCATAGGGAATATAATTATATACCTTTAAATGTATCAATTTATTGAGTGGTAATAGAAATTCATGTAGTGTTTGTGTTACACCCCCCCCCTCCCCGCCCAGTTAATTGATTTGCAGGTTAGACAGTTGATGTTATTCGGCCCAGCCAGGGTTTGATTAAATATAACAATTTTATAAATTGCGCTTTTTGAGCTCTAGTGTGCAGTGTTATCCAACCAAACCAATCTATTTCATTGAGACTATCTTCAAGCTATTCCTACGAAGACAAGAATAATACGAAATGCTACCGAGTCGAAAAACAATGCAAAAACCTGATTGTCCAGCGAAGCCATTGATTTTTCTGCAATATTGCCAACCATGCTAATAAAATTAATATATTTCTAAGATATTAAATAGTTGTATCTTATTTATTAATTCAAGTCTTGTCTCTTGTCTACAAATTCAGTGTCATTTTTAAATTTTATTTGCCGATTCTCAAAAGATAAACATCAATTGACTGTGGTTCTAAACTATAACCGCGTCAACAATTGCCATCTTAAAGCCCTAGTGCAACGTTAATTCAACTCAACTCAAAAAATAAATTAATAGTTTCGTATTGAGATATCTCATGAGAATGCTCATTATTGCTCACTGTGTTTCATTTAGTCCTATCGCACCAAATTGGCGACTTTCTTTCCATCTCCCCTCGCCAATCATCCCCATCTTGTTGATATCTTCCGAGATGGTAAATACCATCGTTTAATTGCTGCCACTGAGTGTTGGGGGATCCTAAAAATATGCCTCCCTATTTATAGGGTGGATATGGTTTTCTGATGCCAGCTGCTTACCTCAGCACGCGGTGGATTTCCTCTGTTGAGTCACCCACCGGTTTAGCACTTGTTGTACCTATGGGAATTGGGAATGGCTCCAGTTGATATCGTACTTGATTCTTTGAATTGGTGTTTCGATTTGAGTCGAGATTGGGAAAATGGTGTGAATTTTTTTAACAGTACTTATTAACAACTTCAGTACCTTTTGTGTTTTCATAGAAGCGTGTTGTATAAATAAAGAGTTTAGAATATTACTAATTTCTAGCGATGGATTAATTAAAAAGTAACTAGTTTTTAAATACAAAAAGTAACTAATCATAGTTACTTTTAGAAATTTCAAGTTATAAGAAAAATTGAAATTTAGTCATCTTACCGTTTTCAAAGAGAACCAACACTAAAGAAATAGGAACAATCGGAAAAAGTTATGAACGAAAATTCAGCGTTGTTAAAAGTTAAATTTTACATAATTGAATTTAAGCCGAACTGTGCCGAAAATATCCGGGAAGAGCAGCGTGAGAAATAACAGAAAAGTAACGAAATTTTTCGTTACCGCTAAAAGTAACTTAAGTTAGTTACTTTCCGAAACGGGGCTGGGGAGCCCAGTCGGTTAGGCAACCGCCTAGCATGCGAAAGGTCCCAGGTTCGGGTCCGGGCATCGCCAAAATAGCTGCCGACCTATAAACGGCCTGTGCAGCCTAAAATGTCCGACAAATAATACCCCGTGTAGAGGGAGTGCACGTTAAATATCCTTCAAAGTCCTAACGCTGCGTACGCTGTCGCCCTTAACGGTTGCGTTGTTTGCCTACTCAGGTGTCGGCTCGTCACTTGACTGTGGTTCTAAAATACGACGCCCGTCGCCAATAGCTATCGTGTAGCTCTAGTGCGACGATAATTCAAACTAAACTAAACTTTCCGAAACATATAACGGCGTTACCTAAAAGTAGTAACTGTTACAAGTAACGCGTTACTCCAATCCCTGGTTCTTTTATCTATGATCATTGTGGTTGCGCCCTCCCTTGTTGGGTTTCGGATATTGTTCATTCCTATTAAATTTGAGACAAATAAAATAAAAGCCATATTGCAATGTAACATAAACCTCTTCGCTCCAGTGGTGCACCAACGTGAACCTTCGTAGAATTCACTTCACAACTTCATTTTACAATTTTTCTTACTACGAACTTTTTCTTAACTTTTTAACTTTACTCTGAATACTACGTTTTTTTCAGCGTAAATTAGCGAAAATTTATAAGACATCGTAGATTTATGTTAGTTTTTGTAGCTAAGTTTTTTTTAACGTAAATTCATAAGACATTTTGCATTTAAAAAAAATGGTTAAAATGGATTAATACAATTAACTGACAGCTCGTTCAATTCGTGGCACATATATATTTTTTAACCTTTATGGCTCAAAAACTGAAATTCCGCTTAAATTCACGAGCCCCCCAGCAATTCAAAATTATACTTACAAAACATACTTCCAATTATATAATCGTTTAAAAAATATTTATATAAAACATATGGGTAGATTTTTTTCAGGAGTGAAAAGGTTAAAAATTCAAGCACTTAGAAAAGGGGGAAAAAACCTCGCCAGAAAGACATTTTGAATTTTTATATTCTAAGGCTTTATTCTGCATGGGGATATGACGTATCCCCTTTCGAACGTGTCGATTCCTGTCCTATACACCCACCCACCGTTTCCTGGAACCCTACTGCAATTTCTTGTGGGGATTTCGAAATCAGACTGTAATAGTGTACACTTCCTTGACCACACATTTCATTGGTTGTTTGTTACTTCACCCCCCCCCCCCCCCAAGTTATTCATTCTTGTTTGGAGTTTCATTTATTGCCTGCAACTTCTTTTGGTGTTGCTTCATCTCTGCTTTTTGCATGTTGTTGTGTTTTATTCTGCTGGGATGTCGATAATAGCGTGAGTATTCTATTTTATTTTATATACTCATTTTTCAAGTAGTTAGTAATTTTATGTATTTTTTTACACGTATAACTTGGTTATAGCGTCATTAAAAAATCGCTATGTTTCTGACATTATAACAAAGGTTTAATATTAAGTGTAGGAAGTCACGTCAAATTCGCATTATGTTCTTATTTATTAATCAAAAGTTATAAAATGTCTATTGAATAAATTTAAAAATTTTTTAGGATGTATCACTTTTGAATGACTCATTGATTACTTGAAATTTAAATTTCAAAATTAGGATCGGAAACAAAATTCTCCTTCTCCAGCTAATTCATTTTTAAGCGGGCAATAAATTTCAAATTTGGCGAATTTCCTCGCCATTTTTCTAATAAAATAAAATTTAACCAGTGCAAACGAATTTAAAAAAAAAAAAGTTTTCTTAAAATAGGCATTTCGGAATCATACAAACATATATTTTTAGTGTTATAAACCGGTAGTTAAATATAAATGGTTGTTATAAGCAAGATATAACATTAAGGTCCATAGGCAATTCAAGGGGCCGAACGTTTATGTCGTTGCAAACGAGTTGTTGTAAACAAAGCCGTTGTAACAGAGTTTGACTGTATATTTAATGATCAAGTGTGTATAGGCTTAACTTTTTTGCAGAACTAAATCAATATTGAGCGATGCTTAACAACATCACAACAAATATCCCGTACCGTCTCCGCATACTTTTGAAAAGCACCAATAAAAAGCTGAATTATTGATTAGACGATTGTGTTTGATAATTGATTCCTCATTGTATTTTAGCGTTCATTTTGAAAAGCATACTTAGATAAAATGTTAAAAAAAATCATATGTGAGTTATCAATTTTTGGCTGCAATTGTACTTTAGATTAAACGTTATGACGACTGAATAATAAAGTTTCTATATATATTACGCATACAAAGTAATAAAACCCATCTAATTTAGCAAACTATAAGGAACAATTATTGAATTTTAGTAAGCAAATTAATGAAACCAGCCAAATTTAGTGTGTTGTAAATGTTAAATACAGAATTAAACGCTGTGTTTGGCGCTCCCCCTCCTCCCCTGTTGGGCACAAACGTTATTTGTAAGCTGTCTAATTGACATTCTATATTACAATCCTATTTCTTTTATGATATTAACCTTTCATTTGGTGCTGTAATTCAGCTACAAAGCTTCTTATAATAACTTTCTCCAACCATTTTTTTTCACTTTGTATAAATGAAAATATAAAATTGGGCGTGTGTACATAGTGGAAAAAAATAGCTCTAATGCGTGCAGTGGATGGGCGGAGGCTCAAATTCTTATATGCGCTTCAATCATTCATAAATGGCATTGTCCAGAGAATGAAGCTAGCCACGAAGTATTAGATCTGCCCACAACCGCCCGCTTGAATTTTAATATATGATATCTTTAAAAGTTGGCTGCCTAACTTGAAAGGAACGTTGTAAGTAATTATGTTATACTTTTAAGTTATTATATTTTCGTAGTTGTGTTCATTTTGTAAGCTTTGAAAAAAAAACTACTGTGTGGCAAATTCTACGGCTTCGGACGTAAAATCAAACTGGCAGAAATTCTTTTAAAAGCGAAAGCTTATCAAAGTTTAGATTTTTTTCCAACTGGGCAAATATAGTTCTTAATACTACTTACGCCTTATGAAGTACAAACGGAATTTCTGAAAACTATTTATACTTAAAAAAATATTAATGTGTAGAACGAAAGAGTTGAACTTTTTAACTTTAAAAATTTAAGGACATGGATAACCATTGTAAGTCAAAGCATCGAATTTAACCAGTTAACAAATATTTTACTGTGAATGAAATTTTAGTTTTCAAGTGTTTTTTTTTTATTACTTCTGCCCACCGTTGATTAGCTCTTTAGTTTAATAGAAAGAAAAGACTGATGTATTTTAAAATTTAAAAAAAGTACTCGTATCTTAACTTGGATATCATATAAGTATTAAATGTAAACTTGAAACTGGTGCATGTTAAATCTGTTGTTGTGCAAACTTAGGCATTTCTCTTGATTGAATGAGATTGCAAAAATAAGTTGTATAAAGCCTAGAGCAATTGGGTTAATGTATCAGAATTAAACTTCTCTTGATAGCGTGATCTCTTTGTAGCGTCGGCTTAGATAACTTTTTTTTTTAGCTTTCTTAAGTACTGTACATTTGGAGTACCGTTATCTTTTAATCAAACTTAATCCCACATTTCTCCAAGCTAGCCAAGAGAAGAAAAAAAAAAGGTAGTACCAATAAAGAGATCCTAATGTTTTTTTTTAGTCTTTGACTATCATCATATTAGTTTATACTTACAGAAAAATTTGTCCTATTTAAAAAAAAGTCATTTCGAAAGTGAGTTTCGCAGCTGCAGATGACGTCCAAAATGACGTCGCTTCCGGATTACGACAATCTCGAAAAAGACGCGGTGCGGTGGATCTGTGTAAATGTTCCTTTTCTCTTCCTTTCACTTTTTTTTATTTTTAAGTTGACTACTTTTTAAAAGTTCCTAGTATTTATCGGCAAATTGATCCTTTTTAATTTTTTTTTACCAAAACCTTATTGTCTTATTGATTTATCCGCTTCTAATAAAATTTATTCTTATTTCTATTACTTTTAAACCATTAACGGTGACTTGTGAAATTAAGTTTTGTTAAACTTCATTTGTTCTACATAAATTGTCCAGGACTATAATATTTATTTGACTTGTTAAACTTCATTTGTTCTACATAAATTGTTCAGGACTATATTTATTTGGCTTATATTTTGTTTATAAACAAATTTAAAGCAGAAAGTTTATTTTCGCGTGGAATTTTTTTTTTTGCCTATCGGCGTCAACGGGGTAAGGGAATGGGCGCTGGACCGGGGGTCTCCAAAGCAAAGTGCATCAGTGTTAATCCTACGGCGAAAAAAACTATTTTCTCTGCCACATTTCTCCGGCTGTATTGAATATTTTTACAAGCGGATTTTTTTTGTGATAAATGTAGCTGACTTACAGGTCCCGATCTTCCCACTTTTTGAAATGGGTTCGATTATTTTTTTTTTTTCAATCAATAATTTTACACAAAATATTCGAAGCAATTTCAAAACAAAAAGTGGTAAGTTAGAGACATGTAAGTTATCTACAATTATTATTGAAAAAAACCGTTTGTTGTAAAAATATTCAATACAGCCGGAGAAATGTGGCAGAGAAAATAGTTTTTTCGCCATTGGGTTAACACTGAGAACTTGAGTTTGGAGACCCGCGGTCCAGCACGCCCATTCCCCCTTAAGATAATTAGTAAAATACTAATAGATACAAACTCATTTAAAACTAACCAACTTGTAGGGTACTTTGTAGTTATATCGAATCAATGTACATGAATTCGCACATTGCCTCTCACGTCGATATGTTTTTGTTAATATGTTAAATAGTATACCTATTTGAAAAAATAGGTTTTTAATCAATTTTTTAATGTATGGAATGAGAGAAAAAAGCTGAACCATTTGCTACACAAATATAAACTGTAAGAATTCATACTTTTTAAATTAATTAGTTGAGTATTTATTATTCCATGCAGTGAAAACAAATTAATACTTTTGTCCACCCCTTCAGAGAACTTAGCGGAGTATGTAAGTCTTATTGATCTTCATTCCATAAGCTATTTTCATAAGTTTTTCTCTGCACCAAAATATATTTTTCATGTTGCAAGCTAAGTGATGTTGACTTTTCTATTGATGTTTATTCCACTTGGAATTCTGAATTTTCTTTTTCTTTTTTATGCTTGAGATGAAAGCACATCCACTTACGCCGAAGGGCGAGCCTCAAAAACTATCTGATTTCCAATTATGTCCATCTAAAGTTAGTTAGAAATTCTGGGCCACATGCGTCATATCGCTTTTTTTGGAAATAAACAGTTTTGGCACTTGTTGAATCATTTTTGCAACCGCTGTGCTTTCTTCACTAATAAGCCAGTTTTATACTCAATTTTTTTTCTCCGTAATTGTTACCGTATTTACGAGTTCACAACAAGATACACAATGAAAATGTTGAGTGAATTGGAGCTTACGTACGCTGCAGTAAAAAAAATGCTTCAATAATACTATAAAGTAGTGGTAATGAATAAGATCTTACACATTACAAGTGCGGCAAATTTTGATACAGCATATAGATAGTAAAATTTGTTGTCGTATATTGCCACTATATTACTTGCGCGATTATCGAACAGTGAGTATAATATTTTTTCGTGTCGTGTGTGAAAACTCAAATTAACTTAATATTGACACTAGGGATCATGAAGCACCGTGAATATACAGCGGTAATCATCGAAACCGTTTTGAACCGAAAACTAAAATTTCATTCACAGAGTAAAAATATTTTTAACTGGTTAAAATCGATGCTTTAGAACTTACCAATGGTTATCCATGTCCTTAATTTGTAAAGTTAAAAAGTTCAACTCTTTTCGTTCTACACCATTAATATTTTTTTAAGTATAAATAGTTTTCAGAAATTCCGTTTGTACTTCATAAGGCGTAAGTATTAAGAACTAATATATTAAAAAAAAATCTAATATATTTTGTGTGAAAGGGACATTAGCTACAATCTTTATTTCGTTTCTAGTTTTCGAGATATTCAGTTAGCCCACTAGGATGTTAGTATGGCTTCTGTCCCGAGTAAGGGACCTTGCTGGAAAGAGACTTCTACAGAATTTACAGTTGCTGAATTGATAAAGATTTTTGTAATTTTTTTTAAAGGGAAAATGGACTGTACATTTCAGGCTGTCTTTGTCGCCACATGCAATGCGATTTTGCAACCGGTCGGCTTTTTAAAAGTTGAACTGGTTTACGTTAAAGGGCCCGAATATTTTTAGGCACTTGTTGAACCTTTTAATGCAACCGCTCGCTGTCCTTGGATCATATGCCACAGAGAGAGGATATCGTGGCAATTTCTGTTATCTTCTTAGCCTTCCTATAAACTGACTATTATCTTATAAACTGACCGTACTGGACAGAGGCTATGTATATGGTAACCGTAAAATCTGACCTGGCGAATCTTTATTCGGACGATGTCTCTATAAGGCTGCTTTGGAAGCCAGCTCATGCATGGGCTATGTCACTTATTCGCAGTTCAAAATTGCAACAATTCGTTCCTCGTTGCCAATAGCTCTAGTGCGACACTAATTCCAACCGAATCTTTACCAAAAGATACTTTGCATGTTTGCGTCATGAAAATAAGTTTGCGCGTCATATGCTGTCTTTGTCGCTAAATGCCATTCGATTACGCAAGCGGTCGCAATTTTTTTTTAAAATGTTGTTTAATTGGATTACGTCAACGGGCTGGAGATGAATTAGTTGTTGATGTCGTACTCTCTTTGGCGGATGACGGGCTTGTTTACTTGGCTCCGAACTGGGAAGCGTGCTATATGAGGGAGAACTCTCACATTGAGATCTATTTATTTTTTGGAGAGATTCCTCTTCATAAGTGAGAGGTTTCGCTGGAACTGTTTTTCGATATGCAGAAGAGTCTGAATACGCTGAAGTTGGGCGATTCCATGGTGATGGAATGATATTTTGAATTGTAAAATTGAGGTGAAACTATTACCACGAAGCTATTTTTAAAGAAAAATTGGTTTTTCAGTTTATATATATTACTGTTCATGATAAAAAGATAATAAAAAAAGGTGAATTTAAAAAAAAAAAAAAAGCATTTTATTATTTCATTTTTGACTAACTTCTTTTTGTGTGACGGAATGACATTTTTGCAACCACGACTGCATCCTGGTACTTAAAAATGGAAACTTCTGTGAATTAACAATACATTTAGTTTTTAAACTAATGCATATCTTAAATATGATATATAAGCTATGTAAAATTAGAATTTAGAGCAACCTACCTCTAATGGTTTAAGTTATTAACTGTCATTTGACGTGACGGAATGACTAAAAGTTTCATAAATTTTATATTAAATTAAAAGTGTTTAAATAATAAGTAATAAATTTAATATATTTTTATTATCTAGAATACTCTATCACATTATATACATTTATTACTCTATCACATTATTATATGTAAAAGGTTTTTTTAAACGCGTATCGAGGACGATTTCCAACTCGTTGAAATGCTGGCTGAATTTGCAGACCCAACCAATCTTTTTTGTCCACACGATCTTTTTAGGGAAATGTGAATACATGTCCTTTATCGTCCTGCTTTCTTAAACCACAATTTGAAAACTTAATTTGTAAAAATTACAAATTTTTTTATTTTATCGAAGTTGACATTTTTATGGAATTGCCCAGTTAGGATTTATCAATTCATGTTTAATGATACAATGTGACCAGACGCATTGCAGTTCGCATTAGACTTTAGTTTGTTATTCAACTATCTAGCTATAACAATTATCATGCTAATATAGTCTTATGGTGCGTTTTTTTTATAGTTTAAAAGTTAATGTCTGAAACAAATCTGGTCAGGCTAATGATGCTAGCTATTTTTTAATGACATATTGATTATTTGAATAGATGAACTGACTAGTTATTAAGCTATTTATATGATTTTTTTTATGGTAAAACACTAATATTACTTTTATTTTCTAACAGTGATTTCACTTAACTTTTTTTTGTGAACATGTGTAAATTTTAAATACTATTAATGAAGTTCTAACGGATTCAGTTATAAATATAACGTACGGCATTATTTTTATTCTTTTTAAAGAGATTTATTACTGGACATTTGTCACCATTAATATTATGCTAAGTATTTTTTTTTATCTACTTTGCTCATTTTTAACCTCTTGCGCCGGTGGTTGCAATTCTATGGTTATCAAAACGAAACCTAAATTAGACGCTGAAATGCATTAGAGTTTATCTCCTCTTTTAAAATTTTTTTTTTCAATACTATCGAGCTTGATATGCACAAACTTCTTGACATGTCTCTCAGCTGGAGCATAATCGTCTCTGTTCGTTACTGGTTTCAACTGGAACTTTTGAGTTTCAACGCCAAGCCACTTTTTCTCTCGTATCTTTAACAACTTGACGTTTGACATGGCGATGACGTTTCCATGTTTTCAGCTCCTAGACCTCCTGGCCTTGTTTGTTTTCTAAAACTATCTTTTCTAGGATAGTGGTTAGAGTAGAGTTATATGGAGATGCATGGCGGGAAAATAAGTGAAGCTGTCTGAAAGTCGTCAAAAATCGATGTGACATATACGCCCAAACTAATGTCAACTCTCAATATTGTACCGATACGAAAAGTCTAGTTTATTTTTTTTAGAATCCCTAATTAAAACTTATAAAAGGGTTTTGTGTAGTTGCAGACTGTTGTTCGAAATTCAAATGATACTTTTCCATTTCGCGGGCGCAAATGCCAACAAACGGATCCGTTTGAAGACAAAACAAAGTATACACAGTGAAAGGTTACCATTGAAAATATTCCGTTTGGTGGCGGTGGTACATTTTTGTCGAGTTTATCGCTTGGGCATGTGAAATGGGAAAAGTACCACCCAAATTAATGAGGGTTCCAACATTTTCCTTCATCTATATATGTATGTTTCAAATTGTTATTGCCTAAATTAAATTTTGCAAACCCTAGCTTATCGTAGCTAGTGGCTAATTATTTCTCCAACGTGTTGTTTGGGCTCATTATGAAAGCGAGAAATGCTTTCACTTAGCAAACCGATTTTTGCATTGTTTTGTTCAGACAGCATCTCCATCCTAATCTAACTTCCGTGGAATAAGATGATTGAGAGTATTTGTGTGGTGGGCATTCCTGCAGTACCTAAAAGAATGGGTTCCTATTGATTTCGTAGAGATTAAATTAAAAAAGGTAAACAAATCCTCTTGATTATGTGGTCAATTCTAGGAATTTTGTGGAATCAGCGATTTTTTTTGTTAGAATGTAGTCCACTGTCAGAATACAGTCTACAATCTGAACTGTGTTAATCTGAAATCTTCTTTGGTTCAATAAAGGTTTTTTTTTTTAAATTATACTTTATGCATATACAAACTGGAGCAATACTTGATTTTTTAAAAAAAAAAATCTTTGAAGTTGAATGTTAACTTTACATCCGTCGCTCAAAGTCCATCTTTGTTTCCTCAGCTCATATGCTATACTTTAAAATAGTTTTAACTTATGACTTCAACCTTAAAATTTAATGTTCTTTATTTCAGTCAGGTCAGTTGTACTAGAGTTTAATAATCAAAAACTTTTATAATTTTCCTAATTCTAAATGAAGGTATTAGAATAATTTAAACCTTTTTTGAATTAACACTGTATACTTTAATCCTTTGCAGCAATTTATTCCGTTATGGATGTATGATAAGTGGTGAAAAATATTAAAAAAATTTCTTTACTTAATAGATGAGTCAACGATGTAAAGGATGAACCTCTGTAAATTGTGATCTCAGAATTTCCCCTTCTGCTATGGCACATAGCTTGATGGTTTGCACTATCGATGTTCATCAACTTGCTGCCATTGTGCGAAATAGAATTGACAATGTAAGTTGCTATTAACTATATAAGCTGTTATAAACTGCATTTAAAAATAAAATTGTTGGTCCTAAAATTAGTCTTAAATGTACTATGATGGAATTGTCACCCCTATAATTTTAAATGATCAGCACTAATTGTATTAATACTTTTATTGACTGTGGTTCTAAAATACGACGCCCGTCGCCAATAGCCCTCGTGTAGCTCTAGTGCGACGATAATTCAAAACTAAAAGTAATTATTACTTTTAAATAATCTAATATTATGCAATGGTATCTTAAAAAATTGTTTAACTGTTTTAAACCTTTCAGTAAATAAAACTTGAGGAATTAAAAAGTAAATTAAATTTATGTTGGGTCTTGACTAACTTTGGGATGTTAGCTGTTCTTCATTAAATTAGTCACTAGCCTCCAAGGCAGAAATAGAAATGGACCTTATAGTCCCTGGACAGAATTTAACAGAGCTTATCTAAAGGAACATTATTGCATCAGGTTGGTTCTGAAATTTCCACATCTTTCTGTTGTTGTTCCTAATTCTCCATGATCTACTAAATCAACTAGATCAAATCCAGGAGATCGTACACCCCCAAAAAGTCCATAACTTGGACAGGATTCTGCACAACTCTTTCTACAAGTACCCATCCCCCTTACAAATGTTCAAGTGTTGGCTTTCCACTTGACTGTGGTTCTAAATTACGATATCATAGCTCTAGTGCGACGATAATTCAGCCCAACCTTAGGAAATCTAAATTGGTCATTGAAATTTTTCTTCACATTGTTAAACTATTAAACAATCGAATAAACCATTACTTAAATTTGTATTTCATTTACTTAAGTTTACTGTAATTCAGCTAAGTTGCATTAAAAATGTTCATTTTGAATTATCTCGTTTATTTAAGTAATCTCGCTCGTATCTCACACTCAATTAGTATAGAACATTGTTTTTTTGTCTTATTTATTAGGCTCTAATATTAGACAGTCGTTCCTTCTTGGAGTATAATGCTTCACATGTAGTGAATGCTGTGAATGTTGGATGTGCGAAGCTTATGAAACGTCGGTTACAGCAAGAAAAGGTACGTAGTTAATCTATATGCAGAAGTGTGTAAATAAATCTTTGATTTTTAAAATACTTTTTCTTATTTTAACTACTTTGGAATCTTTGTTTATTACTTGTCTGCTTTTTATATCTCAATTCTTTAAAAGAATATTGTGCATTTTAATATCTATTAATCTCTATAAAGGTTTTCACTTTTCAATAAAATACTTCAAGGCCTTAATTAGGCTCTCAGTTGCAACTCAGTGCTTTTATCAGTATCTTCAACTTTTCAGTATCTAGCAATAAGAAGCAAAAATCATGTATGCACCTAGTTGGCATTATTTTCTTAAGGGGGAATGGGCGCGTTGAACCGCGGGTCTCCAAACTCAAGTGCCTCAGTGTTAATCCAATGGCGAAAAAACTATTTTCTCTGCCACATTTCTCCGGCTGTATTGAATATTTTTACAAAGTTTTTTTTAATAATAAATGTATATAACTTACAGGTCTCTATCTTCCCACTTTTTGAAATTGCTTTGAATATTTTGTGTAAAATTATTTATTGAAAATTAAAAAAAAATATTCGAACCCATTTCAAAAAGTGGGAAGGTCGGGACCTGAAAGTCAGCTACATTTAACACATAAAAAAATCTGCTTGTAAAAATATTCAATACAGCAGGAGAAATGTGGCAGAGAAAATATTTTTTCTCTATAGGATTAACACTTATGCATTTTGCTTTGGATACCCGCGGTCCAGCGCGCCCATTTCCCCTTAAATTCTTAATATCTTTTAACTTTTAATTATCTAACATGAAATATATATGGTAATGAGAGTATTGAGTTGGAGTTGAAAATCCGAAATGGAGATTTTGTGTTATCAACACGTTTTGGGGGTGCCCGATTCTGAAAAGTGGTTCTTGGCCCATCTGTCAGACTGTCTGTTATTCTGAAACCATTCAACAGCTGGAACTAAAAGAGCTTCAGACTTGAGATTTGGTACTACAACACAAGTTCTAAGTACTTGTCGGACATTATATTATGGTTTTCGAGAAAATCATACTGGTGCAAATGATAGCTGCCATAGAACTTCTTTTTGGGTTAAGTTATTAAAATTATCTATTAGGGTTTATATAATTGTCTCTAAATGTGTATTGATTTATTGAGTGGAAATTGAAAGATGCGTAGTGTTGTATACCCCTAGTTTTGAACTATGATAATCCCGTGACTAAGACACTACCTTTAATAGATTGGTCTTTTTTTTAAAAACTAAATTATTATTATATGCATTGTTAATAATAGCAATTATATTTTTTATTCAAAGCAATGTCAAAAAATTCCTAACTTGAGACATGTGGCTCATGAAGTAATTGTATACATAAATATGCAGACCTGCTAACTGTCGCTTTAGTGCGACATTAGTTCAACCAACCTGCCAACTCTCCAGATATAACTTGGTAATAAATATTTTCCGTATTCTGGGTGCTAAGAAAAAAGTTTTGTTTCTCCCTTCAAAAATCCCTCGATTGGTACAAACAACAGGGAAATTCAGAAAGTAGTTAAAAATCCGGTATTGCCGGATTAAATCCTGGATCTAAGCCGAATATTTGTCCGAATATTGAATATTCGGCCTACCTAAACCAGTTTTTATTTTTTGTCGGATCTAAGTAAGTTGTATTTATTATTGATCAATTTCAAAGATTCAAGAATTTCATTTTTTTTTAGCGACATGTTTATTTAATATAACTTGAGTAAAGCTTGATTTAACATTATAAAAGAATTTGAGTATTATAAAAGAAAACAAGTCCTGTTTGGGAATTTTTGGACGTTTTATAAGACGATAACTTGAAGAAATTTGGACATTTTTAAATTTCACTATTCGGCTGACTATTCGTCCGAATAGTTAAGCTATTCGGCCAAACCGAATATTTGGCTAAAGTGGCCGAATAGTAACCGAGTGTTCGGTGCATCCCTAGTCTGAATAATATATTATTCATTTAACTTTCTACCATTTGTTTTTTTTTTGTATGCAAGATGTTTTGATCCATTTATTAATTATTTATTCCAGATCATATTTTATATATAAAAATACAGGTTCCTAACTTAAATTTTACATTATTTCTAGCTTTGCATCGAAGATTTTCTTGCTCAAAACTGTCATTGGGAGGTTGATAGAAGCATTAACATAATCGTATACGACCAGAACACAAGAGATGCTAAATACTTATCTCCTGACAGCTTCATGGCTGTTTTCCTGCAGAAATTACTATCTGTTTATAATTCTGTGAACTTATTGAAAGGTATAATATTACTGTCGTTATTTTTAGTTGATTATATGCAATTAAGTAATTTGTGGGAAAACTTATAGCTAAACTCATAGTTTCCTTGCACAGAAGCCACGACCACGGGCGGAGCTATAAAATGTGCGGAGCAATCAGATGAAGACAAAATAAAACGACTGAAATTTCCTCTTCATCGCGTTTTATAGCTCCTCCCATGGTCGTGGCTTCTGTGCAATGAAACTATGAGTTTAACTTAATTGTTTCTGTTATACAGCCACTCTTTCCGATTACAGAGCTCCGACATAACTTTTTTCCCCTAACCTCTTGTATCATGGTTCATACACTCCTTAAAAACCTTGAAAAGTGCTTGAATAAAAAAAGTTCATTTTCAAGTCCTTAAAGTGCTTAAAAATGATTCTAGAGTGCTTGAAAAAAAAATCCGTACTATTTATTGCAAATTCGGATAATATCAAAATTTTTCTCTTGAGATTGCCAAAACACGTGATCTTTCACCCGGTTCTGTACTGCTATGGCATCACTCAAATCTTTTCCCAGCTAGCAAGCGACCAGTATCTTTCGATAAATGAAACCGTATTTCTAGCCCATAAGTTTTTGTTTTGATTGTGTTTGAGAATTTTTTTATTTTTCTTTTTGAAGCAAATTAGCATAAATAATTTCTGGAAAATGAATAAGTAGAGATTGAAATGCGAAAAAAGCATTTTCTTCATAGTGCGTGCCTAGCGGAGCCACATTTTATAAATTCTGTTTTGAAACTTTTCCAGTATTATGATGATTGTCATGACTGAATACTTCACAAAATGAGTGGAAAATTTACTTTCAACGATCTTCGGTTGAAAAATCTTGATTATCATGACTGGTTGCAAATTTTACTGACTGAAAGCATTAGAGTTGTCTAGATGGTGATATTGATTACCTGAAAACTTCATTGGTTTTCAACATTTTTAACCATATAAATTTTGTTAAAATCTGGCACCAACATCTAGTCCTTGAATTTTTGTGGAAAAGTCCTTGAAAAGTGCTTGAATTTTTTTTCCTAACAAGTGTATGAACCATGTGTGTGGTTTTCCCGGAAACCTTGTGAGCGTCGCTGCTCTAAACCTACCACGTATGAGGTTATTTCCAATAGAGTTCCAAACCCTAGTAGGGTGGGGGGAAAACCATAGTATCGTATCATAGTTAAAGTATTAGATTGGCAGATCAGGTGACCTCCAATGCTAACTACGGGACGCGTATGGAGACCAGAATAAGAGGGCAGTGGGACCAGTGTTGCCACCAGTTTTAGGAGAAAAACACTGTGAAAAAATACCATTTAATTCTAAAATTAAAAAAAACATACCATAAAAATACTAGCAAAGCGTTTCACGTTTTTAAGTCGCTAAAAAGATTCCAAAATGCAGCTAAAATTTTTATGGTCTTGTTTTGTAATTTTAGAATTAAATGGTATTTTTTCGTAGTGTTTTTCTCCTAAAACTGGTGGCAACCCTGGCCTCATTGCCCTCTTATTCTGGTCTCGATGCGCGTCGCATCGTTAGCATTGGAGGTCACGTGATCTGCCAATCTAATACTTTAACTATGATATCTATGGGGGAAAACGAAGACAGTGTCCCTCACACTGTTTCCTTTAAAACTACACGAAGGCATGTCTACCCAAAATTATTTTAGCATTTACGGATTTAACATTCAACAGAAATATTGTGTGAACTTCGTGTTCGCATTTTCTCGTATGACATTTCTAAAAGCTTTTCCCATTTGCCACTTCAGATCTCAAAATTTAAAATTGCATTATGAAAGCAACTTTGATACTTAAAAAAAAGCATATATATTTGTAGATATGTTCTTTGTTGCTATCTTCATTTTTTATTAAATTACCTATATTTGTCTTTAGGTGGCTTCTTGGAATTCCAGGCTGCCTATCCCCAACTTTGTGAAGATGAGCGTGCCAAGTTGGGCCCTCTTACCTCCCTATCCCAGCCCTGCCTACCTGTATCCAACCATGGGCCTACACGGATACTACCTTTCTTGTACCTCGGCTCTCAGAACGACGCACTTAACAGGGAGGTGTTACAGGTATGGTTAACTTGGATGTTTTAAATTTAATTAATCTTTATGGACAAACGAAGCAATTAGTACATTATAGACACTCTAGTTTTTTTTTTTAAAAATCAGGATTTTTGGTATAATTTGCGGATCAGCAGGCATGGAGATTATTGCATTATTTAGAAGCTAAATAAGGAAAACATTTTTGTGAAAAATCTCCTTATTGGTTCTCTGGGTATAATCTAAAGTATGTTTGGTCCTCTAGGATTGACTTTCTTTAATCACATAATTGGAGATTTAATAAGAGATTGTTTCAATTTTTATTAAAGCGTATGTGCTTAATGTTGATGTGGAGCACAGTGTTGCTCTTAAAAGTTGTGTTAAGTGGCGGCTCATCACTTGAATATAGTTCTAAATTTCAACGCTTATCACCAATAGCCCTCATGTAGCTCTATTCTGACGTGTATTCTAAATCTACTCAACTCCCCTCCTTTTGATCATTATGTATGAACCTATCTAGTTGCAGCATTTGTATAATTTTTTTAAAAAGAAAATATTGCTAACTTATAAAGAATGAGGATAAAGGGTAGCTACATTCAATCTATAATAATAAAAGAAAGTCTGTATGTCTGTGGATCGTAAAAGACCTACTTATACTGCCCTCAGAAATTCGAAATTTTTAAGGTAGATTCCCTTTAATACCAACGTGTGAACCTGAGGCTTAGTTTTTTCATATTTGTTCCATTTTTAGAGAAAATTCAAATTTTCTGAAAAAAAGACACCACTTTTGCTCAAATCCGATCATTTTTTTCCCTTTCATGTTGCCATTCTACAGAAGAAATTAAAATGAACACAAAAATTAATTAAAATTGAAATTGCTTTTATTTTCTTGGCATTACCTTCAGAAACTGAATTAATGATTTGAAAAATAATTGAACGTGCCAATGAGCTAAATGGTTTTTTTTAAAACCCAGAATGGAGGTTTTGACGTGAAATAACATTGTTATACAATTATGGTTAATTTTGAATTTGTCAGGAAAATTCCGATGACAGTAAGTTCATATTGAGGAAGATTTTTGTGATATGAGGATGTGCATTTTACACATATACTTGGATTGATTTGATATTCTTTTAGTCCGTGCGAAGAACGGGTATTTGTTTGCTAGTATTGACATAATTTGAAGTTAAAATAAATACAGGAAAACTTCTATTAAAAATCGGCTAATGACATTATTTTTTTTTTTTCAGCACCACAACATCACTTACCAGCTGAATGTCAGCACCAGTTGCCCCAAGCCTGAGTTTATCCAAGAATCTCATTTCATGAGAATACCTGTGATCGACAACTACAGCGAAAAGCTGCTACCTCATTTCCCTAAAGCCTTTCAATTCCTAGGTATGATAGTGTGATAATATATTGCTGTGGCTTAAAAATCATAATGCATGGTTGATGTTTTTTTTTGTAATAATGCATTTCTATTTTTCTCTCCTTTTTTTTAACCCTCTGAGGATTAACAATTTGGTCGAATTGTAATCTTGTACGAGATTAAATGTAATTTCTTAAAATAACTAAAATATAAGATATAAAAAACGTTGTAACAATAAACTAATCGTAAACTAATTATTCCCCCCCCCCCCCCCAATTTGGTTATGTTGACCTTTGCTTTTGTACCTGCTTCAATGAAAAGAGTTTAAATTTATAGGCTTAAAAAATTACCCTTTACAAGAGGTTATCTCTTGATTACAAAGGATCACTGCTCTAAATTCTGTATACTCTATTGGTAACCTTTTTCTTATAACTAGGCTAAAATGTTAATTTGGACAAGATCTGTGTGAGACGCACATTAACTCCTAACAGACTACTAATAAATAAAAATATAGTAACATAAGTTATTTTAACTTATATAGTTTCAATAATTTCACTGCTAACTAATGTTTTACAACTCATTATCAAACTTTTCAAACAAAAATTATTGATACAAATATGAGTTAGTTAAAAAAAGTAAGGTTTATTACTTTTTGCTGAAAATCTTCAGTTAGGATAGCTTTTTTTTTCTAAACAATTAAAAGCCACAAAAATGCTGCAGATCAAAGTTCTATATTTCCCATAACCTGACATAACTTACCATAATTTGACCTAGACTTCATACAGTCCCTGGACAAATTATTAGACGCACTGTAAGATTTCATGTATCAATCAATGATGAACAAAATACCGTTAGAAGGACATTTGTGTTCCTAAACTTAAGCTATAAATAGAAACTACTATCTGCTATACTTAATACATATATCGACATCTTTTTTAATGATATGGCATTCTTTGGTATGTTTTCATCATTACTAAAAAAAATACAGTGCGTCTAATAACTTGTCCAGGGACTTGTATGTCTTGTAAAATAACTTATCATTTCCTGTTCTTCTAGAAAAAGTGAAAGAATCGGGCGGTTGTGTACTTGTTCATTGCCTGGCTGGTATTTCAAGATCAGCAACAGTTGCAATTTCCTACGTCATGAAAAGCCTTAAAATGACATCGGACGAAGCTTACAGGTGGTTATAACTTTAGGCTTATTTTATAGTAATGTCTGAAAAAAGTTTTTATTTTGATGTTTATTTTATTACGCTTTTGAGATTAAAAAAAAATTGAATGAAGAATGGAACGTTGTTTCGATAGAATGTTATTTTTATCACTTAACTTTGCATTCATGAAGGATTTCTGCAATTGCTAAGCTATTTTTAGATTTAAAAATTTTATAGGGTCCCTAACTTTTGCAAGATTATTTTACTCTTTGTGACTGGAATAGTTCATGACACATTTTCCTTAAATCCTTTTTTTTATAAAAAATATTTAAACTATTTTTTTCATGTTCTTTCTTGTTGTGAGAAGTAAGTGTCAAGTGTACAGGTATAAAAGATTATTTAACCCTTTGAGGATAAGCAAATTGGCTTAAGTGTAAACTTGTTTTCACTGCAAGAGGTTGAAGCTGGAAGTTTTTTATTGAAAATTTAATTTCTTTTATAGATTAGTTACTTTTCTGTAGCTATGATGTTTATAAATGGCCCTTCCATACATGAATTTTTTAATTCTAAGTTAAATTTCTGTGTTGATGGGAAACCTGATGGTCAGGTGACAGGTTTATATGTCCCTTAGATGGAAGTGTATGTATCCCTTAGAGCAGGGGTCCCAACCTTTTTGCACCTGCGTACCACTTGGCGTTTTGAGAAATTTTGGCGTACTACACCAGACCTAAATATTTTAATAAACATACAATATTTAAACTTTTCTAAAAGTTTTCAAAGGCTTTTTTAATTAAATTCCTAAGAAAACTTCATAGTTAATGGTTAGATATCTTTTTTATAACATTGCTTATAATAAAGGAGAGAGAAAAAGATTAAAATGGTATTAATTTACAGTTTTATTTATTACCTATAGGTCTAAAAACATACAAGTAAAATATAGTACCAACTCGGGAAAAAATTTATCATCATACGAAATATACTTTTATAGACTTTAGTGCGAAACTCGTTGTTTGCCTTTGATTAAAACATCAAAATTAGGAGTAATGGAACTTATCTTCACTCTGTAATGCAATTTATCTTCACTCTTCAACACTTATTCTGCTTCTATTTTACGTTACTACCACACAAGTAACTCGGAACAAATGGGATCAAAAATAGGAGAGGTAGCCGAGAGTAATAGGTTTTACATCCGATCCAGAAGTTAAAGATTTCTCTTTAGTATAATGTTAATGTATAAAATAATGAATAAAATGTTTGGTGCTCACTGCTCATGCGTACAGAAGCTATTAATAGTATCATGTTGCTCACATCACTCACGCGTACCACCTGAAAATTTCCTGCGTACCACCGGTTGGGAACCCCTGCCTTAGAGGGATAAAAGAATAAGGGGGAAAAGTGAAAAGCTCTACTATACCAATGCCTTTATTTATGATCGATAATGCATACAGGTAAGAATAGTTATAAAAAAATTCATAAATGAAAACAAACATTTCTGTAGAGGCAACTCATTTCTTTCTCTGATGTTCACAGGTATGTCAAGGCAAAGCGAGCTACCATATCACCTAATTTCAACTTCCTGGGCCAGCTACTGGAATATGAGAAACAACTTCAGAGAGAATTCATTCTGGGACTTAAATCGGAGTCATCATCGGCACCACTGTTCAGCACATCTAGTCTTTCATACGAACAGAGGCACTTTCACGATTCCTCAGAAAACGGCTGCTATTCCCAGAAGTTGATTCCGGACAGCTACTGCGTAAAATACGCGGATGTTGCGGAAACTAAATCTTTGTCTGGATCGTCGACACATTTTGAAGCAACGAAAACGAGCGAGTGTTTTATATCCTGTGAACAGAGAAGCGTCACTTCGAAATTGGAGAGTTACACCACCTGCATTCCTGAAAAGCCACACGGAGCTTCTTCATTGAGCATAAAGTGTCTGCCGGTTACAAGTCTAAGGGAACTCAGCTTCACGCCTTGTCAAACATCATCGTTTAAATCGACTGTAAAAAACGAGAAATGCTTTTCTTCTAGGAAGAGTTTGACTTCTCCCACAAAAACCAGTTTCCCTTGTTCTAGGGGAAGTGATAAGAAAAACGAATGTAACGCTTTCACCGAAGTTCGGTTTGTTGATTGCAAGAACTCTAGTGTAAAGTCTCCTGACCGGGTTTCCCCAGCCGACTCCAAATCCTTTGATTTTGACTCGAGATCGTACAACAGATCGGATTCCGGGAATACATTTGACCCACGGTCATACAACAGATCGGATTCTGGGAATACATTTGACCCACGGTCCTTCAACAGATCAGATTCCGGTAACACCTTTGACTCAAAGTCGTACAGTGGTTCCGACTCAGCGAGCGTATTCGACTCGAAATCATACAATCGCTCCGATTCTGTGAGCACATCAGGTTTGGGAAGTGACGGCTCGGAATATGCAGACAGTTGGAACGAGTTTACGAGCTCATGCGAGCGAGAGACAGACATTTTGATGGACGATGATTACCCAGTGGTACCCTCTACTGAGGATGATATTCGCAGGAATAAGATTACTGGGTTTGGGGATTCGTATGACGAATCTCTGTCTTTGTATCCTAAGTATGAGCCAACGTTCGATCCTTGCAGGATGCAGCAGTCCAGGGATTATATGCAAGCTGTTGATAATGGTTAGTGTTTTTTATCTTGTATGTATATGTCTTTCCTAAATGCTATTTTGTTCTGCTCTGTGATTTTTGTTGTTTTTGTAAATTAAGTATTTGGGAATTATGTTATTAGTATATATATGTAAGCTGTCGAGAACCCTGTTTTCCTGTTTATACAAACTCAAAGAGAGCACCAAAACATTTCATGTTAACCGTCAGGAGTTTTTTTTTGTACATATGAACCAGTTCATAGTTAAAAAAAAATAACATAAAAATATTCTTATTTTATAATGTAATGCACTAATAATACAAGCATACAATTATTAATTCAATTAATATAGTTCATTTGGAATAGTACATACTGCAGGAAAATTATTTTTAAAAAAATACTGCTTTTAGCTACACTATATTTCAATGCAGTTTCTCCTTTTTTGCAAACATTTGTTGTCAATATCGTTTACAATTTTTAGTTTTGTTTCTAGAGAAATAGACTGCTGCTTTCGATTCATTTGAATAAAAATCCATAAGTTTAAATGTGAACCAATTCTAATTTCATATATTCTTTACCTGTGACCTCTGTTGAGAAACACCTACGCTTTTCATGACGTAATGGATCCTCCTACACTTGTCGAATCATTAGAAAGCAATTTATTCTTAGAATTGTTGTTGCCGTTTTTTGTTTTTCATTTGTTATTGGAAACTTTGAATTACTAAGGAAATTTTTTTTATTCCTGATTTTTTTGTTCGGGTTAAGTGGGATTTCGCTTAAAGCGGTTTTGCGTTAAGAGATTTTTTTAGCATTAGCTCAAAGCTTTTTTGTCGAGAAATGCAGTTCATGTTAAGCGAAATTTTCGTGTTAATGAGGTTCGACTGTGCTACATTTGTAAAGAAGACATTTTGTTTTATCAAATGATTTATAACTGTTTTTATTAATCTAAATTATTATTTTGGAATAAGTTTTTATGGAGAAATAGACATTTGATGTTTACTTGTAATAATGTAAGAATTAAATTTCATCGTCATTCTTAGAATGTAAACAATTTTCATCAAAAAAGCTGAAATAAGAAAGTGCCGGTGTAAGGTATATATTTCAGGTCAATGTGATATTTCAAGGAAATTTTTTTGGCATATTAAAAGAGGTTTCTATAGCTAGAATTAACGTTATGTACTTACTTATCCTCTTCGTGCCAAGTGGCACATAAGGCCCGACACCTAGTTTGCCAGCTCCGCCGATCGGCTGCGGTAGCTCTTGCTTCTGACCATGACGTCCACCCCGCCTGATTCCTCTCTTCTTCCACCATCTTTCTCCATGTTAGTTTAGGTCTCCCTCTTTTTCTTTTTCCCTCTGGTGCCCATTGCAATGCCACTGGTGGGATCTTTGTTTGCGGCATTCGCAGCACATGTCCGATCCACCTCCATCTTCTCTTGATGTTGTTAGTTATTGGTTCTAGTTGTGTTTTTTTGAATAGTTCTGCATTTGATATGGTTTGTGGCCAATAAATTTTTAAAATTTTTCTAAGGCATTTATTTTGCCAGCTATTTACCCTTTTCTCTTGTTGCTTAGTTAATTTCCACGTTTCTGTTCCGTATAGAAGTACACTTTTGACCATAGCATTAAAACGTTATGTAGGTTATCTTTAATAGCTCTGGATGCATTGCAGAAAAATGACATTGGAATCAAATGACCTTGCAATGACATTTAAAAAATGTAATCAATTTTACGAAAGCTCAAATTTCAAAAGCTCTAAATTTAAAATATATATCAACTTAAAATTTGGTTTATTTCTATACAAAGAGTGTTTTTCAGACGTTAAAAAAAGTAACCATTTGTCTTTTTCCAGCCAAAAAACGCATCTGGAAATATGAAGACTCTTTCAAACCTCAGGCATCTCCAATCGCAGAAGACCCAGGAAAAGCCCACTTGCTGTACCGAGCCCAATCGTGCCCGGGAATGCTGAGTTCCGAACCAAATTCGAACTCCGGAGTCAAACTCCGCAAATCTCCCAGCAAGACGGCGAAATCCAGCAAAGACAACTGCAGAAACCGCTACAGCTGCAGCAGCATTGACTACATGGACTATTCACAGGAGGCTTCAAGGTCGTCCAAGGGCACTGATAAGTACAGTGCATCCCACTGTAGTTATCGCCATAGCATGATCCAGGTGTCATGAAAAAGATATCATTCCATAAAGTTCCTTGTTTGTTTTGTCCTTCGAAAGAGTGGAATTATTATTAGTCAATTTTTGTGTTTGTCTATTTTTTTTTCTTTTATGTGAACTTTGATTCCTTTTGTTGGTACATTGCGAATGAATGTATGGAAGTTTAGTTTTAGGGTTTGATTGTGTAAAAATTGTTAGAATCTGATTAATGTAAGCTTAATGGGAAGGCCTGCCCTAGTAGCGATTTTTTTTTTTTGGCTGATAAGCAATTTTTCATCTTTAACTTGTGAGCTGATAAGATTTTTAAATATGGGATTCCTATAAAAAATTACCCGGTACATTGATTGATCGGTTATCTCCATTTGAGCAATCATGTTTCAATAAATTTTACCAATGGAATTCATATCAAACATCAAAAAGAAATCAATAAAAATCTAATTTGTAATCCAAATCAATAAGTAGAATTTTCACCTTTCAAAAATATCAAATCAATTACTTTCATGGATAGGTTTTCATTCGCTGATCGCCGATATTTTCTTGTTTAGATTATGGTTATGATTAACAGTGTTTTTTTTTTTGCTTAATAAAGCTCTGATCGATCGTGCAAAGTCTAAGAACCGGTGCTACTAGGGTGTTTACTAAGCTAGGTTGCGTCTAATAAGATTTGACAAATGATCGGTCGACACTAGATCCTGTCTTTTTGAGCAAATTTGTGTTTGCGATCATTGTTTAAAATAAAACTTGGTACTGACGTCACATCAATAAGCAGCAAGTCGTGTGATCTAAGTGGTATTGGCGAAAACCCATTACCAAACTAAAAGTTGATTAATATTTTTTTATTTAAAAACTGATTTCAGTTTATTGTAGTTTTTTTTAATTGATTTTATTTCCACCTAAATGAAGAGAGGTTTTATATTTATTCATAGTCAACAATGCAAATAAAGGGAAAGAAAAATCTTATTGATGCAAAATTGCCAGACTTGAAAGGGATTTCTTAGTAAATATATAATTTCTTATACACATTTCTTAATGTGGTTGCTAAATTTAGTTTTTTTTAATTAATTTGTTATGTATTTTTTAATAAATATATTTTTGTTTAAGAAATATATATGTAGGCCTTAACATTTGCTTACTTTTTAATATGTTGCTGATAAAAAAATGTATCTATTTTTGAAATTTAAAACTAATTCAGCTATTTTCTCCGATTATTGAATGTGCCTTTTTTAATAATATTATTTTAAACTGTTTAATCAAGTATTTATAAGAACTAACTGAACTCTTATATTCTCAATTACGTTTAAAACATTATTTATCTTAATTTAATTTAGGATATCACATAAAGCAAATAGCAAAATCTAGCTGTTTGTTTTCCTTAATGACAGGCTTTAATCGGCCAAATGTGAGAGACTTGACAAGGGATAAAAACATGTACTTTTTTGGTCATCAAACTTAAACTTCTTTTATAGAATTTGTAGCTCTAATAAATTGTTTTAATATTACATATTTCTCCATTTTTTAAAAAAATTCTTGAAGTCAAAGTTAGCAAACTTTAGCATTTAACAATATCAGAAGTCCTTAATTCGCACTTTAAAAACTTGTTTTTTATTTCAATTTTTTTTTCGATATTAGTATTTACAAACATGACTTTCCATTCTGAAACGCTTATTCTCTGACAAGTTTCTTAATTCGATATAATAGTTTATCATTGAGTTTTTGTAAAAACAAAAAGTAGTTCAAGTCATTTTTCTAGCTACTGTAGTTGATCTGCACTGCACTTTTTACAGTTGTAGGTCAAAGTACTTGTCTATACCATACACAAAGAATGGTCAAATACTAATTTTTTTCAGATGAGTCAAATCAAATTTCAAAAGATTTGACTAGTTTCTTTAACTAATGCGCTCTGTAAATATATAGGTAAATGCTTGCACAAGTGCCTATTTAGATTGATATAAATTAGCTTTTCAAGATAATAATTTTTAAGGGACCATTTTGGCACATTATCCAGAGAGAATGTATTTATTAACATACTTTACCATTGTTGTAACATCACTTGTTAAGCTAGTGAACATTAAGTGATTTTACTTGTACCTAAACAGCTTCAACAGTTTTAGAAAAAAATATCTTATATAGGAAATTATCTTGGACACTTTAAACAGTACTATTTATTAACTATAGAAAATAATTCTTGAAGAAACTTAGTGCCTAATTTTCCTGTAAGTTTATTATCGCTTGAAACTTCCGAAGGGTATCGTCAAATTTTTTTCTGGGTATTTCCTAAGCTTTTTGCTAGTTTAAGTAATCCTATTTTTGGTCTTATTATTTTCTGATTTAAATTCATTTTAATCTCCATTTAATAATTTGTTTATTTTACTAAATGTAAGATTAAATCTCAACTTTAACCATTAATGATTTTAGCCCTTCTCGCTATCTGCTAACGTATTTCGTAAGGTTCCCTCTAATGAATTAGAAACATAGCTTTTGGCTAGCCACCTTTATTTTTTTTAATTAGAGCTGTAACTTAAATTACTGCTTTTTATATTAATGATCTATGCTTACATATCAAATTTTTTGTCTTGTTAAAAGTACTTATTTTAAAATAATGATATATATATTTAATATAAAGCATAAAATGTATTTAGAAATTATTTTTCACACACAGAAAAGTGTTCAGAAACTATTTTTGCACTGTAAATAAATGCAATTAAATTTTTATGACTTCAAAGTACAAGCTTTTCAAATGTATTTCAAAATATTAACAAAAAAACCCCTCAAAACTAATTGCTAAGCCTTACCAACTTCTCGCCTTTACTCTTAAAACTAGTTTTTAAAATCATCATAAAATTAATGAGTATTCAAAGCAATTTTCCCTTAATCCTTTATCTTGTAAAAAAAAATGTGCATATGATTTCCTTTTAAAAACTTCTTTCTGTTTTTCTTTCAACTATGAACTTCTAGAATTTAGGAGGAAGATCGTGTGAAAAGTACAAAAAAAGGTTGTTTTTTGTGTAGTGCAATTTAGAATGTCCTGTGAGTGAATATATAAATGAATGTATTTTGAAACTTATGAGAAAGTCAAAGATCTCGGGTTATTTCATTTCCTATGTTAAGTGGATATAGGTAGTTTTTAGGACGCACTGCCTCTGATTTTTAGTTAATTAATTAGTGGCTTTTTTGCATAAGGAAGTCTAGTAAGTTTTCTAAGGTTCCTAGTAGTATATACAGTGTGTCCGTAAAAGAATGTCCGAGTTTTAATGGTATATTACAGGAGTTTATTTTATACTAAATATAACAAATCATAATGATATTGAAGGAAAACTAACCTTTTTCCCCTATAAGTGCTCAATGTGTGCGCCTTTAGTGATACGGCACACATGCACATCCAAACGAAAATGCAATTCTTTACGCTCAGAAGTCGCCATTTTGAATAGATGACACTGCAACTGTGAAAACGATGTAGTGGTACAAGCGCATGCGCTTATCTGAAACTGTTGTAGTTATCCTTTATCCTCACCTTCAACCGCATTACAGTTACACTTCAACCACAATACTATTTTAATTTGAAACTCGGCCATTCTTTTACGGACACCCTGTACTTTTTTTTACTTTGGTTTGTGTCCCGGCTGAGTCAGCCAATTTTAAGGATGGGGAAATAATTGGCACACATGTCATGATTATGTGTCATGTTAAGGATCCAGTACTCATTGGGCTTGGGTTCTCGAAAAATTAAATATTGGTATACTTTAACATCCACAGAGAAATCGGATTCTTGTGCAATCTGAGCGTTGAAATTGGTAGCTGGAGCTGCCTACATGGTGCCACAAAAAATGGCTCTCGGTTCAGGGGAATATACTGAGTTTGCAAAAGGCTTGATCGGCTGAAAAAACAGCCCAGTTTATATTTTAAAAAAAGTTTTTTTTTAGCTTATAAGTCATGATTTTTATTAAAATGTGGCAAATAAAATCAAGTATATACTTGGTTCCCTAGAATAGCTACTTCCTGGACTTTATGCCATAATCCAATAGTTGACAACTAAACTCCGCGTCATGACAGCCAATAGTGGGACAAAGCTTTCTGTGCCCATTTCAGCTCATTCAGCTGGGGTGCAAAGCATATGTTCCTGTTAGTTAGAGAACCTTATTTCCAACTCCTAGACTTCAGTTCTCAAGTATGCTTGGTCTTTATTCACTCAGCCTTTCATATCATTTTTTAAGTAGGTCGATAAAATGAGGACCAAGGATCAATAATAAATCAAAGAAATGTCCAGTTAACTTAACATAGGAAATAAAAGAACAAGAGATATTTATTTTCCCCCTTAAAAATGTGGGAGGTAGTTGTGTGCTTTGCTAGATGTGCGAACTATAATACTTATGTGAAAATTTACCCATTTTCCTCTTTGTAGTGTTTTATCTTGAGGTAGTGTTAAGCAATTTTGTTGAAAATTATGTGGTTGTGAGAGCTTAAATTTATTGTTTGTGGCTCACTTTGAAGTTTAAAGTGTTAAATTATATTCTCAATCCTTGAGTTCTGAATGGTTAAACAGTAAAAATTTTTTTAATTTTTATGCAGTGTTGTTAATAATACTTTTTATTTGAAGGAAAAGTTTCTTATTGCTAAGGTTTTTTAATAGTTAATGTTAATTTTAAGAATGCTGTTCTAGACAAAAACACATTTTTTCCCTAATAAAGGCAGCTTTAGAAATTTGGCATTTGCATACTCGGCATGTTGTCTGAAACTGAACTCTCTCTTTTAATGTAGGCAGCTCACTTCAGATTTTGTCTTTCGGATTACAATTTCTGAAGCTGTCTGTAGATGGTTGAGGTATGCCGAAAATTAATTTTTTCTAAGATACTTTTCAAAAATTAAATATAATGTAAACATTATATAATGTTATTATTTGCCACATCTGTTTCATGTTATTTGTTTCGCGAGGTTAGTTAAAACCTAATTAGAATGATTCTATTTATAAGAGGTGCATCACAACCAAGGTGCTTATTTGAAATTTTGAATTTTATTCGCAATTATATTTATAAATTTTCCTTTTGCATTGTATGCTGCAGAAAATTGATGTTTCCCATTTATTTAACATATAACCAGAACATTATTTTGTGTACAGTGTAACACATCTTAATTGAAGGATCTAGTTGCAAAACCCACAGTCTTCAAAGTATAACTAAGATATAGGGCCCGGTCGGTTCATTAACTACTTTTGATAATTATAAATTCCAGTAAAAAGACAGCAATAGACTGGCGTCTTCCTAAGCACTCTTGGTATGGCGCTAAGAAACCAGGCGAGATTTCTAAATTGCAACTATGCAGGCAATACCAAACTGCCTTCTCCAGATTCAGGACAGGACACACAAAGAGTTTGAAGTTTGAGGCCGGAACCAAGCTGTTCCCTGACTGCCCCAACTGTCGTGGTGGTGCTCAAGCCAGTCCCGAACACATACTCCATTGCCTCGGTTTGACGTGGAATCAACGACGACCCACTTTTATTTTTGGACTTTCTCAGGGTCACACACTTCATGGAACTGGTCTAATTTTGACCCAGGGATATGTAAAAAAATAAAAATAAATTCCATTGTGCAAAATCGCCAATGGAGCCCGACCCTGTATCTTAGCTATACTCTATAAGAATGTGTTTTGCAACTGGACCCTACAACTACCATTTTATAAATAAAAACATATCTCCTCAGCTTATTTTTCCCATTTAAGTTTTTAAAACATAATTAATTTCTAAATACTTTAAGTTAAAGTACTTTAAATGAGAAAATATAAGTATGCCATAAAAAAAAGTACTATATTTTAAATATTATTTTGCTAAAGGATATTTATTATCCAAATATATTAAAAGGTTAAATTGATGATATACATACTTAGAATATTATATAGATATCAGTGAAAAAATTTCTTAAATGTTTAATAAAACGAATATACTAAAATTGTATTCCTGTAATTTTAACTTCTTAAGAGTGGTTCAATGATTTCCTATCCCTAAATTTGTTTTGTTTAAACTGCTTTTGGGGATTATGAAAAGAAATTGTGTATTTGTTTTCATTTTTAAGAAATAAAGTTTGATTTGTTTATGCTACAGCTTGCTAAACTTTAATTTTGATTTTTGTGCCAGCGGTTTATACTAATTTGCTATACGATATCAAATAAGTTTTTTTCTGTGGGTTTAAATTTTCCTTCACTTGTTTAGTCTCTCCCTCCATTAAACTTAAGATTCAATTTCTTTTTGAAGGAAATTTCTTGATAGGCACGAAATCCAGTGAAACAATGCTTGTATAATTTGTAGTTATATATTTGCTTAGGTGAAAATTGTATTTATTAGCATGAATGGTAATTGCTGCTATCTGTTTGAGCAAGCATTTGATGATTCAATATGTGTTTACATTTTTAAAAATATTTAGTCAGATTTTTGTTCTCTATTCAATAAAATGTTAAACCACTTAGAACTAAGTTGCTTTATTCTTTTAATTTTCTTTGCTAAACATTTGTCAATTCTGCAGATTCTGACACAATATTACAGACAAGTGTAGTTAAGTATCAGGCTAAAATTCATTCAAAATTATAACACTAGTTAGTTAATTTTTACTACTAAAATATCCCAGTATATATAAATTAATCGTATTCAATTAAAAAATTGGTTTGCAGAATGAAATAATTTAAATTATTCATTTTAACTAACAATGAAAAGCAAGTCATTACAATATAGTGTTTTATGTAAATGTGAAGAGGTATGGACGGGCCCGGTTTCGATCCAGAGACCTCTTGCATGCGAGCCCAATACTAAACCGTCTGCGACAAAGTAATTACTCAGTCGCGGGGGCTAGTATAGGGTATTTGTGCTCACCGCCACAAATGGAAAAGTTGATAAGCATCAGTTTTCTATCTAACCCTTTATGTACTGACGGTACTTATAAGTAAAACTTAAAAGACACTGTTTCACTTTTTATTGTTCAACTAGCAAATAAATACCTGTTCTCCGCACGGACTAAAAAAAAGTTGTAATCGATCCCCCAAGTATATGTACCATTTAATCCATTCTAGAATAATAAAGTTATGTTATTGTTTTCGTTCATTATAAAGTATAAAATCATGTTACTTATACTACCTTAAAAATCCAAAAAAAAAAAAAAACGATATAAAATGCACGCATAAGTCATCGTAATTTTCCTCATAAACATATATAATCTTTTTGCTCATTTGGCGCGTTTTTGGTAAGAATTTGGCGAGAAAAGAGATATAGCTATAAACACTATTTTAAAGCTCTAGTACAATGGCCTCCGAACAACAAACCAGCTTATCAACTAAAAAAAATATCATTTGGCGCGTTTAAGTAAGAATTTGGCGAGTTTGGCAACGTATTTGGCGAAAAAATGAAAACAAAACCCTATTATGTAGCTCTAGTACGATGGCCTTGAACAACCATCATAGTTATAATTCATGGAAATAGCTTAAATATGCACATTTACAATCAACAGAACCATCAATGAAGAAATCATCTAAACCCACAATAAAATCCTAGAATGGAGACAGGACGGAATTTCGTCACTTGAAACATGTCGATTATTTTTCAAATAATGAATTTAGTTTCTGAAGGTAATGGCAACAGAATAAAATAAACATTTTCAATTTTAGATATTTTCGTTTAAAGTTTTATATAATTTTTTGGCAGGGCCTCAGGAAAGTTAAAAAAAAAAATGATCGGATTTGAGCGAAAGTGGTGTATTTTTTTCAGAATATTTGAATTTTCTCTAAAAATAGAACATTTTGAGCTCTGAAAGTTCAAAATCTGTAACTTAAGTATGAACTACACATTTGTGCCAAGTTACGAGTCAAATAAATGTCTATTTTATGAGTCTATACGTAATATACATACATAACTTCATTTTTATTATTATAGATTTGGAGAAAATGGGGATAAATAGAACTTTTTGATTAACAAATTCAGTTTTAACACATTATTAATGCCTTTATAAAGGTAAAATAAAATTTTCTTTAGTCTCCTGTGTCCACTCATGGTGGACTAACGGTACTTACGGTACTAAGTACCACTTAAAAGGCCATTTCTTTTTTCATTGTTCGTTTGAGGGAAAATAGATGGTATGCTTTTATTAATGCAGCATGCGGTTTCAACACAAATGAATTTATTTTACGTTTTTAGTCTTTAAACAAAATGTCATTCTTAATCAGTGTAATTTAGTAGTCATAAGTAGGTAAGAAAAATAAAAAAATTGGGACATGAAGTGCATTTTATGTCCCAACTACCCTTTAATATTCGATAGCTATCATTAAAATATTTAAAGACAAATAATTCTTAATTTGGGGCATAATAAAGGGTTAAATAAAACAAAGACTTTAAAGAATAACTTCAAATATAGTTTATATGCAACACTATTTTATTTCATAAAACTAGTTACACAATCGAAAATAAAAATTTACATTTTGTACATAATATACATTAAGATGTTTAAGTGCATCATCAAAGCAACTAAACAGATTTTTTTCAAACAATTGTGTTTTGTAATATCAAAATATTGAACAAGCAAAATAATGTGGAACACATGAATAATAAATATCAAAGTTGCAAGATGCTAATAGAATATAAAATAATTCTTCGAATAATTTATACACAAATGGGAAGGAAGACTTTATATTTGTATTATCCTAAATTTTGTTAAGAGGAAAATATTTAATTTAAGCAAATGCCTTGTCATAACATTTAATAGCATTTTTTAAAAATATTGTACAGATTTCAATGGCTTAAAAAAAATTATTGAACTGGGTTGTATTGGACACTTCACTTGTTTTAAGTTCATTAAAAAACTTAATGAATTAGTTATGGAATTTCTATGAATATTGAAATTATTATGAATTTCTTTTGACAAAATTTACTCCATTAAAATGAGCTATTTCCAAATGTAGCAAAAGTTGTCAGACGTTAAAAGAATATGCTCATGAACAAAACAAGAAAATCATTACTTTGTATTCCATTTAAGAAGTTTTAACATCCACTTTTTCATTTCACATCTAACCTTTAGAAATAATTATCTATTTCACGTCCAACTTTTAGAAATAATTATTTCACCTATACAATTCTCAATAGATCTAGCAATCTTTATGCAAAAGCTACATCTTTTTTAGACTTTTTACTTAATGTTTTGTAAAATATAAATAAACCCACAAACTAATACGATATCCATGCCAATGTATAAAAATATATGCATAAGCATTAACTTTTGCTACTCTTTTTATACAAAAAGATTTTGAAACTAAAACCAGAATACAAATACTTAGTAATACTAAACGTAGTACTTTATTATTATTGTAAAGAGTTTAACAAACAACCATTCAATTTTGACGAAAATTACGAAAAAAATTCAATTTGAAAGAAATCTTTAAAAAATAATAGTCTTATTTAAATAACTATAATTTATGTAACTATGGATACAATTAAAGTTATTGATTTACTTCGATATTTATTCACAAAAAAACTTTATTTTGGCTTAGCCTCATTGTTTATATAAAATATCACAAGAAATATTAAATAATGTTTTTTTTTTATAAATAAATGCATATACTAATAAATAGATTTGTTTTATCAGTTGTAACATAAATGATTTAAAGACAAAAATTTAAAATTATTAACACCAATATAATTTAAAACTGACTAGAATAAACCAAAGAAGGTTTAGTAAAGCTACTTTTCACTTAAAATTTCTTAAAATAAAATAAATAAAAATATTGTGTGTCTGCAAGTGTGCATATTAAAATTTATTAACACCAATCATGCAAACTAATCAAATGCAACAGAAAAAATATCAGATAAATATATCACTATAAACCACCTAACTAATTAATTAGAATATAAATAATTTTTTTTAAAAATTAAAAATAATCTATCACCTTATAACATGTACACATATAATAAAAACTTATCAATCAGTGTTTTGCACTAAATCAGCGGTTCCCAACCTGGGGGCGATCGTCCCTAAGTGGGCGATTTGTGTTATCAAGGGGGCAAAAAATACTTAAGGGGCGATCAGGGGGGGATGAGTATTCAAAGGGGAAAATTAAAATAATGCTGTACCTTTGTACCGTAAAACCATTCTCCAACCATAACCAAGTCAGCCAATTTTTACATTAAACTCTCAAATTTTCTAGAAACCAGTAAAAATATCTTAGCTAATTATTTCACTTTTGTTCTTTAAAAATATGTGTTTTTTCTATTTTTTTTAAAAGTGACCGGATAAAGCTTTTTTTGTAGTTGCTTTTATAAACGGTAGTGTTATAAAACTGCTTTATTGTTACACTTTAACTCAAGTTATTACAGAATTTAGTTAGACAGAACATGAAAATTAAAAGGGGGCGATGGATGTTGATCAACCTAAAATGCAAGGCGATGGTCCAGAAAAGGTTGGGAACCCCTGCACTAAAAAGTAGAGTCGATTGTACTGATAAAATGCTTGGAATTACATCCCAAAATAAAAAAATCACATGCTGGAATGTAAGTTTTTCTACAATAACAAATAAAATCAATGATAGCATATAGCTAGCAATTTTTATAATCATGCAGGAATACCAATCAACAATGATAACCATAAATGTATAAACTAGTACTTCAACATCAATAATATAAGAAAAATCTACTTAACATGCAAGTTATTTGAAAGTAAATTGAACAGTCAAATTATTAAAGGGTACAAAGTATTTTCTTTGGATGTTGGTTTAAGTTTGCGTTGGTGCTTTATTCAAAGTATTTTTTAAATGTTGTTTGGATTAAACATCACTAGAGCTACATATGTCTAAAATGTAAGCATTTCAAATAACTTAAGATGGAAAGAACATTTTTAATTAGAAAACCTTTTGTACCCATCAATATTTATCCTCGGATCACAAAAACACATAAGAAAAAATTAAATTCACAAGAAAACTTTAAGGGTTGTATTAGGTCTGGAGGCAGTGAAAACTTTTCACAATGAGGCAAGGACAGAAAAGGTTAGTTTTCAAGGTTCATATTACAAATTTGTGTTCCTAGATTATTCTCTCAGGACAGACAGTGGACAACCAACAATACTGCCATGCTAAGCACAAGTATACTTTTGAACGAAAATTAACCAACTTGCATGATTCACATCATGAGTGGCAACAGTTCCAGCAGTATTATTTTCATTATTGGAACTTTTGGTATTACATGTTTTGAAATATACAATATTTTCTTACCTTAACTAAAACGAAAGTTGTGTAGAAACTTTTCTTTTAGTAGTGATAAAAAAGTTTTCCTCTATTCATGAATCTAAACCAAAGTTTTCTGGCAACATTGATGTTTTAGTAATGCTTTGTATGCATGAAATTTAATCGAATTAAAACCAATAAAGTTTAAATTTAAATAAATAATAGTAATGAAAAAAAAGTTGAATGGTTGTCCCATTTTAGGCCATTAGATTTTGGTTAAATTAATGTCGCACTACAGCTACAGAAGGGCTTTGAAATTTGGAACCGCAGTCAAGTGATGAGGTTGACATCTGAGCTGGTACCCAAGGCAACTATTAAGTGTGACATTGGGGCATATTTAATGTGTACCCCCTTTTCACGAGGTATTATTTGTCGGACTTTTTGGCGGCACAGGCCATTTATAGATCGACAGTTATCCTCTGTGGGTATGGTTAGGTTGAATTAATGTCACACTAGGGCTATTGGCGACCGGCAGCGTAATTTACAAGCCAACACTTGAGTAGGCACCAGTGGCGGATTTCCAAATGTGCCGCCTATAGGCTGAACCAAAAATTGCTGCCTATAGGGTAGGTGGGGGTAAAAATCAATTCAAAAGTTGATCACCAATGGTTGATTTATCTCATTGTAACCCGTTGTTCAATGAAAGTTCGTGCCCCTAAATTACTAAATTAATTAAGTTTAAAAAATGTTGTAAGTATTTTTTTCATCTTTTATAGGTAAATTTTTTTTCATCTCTTACTTTAATGCTACATAAAATAGGGCTTGAGGTGAAATACTAACAAATAATCCGATGTATTCGAGCACTTAAATCTTCAGTTGCGTTTTGAAAGAATTGCCTCAATGTGTCTAAAAATAAATAGGCTTGTTTTTCAAAATAAAGTGAAACGGGGCAAATTCACGCAGCTTCAAAACTTAAGGAATTCCACAAAGGGATTATCTACCCGCTTTCGACCACAATGCATGGAAGGTTTTGCGGAAGTCGAAGAAAATTTGCCGCCTACGAAAATTTGCCGCCGTAGGGCTCTAGCCTATTTAGAAATCCGATACTGGTAGGCACATAATACAACTTTAAAGGTGAAATCCTATGCAGTGTCAGGACTTTTGAAGCACTGCACTCCCTCAACACGGGGTATTATTTGTTGGACGTTTCGGCTGGACAGGCCATTTATAGGTTGGCAGTTATCATTCGTAGGGCCAATAAGATTGTAACTGATTTCAAATCTATTGATATTAAGACTCTCCAGCAGAATACAAAAAAAAAAGAACCTGCTTCAGCTTTATGATAATCAGGAAGCTTAATCATTGTGCTTAGCATGTCAGTATTTCATACCGGCTGACTGGTCAGTAAAAGGGGCCAGTCTTACTGTCACAAGTCCCAGGAGAAGAGATGGTGCTTGACCAACATGTCCCTCACTCCTTCCTTGAGGGGTTGTGAGGGTTCCTTCTTCAAGGGCAGCTCCCATTCGGGATTCAAATTAAAAGCAAACTGGGCCAGCAACCTGAGGAAAGGAATATGGTGTTAGTGTAAAGAACTCTAATTTAATCAAAAATAAAATTAAAGTTTTATTAGGTTGTTAAATGCACGACTTGCGTTTCAAATTGTTTAAAAGAAAATTTAGATCAACAATATGCTATTTGTATATAGAATATTAAATTGCTTTTGTAATAAAATTATTTTTCATTTTAAGAATAAACATTTTAGGATTAAAAAAACATTTGCTATGAGTAAATTTTTTTCTCTCTAACAATGCCAATCACATATTTTTAGATATCAGGAAGTTGGCTTGATGTGAGAATTTTTATGCTATTCATGAAGCCACAATTCGTCACATCCATTGCAAAAAAAAAAAAACCTAGCCATAAAAGGACACTAAAAGGTTGAACACGACATCTGCTAAGTATATTTAATAGAATCCCAACTGTTTTTTGTAAAAAAACAAAGATTCAGCAACAACCTACACATGCAAGGTTAAAAAACCTATAAAAGTCACAGATAAGTTTCAATAACAGCCAATTGTGACAAAAGGGAAGATCGAACCCCACAAGACATACAACGTTATGACTTATGACTTTGGAGGGGGGCTCTGTGTGAGTCAAGCACTGCGACCAGGGGTCTATTGTACCACCCCCAAGAAATAATTGTCACGTTCTTATAAGAAGAGCCCGTTGCCGAAGCAAAATTCAGCAAGGATCTGATAGGAATATCCTGGAGTTCCCAGGGCTCAAGTAGGTGATGCCCCAGATGCTCAAAGCTGTGAGCTGTGAAATTCTCGCATTCACAGAGAATGTGGGTGACCGATTCATCCTTGTCCTTACAGCCCCTACAAGTGGGATCGTCGAGGACCTTCATAATGGTAAGGTGCCTTTTAAGGGTGCAGTGGCCAGTAAGTAGACCTACAGCCCTGTGTATACCATTACGGTTAAGACCGAGAAGCTCTTTGTGGCGAGAGCTGGGGCAACCTGAGTTAAGTTCCCTAGCTTGTCTTTGAATAGTCGATCTACGCCAATCGGTGTACTGTTGATCTCTGAAAATGGATAGTACAGTACCTCTGATAATGTCACTGGAAATGCCAAGAGCTGGCTCTGGACCATCAAACGAGGTACTAGAACCTGACCTGGCCAGTTCATCAGCCATTTCATTGCCTGGAATCCCTGAATGACATACAACTAACCAAGCATACTTTGCGTGTTCATTAGAAAGTGTGTCCTCACCTTAGTTCACATTTAATTTGTACCCATCCGGGGCTGTTGATGAACGACCAGGGATAATACCACTTCTGTACAACTGGGATACATGAACAAAGGACCTCGAACCACAAGTGCAGAACTTGTTCACTAAAATAAAGAGGCAAACAATGATATAACAACTTAAAATGTTTGGAATTTTAATCGGGGAAAATAACTAAAAAACTTGGCAAGTATAACACTACATTTTTTAATTCAATAATTAATTTCAATAATTTGAAAGCCTAAAAAGTTCTATAGCAGTTACCCATTGCACATGTATGATTTTTCTAAAAACCTTAAGAAGTCCGACCGATACTAGTAACTCTTATAAATCTGTGTCTCCCTTAATCCGAGAGTCTGTGTCTCCCTCAATCCAAGAGTCTGTGTCTCCCTCAATCCGAGAGTCTGTGTCTCCCTCAATCCGAGAGTCTGTCTCCCTCAATCCGAGAGTCTGTGTCTCCCTCAATCCGAGAGTCTGTGTCTCCCTCAATCCGAGAGTCTGTGTCTCCCTCAATCCGAGAGTCTGTGTCTCCCTCAATCCGAGAGTCTGTGTCTCCCTCAATCCGAGAGTCTGTGTCTCCCTCAATCCGAGAGTCTGTGTCTCCCTCAATCCGAGAGTCTGTGTCTCCCTCAATCCGAGAGTCTGTGTCTCCCTCAATCCGAGAGTCTGTGTCTCCCTCAATCCGAGAGTCTGTGTCTCCCTCAATCCGAGAGTCTGTGTCTCCCTCAATCCGAGAGTCTGTGTCTCCCTCAATCCGAGAGTCTGTGTCTCCCTCAATCCGAGAGTCTGTGTCTCCCTTAATTCGAGAGTCTGTGTCTCCCTTAATTCGAGAGTCTGTGTCTCCCTTAATTTCCAGAGTCTGTGCCTTCCTTAATTTCCAGAGTCTGTGCCTTCCTTAATTCGAGAGTCTGTGCCTTCCTTAATTCGAGTCTGTGTCTTCCTAAATTCGAGTCTGTGTCTTCCTAAATTCGAGTCTGTGTCTTCCTAAATTCGAGTCTGTGTCTTCCTAAATTCGAGTCTGTGTCTTCCTAAATTCGAGTCTGTGTCTTCCTAAATTCGAGTCTGTATCTTCCTTAATTCGAGTCTGTATCTTCCTTAATTCGAGTCTGTATCTTCCTTAATTCGAGTTGTAGAGTGGTTTCAGACAAACCAATATTCATAAGCCAGAAGGAATCAGCACGTTCCAAATTGTGTAGAAAAGACAAAATCTCCAGTTCGGATTTTCGTCACCATCACAATAATTTCGCCACCTTCATATTAGGTAATTGAGACACAGATTACGAATAAGACTATATTCATAATCCGTGTCTTAATAAGAGTTGATATTTGGAAAGTTGGGTTGATAAGTAGCACTAGAGCTATACCTTGTCTATCCAGATTGCAAGCTTCGAAAGTATTTTCCTTTCCTCCCCCATCCCCGCATGTGGTTTTCTTCGAAACGGCGTGAGCATGTTTTTCCCCCACCTTACTTGGGTTTGAACTGTTCGGATTGTTAACCTCACAACAGAACCTCAAACGCGTTAGGTTTAGAAAAGCGATGCTCCCCCCGATTCCTAGAAAACCAAGCGAAAGGATGGGGGAAGAAAGTCTTTTCGAGGCTCGCATAGTAAATAGACAAGGTATAAATAAGGGTTAATGGCAACTAACTTTATAATTTTTAATCATAATAGAAATCATGACTCATTAAATAAAAGAATATTTAAATTATATTTGTTTAAGAAAATTAGTTTTTAGTTTTGAATGAAAAGAAAGTCTAGCTTTCTTACAAACCTAGCCATATTTTCATTAATAACTATAAACTAGAAGTTCTAAGAAAAACACAAGTGAAGAGCAATTGGGAAGAACCCTTCATTAACTGTATATCTGCCTGTATCAGGTCCGCTTGGCGATGATAGGGGGTACATAGATTACGTCACACACAAAGGGGGGAAGGGGTATGCAATGCACCAATGTAACGGATCATGACATGGAGGGAGGGGTAATCGCTGGCATGACTTGCAATGTGGAAAATTTCACTTTTGCAGAAAAAAAAAATCTCGTAAATAAAATGAATTTTTTTGAGAAAAAAAATCTGCTATCTTTTTTATATCATAAGAAACACTTTATTTCAGAAGGTGGATGGGGAGATTATTTCATGCCACAACGTTGGCATTATTAGTCTCCCATATTTTACAGACCTTTTCTTTTAAACAGTCTACTGAACATAGCTGAACTGCGACACTATCTTGACAAATTAGAGGACTAGTACCCATCTGTACAACACCAAAATACACAGAACTAAGACAGATCCGATTGCACCCAGATCCCGTTTTTTTTAGGGGTGGGGCCTCATGTGCGACTGTTATTATATGTTTGTTATGACATAATTATGCCGTCCAAAGGAGCTGATTGGTAAAAATCTCTATACGCTGGTGTAAAAAAACGATATCGCTTTGAATGATATGCAAAAAATGTTTAAGATAAAGCTAATTATTATTTTTTAAAAAAATTATATAAATAAAAATTTGTTTTCAAATTTCAAGAACAGAGTCACATGTTAAAACAGGCATGAAAGTGCAAACTAATCAAAAAGTATCTTCTTTTGTATCTTCATTATAAGAATCTGTTATTTGAACTTATTGTTTATTAAAATTTAAGTTTAGTTTCACCTAATTACGACGCAAAGAAAAAGTAAACAATCGCTATAAAAAAATGCATTGCAATTCTAGCGAATCGGTGGATTTATATATATATTTTTTATATTTGTATAGCTGTTTCAGTGAATTTGCATCGCAAATTGCGATGCGATACCACTTTAATCGAACCCTGGTTTCAAAAATGCACCACTTGTTCAAAAAATTAGCCATCGGACTCCGAAGTTAACTTAGTAAGAAATCGGTTTATCGGCTTTTAAAAATATCGGTATACCGATGGAAGCTGATGTTTTTTATAAGAAAAAATAATAATATTTCGAACTCAAATTAAATGAGATCGTAACCAAGTTTATTCAGAGACGTGTTACGATGATCGCATTTGAAATATTTTCCAATTCTTAACATAATTTCAGTTACGTCTAGTTACTTTTACAATATAGTTTTGGTTCAAGACGGATCATTGAACCAAAAAAACTTATACAAATCGTAATATTTACTAGTTCGCAGCGAAATCGCACTAGTAATGACTCTTTATTTTTATAGTTTTAGTTCCAACAGACCTACAAATCAAACTTCAACACCTCGTAATTTGTGCTTATTTTGAGGTAAAATCGTAGTCTTATTTTTAGCCTACTTTTCTTTTTTTAATTCGAAAGAATTAAAAAAATGAAAAAGTAGGTATTGACATGTGGTCGATGTCCGTCTGTCTGTCCGTACCCCCCCTTCCAAAATCGGTTCTATCCATCGGATCTTAAAAATTCTTTTTTTGTTAGAAAGCTATGACCTCAGATACCCAACTTTCGTACTTTTTGTCCGTCTGTCTGTACGGACATAAATCTACTATCTGTCGGCGAATTTCCCATTGAATTAGCATTGAAATTCAATTTTGAGTCATTTAAATCACTGTAGGTATTGAAGTGCGGTTGATGTCTATCTGTCTGTCTGTTCGTATGTCTGTCTTTCCGTCTGTCTGTCCGTACCCCCCTCCCAAAATCGGTTCTATCCCTCGGATCTTAAAAATTCTTTTTTTGTTAGAAAGCTATGACCTCAGATACCCAACTTTCACACTTTTTGTCCGTCTGTCTGTACGTCCGGACGGACACAAATCTACTATCTTTCGGCGAATTTCCCATTGAATTAGCATCGAAATTCTATTTTGAGTCATTTAAATCACTGTTGCCAAATCAACAATGGCATGAGAAACTTTATTTATTTAAACATATTTGAAGCAAAATAATATTTTCATGAATCAGTTTGGAATGACGTCATAAAATGTAGCACAATTTGATTCTTTGATTATTCATTAATTATCTACCAAGAAAGCGGCAAGGCATACTTTTGCATGCAATTATGCTTAGTTTTAATTTACATTTCTTATTTTTTAATGCAGTTCGGAGTAGTTTCATTACTTTTGTTATTAATAAATATTTAATTATTCTTCGAACTACAAATAAATCACGAGCAGATGATAAATAATATTTAATTTGCAAAAGAATATTAAGGAAAATAGTTGATTTTGGCTTTTAGAAGTTTAAATTATAGCTGGGTGCTGTGTTTCGATTTTTTTTTCTAATGTGTATAAATCTAGTGTAGAAACGGCTGTTGATGATATTTACTTTAGGAACCTAGTTTTTTTTCCCGATTAGAACTTCAGTAAGTATTTAAGGAAAAGGAAAGTAGGCTAAGTAACAGGAAAGTAGGCTATTTTAGTTCTTTATGAACTTCTTGTTATAGTTCAAGGATCAGTGAACCAAACCAGACCACGATGCCTCGTAATTTTTGCTCAATTATTTGCGCCGAAATGGCAAAAGATTCCGTTATTTTTATAGTTCAAGACGGATCGGTCAATCGAACATTGATTGACGTCTCGTAGTGTTTCTTTTGTCTCGCCTTGTTTGATCTTAGATGCCCCCCCACCCCATATATGGGTCACAATTTCTCAACGGTTTTGCATCGATCTCAGGATCAGCCAAAATGAGATTAAAACAGGCGGATTTCCGCCGAAAGGCGGAAAACTTGCATGCCTGATAAATTAACTTTTTCATCGTAAAGGGGAGGGGGGGGGGAGGATCGAACGTGACACAGCGTGACATGGGGAGGGAGGGGGGTCAAAAAAGTCAAAAGTTTGCATGACGTAGTTTATGTATGTTCCTAGCAAGTCATCCCTAAACTGGTTGGCAGAACAATCATAGTTGTTTAGGACTCCTCAATTTTAAAATTTTCTGATTTAAAACAATAAAATAAAATTAGAAATAACATACTTTTCACTTACAATTTGAAGAACATGCGTGTTAAAAGCATACATTTTTTATTCTCATAAAATGCATTGATATTTTCATAAATTTAATCAATGGTTTATTAACCAAAACAACATTTCAATAACGTAAATATTTAAAACTTTTATAATAAATATATTAAAATAATAAAGAGAAATTTCAGGGTTCATAAATTAATGAAGAAGTCCTAAACTACAATTTTTAAGGCATAGGTCTTTATTCTAGTTTGGTAAAGATATAAAAAAAAGTGCTTACTTTAATCCAATACATACAAGAGAACGTAATTTTACATCCATCTGGGCATTAGCAGCATCATGGGACAAATTTATTGCTTGAACTGACTGCAAGGTTAAGATAGAATATCTATGTTAAGGTTATTAATTAGTTATGATTATAACATAAATAGGCCTTCCATACATTTAATTGTAATAATTTAAACATATATTGGTTTGGTAAACTTTTTTATATTTAAGCAAGCATTTTCTAAATGTTAGAAGATTTTTAAGAATCGGGATTTTACCTAGGAGAAACATGATTTAAATATAATCCAAATTTAACTTTAAAAACTAACAAATAAACTTTTATTATTAAAAAAAAATTAGGCTAAAACTTTAAGAAACAAAAGAAAATTTAAATATGTTTAACTGTTTCAATTACAAATCTTGAGATATAAATACTTACACGATATAAAATTTCTTCAGGAGTTAAAACTTTTCCATCTTCATCTAACCTAAAAAAACCCAAGATAATAATAAAATAAATATAGTTTCTTAAAATTTATTTATTAATTATTTGAGTATGATCAATTATGCAAGCTATTTTTGGTTTGAAAAATATACTGAACTACAATGGCAACAAAACTTTATTCGACTAATCAATTTGTAAAAAAATGTAATTTACAAATATAGAAAGAAAGAACTTTTTAATTAAAGCTTTTTATTGTGTTAGCTTGAAGTTGTTTATTGTTTATTCAAAGTTGATTAAAATACCAGGCAAAGATTTTAAGTTTAGTTCAGTTTGAATTATCGTTGCACTAGAGCTACACGAGGGCTATTGGCGACGGGCGACGTATTTTAGAACCACCAAAGATTTTAAGTGTTTATTTAAATAAAAAAGTGGTACAGTACCTAAAAGTCTTACAAAGTACTAGCCTTGAGTAGACAGAGTTGAAGTCTTTTTCTACCTCTTTATTGGCCACCTGCAAAAACGGAAAAGTAAAAACAAACTATCTGCAATAAGGTACAACAGTTTTCCAAACTAACACATATTTGCAGACTTTAAAAAACGATTTTCAAGGCGCTAAAAAATTCAAGTACAATTACCAATTTTCCCGACGGCTGGACACCCTGGACGTTTAGCTAAGGTCCGTTAGCTACGACCTTGACAAAACACACATTCATTAATCACGCATGCGTTACTAAAAAGGCGACATGCATTCCGACTTACTTGGAAGCAGGGATGCAGAATATGTCCGATCCGGCGATCCTAGATCGGGGGAAATTTTAGCCATCTGGGGAAAATTTGTGGAAAATATTCAATGCTTTCGATTTTAACAATGTATTACAAAATTCCCTGACCAGCCGTTCATTTTCTGTTTAAAAACCTACCGTTAATTTACTTTTTTGTTCTAACAAACCAAAATAGCGTACCGCTTTTGTCTCCAAAATTCAGCAGTCATCGGGCGTTGATCGCATCCGTACGCCATCCCCCTCCCCCCCTTATGTCAAATAGCGTAGCCATCGCCAGCTACTGTACAGATGGTCGAAACCAGGGTTCGATTTAAGTGGTATCGCATGGCAATTTGCGATGCAAATTCACCGAAACAGCGATGAAAATAATCAACCGATTCGCTACAACTGCAATGCACTTTTTTTAAAAAACGATTTTTACTTTTTCTTCGCACCGTACCATTTTTACGGTGCCCGTAATTAGGTGAAACTAAACTTAAATTTCAATAAACTACAGGTTAAAATAACAGATTTTAATAATGAAGTTAAAAATTTCAATCAAAGTAGGAAGATGTATTAAGATTAGATTACACTAAAGATGTCTTCAAATCTCGGCCAGCCAGTGCAATCTCCCATTAGAAGAGGAGTCCAATAATGCTTTCCTGATTTGCTTATTTAGCTGCCTAGTAATTTTCACGAAATCTACCGGTGACGTCACATTGCATCAGAATGATTGACAGTTCTCTGGCTCTACGTGATCGGAAGAGTATCTCGTTACTTTTGTAGCTCCAGTTCAGGCCAAGTCGGACGACCAGGATATTTTTTCTGATCAAGTGACTCGCGACGTCCTTGAGTAGTGATCACAAGAACAGCATGAATGTCAAAATACTTTTTGTTTTACATTTGAACCTTTTTTTCTACTTCGGCATATAATGGGGTTTCTGATTTTAGATAATTTATAGTTTTTTTCTTCTTTTTATATCGGTGTATACACGCTTTATATATTTAGGTTTTATGTTGCTAGTAAATTTCTAGTCCTTGAATTTTTCTGGAAAAGTGCTTGCATTTTTTTTCTTAACAATTAAGACCAAAAGTTGAGGATTTCAATCCCAAAAAGGCAGTCAAGATTATTATTATTTTTTTTTTGCGAAACCTGGTGCTTAAATTTCCAGCCTTATGAAACTGCCAAAACTTGAAAGTAATATACCAAATGAATGAACAGCAAAACATGTTCATAGATAAATCTGATGAATATGACCCCCTCCCCAAACACCATAAATAAAAGAAAATGTACTTGTTTTAAAGTATTTAAAAAGATATTAAAAGTACATTTATTAGTAGTATAGTATTTTATAATTATTTAAAATTTATCTTGTGATAATTGTTAAAATTTAAATTTTATCGGTCACGCTTAGTTCAGCTTTTTTGGTTTTTCAAACCAAGCATATGGTTTGGATTTCAGCTTTTTTGTTCAACAAGCACTAACATCCCTGTATATCGTAAAATTTTCTATGCCTAAGGTAATACAGAATTTATGTTAAGTCTATAACATATAGTAAAATTTTGGGGGAAAATTTTCAAACGGATTGGGGGAAATGTTGGGAGTAAAAACATATTCTGCACCCCTGCTTGGAAGTCTGGCCCTTAATCTTCTTGGAAGGTAACGCATGCGCTTCAAGTGAAGTATGCGAGTATTGCCGACGTCAAAACGTTGTAATGCGGACAAGTTCGAAGGTCAATAAACCGGTTTTATAGTACAAAAGTACGCGTGACTTCGTCCACATGGAGAAATTATTGCTTCGGTACGCTGAAACTTTTTGAAATGAAAAAAAAAAGAACAATTTCAGGAAAGAGGAAAATTTAAGAAGAAAAATTCTGAAAATCCAAAAAAGAGGAAATTCGCGGATCCGCGGAAGTATCACATCCCTCCATATGAATTCCAGGCTTATCCAACTTTGAATAGTAAACAGCTGGCTTTCACTGTGGATTTTTAAGGAAACAATTCATATAACTCTATAAACTGTATTTCCAAATTTGTTTAACAGATAAAATGTAAATTTTTCTTCTTCTTATAGTTACTAAAGTTTTAAAATAGATATTTTATACAATCTACATATAGGTTCATTCATGGCAATACATTGTTTTAATGTCGTAATATAGAACCACAGTCAATTGCCAAGCCAACACTTGTGTACACACTTTTTAGGGCTTTTTTTAAAAACTTTTAAGGGCGACATCGTACGCAGCGTCAGGACTTTGAAGCATACTTAACATGCACTTCCTCTACACAGTGTATTATGTTGTACTTTTTGGCTGCAAAAGCCGTTTATAGGTTGGCAGTTATTTTGGGCCGAACCTCCAAAATATAAATACCAGTAGATAATAAATAAAAGTACCTCTTCTATGAACAGCCATGGATGACAGGGGCCCCCTAGTAAGGAAGACTTCTTCATTCCATGTTCCAAAACAGCTTTAATGGCAGGACACAACCTGTGAATTTTGGAAACATCTTTTAATATAATTATAAAATAGAGTAGCCGCCGCCTAAATGAATCACATCCGTCTTAGTACGTTTTGAACCAATAAAGAGGCTGAATCCTTTAACCGAAGTCATGAAATTATCAAGAAAAAGTGGTCGTCATGAGACAACATACATTTTTTTATACAATATACGAATACCTACGAAAATTTAATACTTAATTCAAACGATATTATGTATGTATAATTTTAAAATATAATTTAAAAGCATAAACAACAATGTTTACTATAGTAGTAAAATTTAGTTATTATATTTTGCTTACTTTAATCAATCAAAAATCAAAATGAGTCTACTGTCTACACCTGCATGCACACGTGTCGATAACAAATTCTTTCCCCTCTCTCCCCCCCTACTATAATTCTCTCTCCCTCCTTGCCTTAATACAATTTCTGCGATTTACCTTTTTTAAAGAAGGATTCGTCGGCGCCTCTTTGGTTCACATTTGTAGTTAGAAGTCATTTGGGGGTAAAAAAAAATACCACGAATCGTAGAAAAAAAGGATATTTTTTAGAAATTTTTGAGTCCTTAAAACGGCGGTAAAAAGGTGGTTTGATTCCGAAAAGCGGCGGATTTTCAATATAAAAAGTGAATCTGTTCTGTTCTACGAAATTTATTCCAATTAAGCGGTTGATTCAATTAACCAGCGATTCCAAAAAGCGGCGGCCACTGTACTTAATATCTAAATATATAACTTCTTAACACACAATGCATACACATAAGGTAATGCATTTTAGACATGTTAAACTGAAACTAATTAATATGTTACCCTATCAATAAAATTCTGAATGATTAGACTAATACAATTCAAAAACAGAAAACAGTGCATTATACAAAATAAATAAGAAATTGGGACAGCTATGATATATAGGTTGGTCAAGATTTGAAAATTTGGGTACCATTGCCAAAAAACAAAGATGTCCAAACGCAGGCAACATTCCCCATTATAGTTCAAACAAGTCAATAGGTATACCAACCCTACATTAAATTTTCAAGCTTGGCAAAGAATAGATGGGCTATTACATCACATACTGAGGAATTAACACACAAAAATGGATATGACTTTCTCTCTCACTGTAGCGATCTTTTATGTAATATTTAAATTTTTTTTTAATAAGTATATAATGGGAATTAATTACTGTATAATAATATTATTTTGATATAAATGTTATTTTTATAGCAGTATTTGAAACTAAACTCCTTGGCGCAACAACCCATTAGTGGGCCAAGGGCTGCTGTGCCCAATTCAGTTTTCGTGACCAAGGGTTCTGGGGTGCTAGGCATATGTCCCGTTTAGATGTTCAATCTCACACAGGACCCCCAGTTTTTAGTTCCCAAGCATGCTAGGTCCTCATGGTATTTGAAACAGTAATTGTTTTTATCATGGGTAATCAGTTCATCTAAATGAGGTGAGATTGTAGATAAAATTAAGTTTTTATTTAATATTTTCAAAAGAAAACTCAATTTTTATAAATTTTACTTGCAAATTTTGGATGCAAAATGAAAATTCACTTTTATGTTGCCTTATTAAAAAAAGTTAGGAAATTCATGAAAAATAAACAATTTTAGGTATATAATATTTGTTACTATATCAGGTACTAAAGAAAAGAAGCATTAGATGTAATACCAAACAACAACAACAAAAATGACTAACGTTCCACGAGCCAAGTCCGTAATAACTTCTGTGACAGAATCATCTCCCGCACTCGAATACTGTAAAAAACATAATAAATACTTGGGAACAAATCAAAATTAATTTCATCAAAATATTTTAGTACAAAAATAAGATTCTAACTAAACACAGAAAAACGCAAGAGGCTTCTTAGAGTCACTTTAATATAAATTTAGGTTGTATTTAAGACATAAATGTAAATGAATTTTTAAAAGTTTGTTATATGAGTTTATTATATAAGTGCATTGCATTCATTTAACTTAAACTTAAAGTTTTTTTTTTCATAATTACTTATAAAATTAAGGGCTTTTATTTTGGTACCTTAAAACAGCATTGTAATAAAGGTTAATTGTGCTTTTGGCAAAATTAACACACACACTAGAGCTATTGGTGAAGAGCCTTGGAATTTTGAACTGCAGGCAAATGTCTAGGGTGACATAAAATTAGAGCTACACCGAACAAGGTAGAATACCATATTTAACATGCACAAGTCTCATATACAATGCATTACTTGGCTAAATTACATTTTGTTCAAAATTGATTAGTTTATAAGGTGGCTAATATGAGGACAGAGTTGAGTTTAATTAGCGTCACATTAGTGGCTATACAAGGCTACACCTGCGTAGGCCCCCAACGTAACTTTTAGGAGCGATATTATACACGGTGTTGGAACTTTGAAGCATACCTAACTTATATTCTCTACACAAGGTAATATTCGTTGGACTTTTTGGCTGCCCAGACTGTTTAGAAAGAAGTTATTTTGGAAATACCAGCAATCTTATGCATGCAAGGCAAATGCTTTACCAACTGGGCTTCCCAGCCCTATATGGGGACAGAACCTGTGAAGGTGTCCTATACAGTACCTGGACAAATTATTAGATGCACTGCAAGATTTCATGCATCAATCAATGATGAACAAAATACTTTTAGAAGGACATTTGTAATCCTAAACTTAAGCTATTGAATAGAAAATACTATCTGCTATACTTAATACATATATCGACATCTTTTTTAATGATATGGCATTCTTTAGTATGTTTTCATCATTACTAAAAAAATACAGCGCGTCTAATAATTTGTCCAGGGACTGTATGTCATGATGTATTAACCCACACCAGCCCCTTGAAATTAAGGGGATTTTAAAGGCCATTCGCTAACTCTCTAGAGAAAATAAATCGCTTACCTGCTTACTTCTCTCATCGAGAAGTTCCACAAATTTCGCAGGGAACCAACCTCTCAAGCCATTCAATTCTCCGATCCAGCAATGCTCATCCTTTTGACTAATAATCTGAACAAAAAAAATTGTTTAAAATCAAATGGCAGGCTTCAAACAATTCTGTAAATTTAACAAGTCAGTTATGCCAATAACTCATTAATTTTCAAGTCAGTGTACGATAGTTTTGAATCAGTAATAGAAAGTCATGTTGATTTAAGCCCTAAACAATTGGATAATTTTTCAGAAAATAATCATAAAAGTGGCTATTTTTTTTATCCCTGAATATCATATAAAATATGTGTATGAACAATATAGATACAGCAAACTCCTGATTATCCTCGGGTGGATTATCTGCGGGCCACGACCCCCCCCTCTTTTCCCTGCAAAAATAATAATTTAAGCACAGAGAAATGAAATTTAGTTTTTTTAATACGTGTTGGGAAAATGCATTCCAAGAACAGCGAATTCCTTTTAAAAACGACGAACACATTCAAAGAACGACGAATATATTTAAAAAACGAAGAATACATTATAAGAACAACAAAGGCATTAAAATAAGGATGACCATAGGAAAACTGGTGTGTGCCAAAATGTGTTCGGCCAGGTGCACATCATGTGCAGATTTTTGTCAAAAAGCATCACTTGTAAAATAAACTGCTCGTGATTTTATTGAACTGCTTTGCGTGATTTTGATAGCGAAATAAGTGAGAAGCGAAAAAAAGTTGTCGTAACAATTCAAGACAAACTACATCTCATTAAAAAGATAGTAAATGGATCTTCTAAAAAACAAATGTGCTTGCAGTATGGAATAGAAGAAACCACAGTGAGAGACATTTTGAAGCAAAAGGATAAACTCTTGCAAATTGCATCCACATTGAACGATTCAACCTCTTTGAAGAAAAGAAAAACTATGAAAGCCAGCACTTATGAAGAACTTGATGCAGCTTTATTAAAATGGGTGATCCAAGTGAGAAGTGAAGGAACCCCTGTTTCAGGACCCATAGTTGCTGCAAAAGCAAAACAGTTTTTTGAAATGCTCGGATTGCAAGGAACTTTTGATGCCTCATCAGGCTGGCTGACAAGGTTTAAACAACAGCATGGAATAAGAGAGATCGGTCTTCACAGAGAAAAATTAAGTGGAGACAAGCAGGCAGCAGAAGATTTCAAAATTGAATTTGAACACTTTTTAAAATCTGAAAACATTTCCTATGAACAAGTGTACAACGCTGATGAATCTATTGGAAATTTTTGCTTACCTGGACATTTTCCTTTGAAAGTGAAAAGCGTGCAGCCGAACACAAATCTAGCAAAGAACACCTGACAATAATGTCATGTAGCAATGCAACTGGAACTCGTAAACTTAAACTTACAGTGATTGGGGAAAAAAAAAACCTAGATCGTTTAAAGGGACAAGAGCAGAAAATCTTCCAGTGCATTATTACAACCAAAAGAAAGTTTGGATGGACCAAAAAATATTTCTAGACTGGTTTGATAAAAAGTTTGTTCCCCATGTAAGAAACCCAGGGTTCGTACTCTATGATAGTGAAATTCAGGAGTTTTTCAGGAGCGCAGCGATGTAAATTCAGGAGGTACGGCGAACCAAATTTGAATATGTTTTAATATGTTTGTTTATTATTGTATTGGTCTAGTGACTTAGACCGAGAATGAAGGAAACAAGGGGTGTAAATGTTGTAGAAAATTTGAGGATTAGGTGTAAAAGAAAAACCCTTTTTTGTGGGAAAATTCGCCTTTTTCGGCCATTTTTTTAAAATTTTCGTGACCTTTGTAATAATTTCATGACTTTTTCGACTGTAGACATTCTGATAAAGTACGGGAAAAAACCGACTGAGAAAGGAGAAAAATTATTCATGTCGTCAATTTTTTCAAGAGGGGGAAAATATAAGGAGATGAAACACAAATTTCAGGAGTTATAAGGGCCCTTTAAAAATAAAAATGAAATTAAGGAGTTTTTCAGGAATTTCAGGAGGCGTACGAACCCTGGAAACCATCTGAAAGCTCACAATAAACCGGAAAAAGCCGTGCTGCTGATAGACAACGCATTATCTCATCCAGAGGAATGTGTTTTAAAATCGTCGGATGGAAAATTTTTCACAATGCTTATGCCACCTAACACAATAGCACTTCTTCAACCTATGGACCAAGGTGTTATTGCTACTATAAAAAAGAAATATCGAACCTGCTTGCTAAAAAAAAGGATTGAAGAGGGGAGAGACCTCAAGAGCTTTTGGAAAGATTACACGGTTTATGACGTTAACTCTGCCTGGAATACCGTTAAGAAATCTACCTTAGTAAAGTCCTGGAGAAAACTTATACCAGACGTGGTAGAAACGTTGAAAGAGACTGAAGACTAGCAAGAAGAAGAGGAAATTTCTACATCCGAGTTGGCTAACTTAGCCGTTTCGGTTTTTCCGGAGGAAGTAATGTTGATGAAAACAACATTGTTGAGTGGATTGATTGTGATGCCGATGATCCAGGCTATGAAAGACTTACAGGCGAACAAATTATAAAAGGAGTAATAGGAACTGATTTAGATAGTGATGATGAGGAGCCAGAAGACAATACATTGAAGAATAAAGTAAGTCATTGAAAAGCTTTCTAACAGAAAGCGAATTGATTATGTACCTAGAGGAGCAGGATGATGCCTCCCTTTGCAACAAAATGATTCTAAAAAAACTTCAATCACAAATAAGAATGAGAAGTTTCAAGGCTAAAAAACAAAAACAATTGACTGACTTTTTTGTAAAATTGTAAATCTTCATATTTCATACCTGTTACGTTTTTTTATATCTTATAATACTACGATAACTGTACTTTACTTTTATAAAACCAGAAGCAATTTTGTGGATATTTTCTTTACTTTTTGCGGACTATCCGCGAATTCGCTTATCTGCGGATGCTGCGCCACCCAATTCCGCTGATAATCGGGAGTTTACTGTATATTCATCTTTAGCTTGAAAAAAAATCTAGGAAATATCATGCAAGCGAGAAATAGAGAGCAAAACCCCCCCCCCCCCCTAATTTTTATAAGAGCGTGAAGGAACGGGTAAAAAATTTCAGAATAATTGAAGAGTTTAGTGGAAGAACATGCTAAGTGACATGAAAATCTCAATTTTTTCAAAAATATCAATCAACATATTATTCCCTCCTTTAAAGATAACAACTTTCCTCTGTTTCATAAAAAAGTAAAGTATATATTTTATTGCTTGCAAATACCGTTTTAACGGATTTAAGTGCAAGCGATAAACTTTAAAGCTTATTTTCTTTTTTTTTAAAACCTTTTTGTCACTTAGCATGTTCTTCCACTAAGTTCTTCTTAACCAAACTATACTTGAAATTCTATTTCTTGAAAGGTTTAATTCAAAAACTTATCCACTTGATTATTTTGTTAAAATTGTCACTGAAACAACTATCCAATGAAGAAAAAAACTGGAGGTGTGCAACACTACACGCCTTCATATATCTCTCAAGTCTCATTAAATCAATACTTTTCAACAACCAAAAAGGAAATTTCAATAACTTTATTCATAATTTCAATAACTAAACATTATACAATGACGTTCGACAGGTACTGGGAACTCATGTACCAAATGTGAAGTTTGTATCTATTTTAGTTTTTCAGAAATACAGGGTGTTTCAAAATTGGCCGGAAATGGAAAGGATGCAATTCCGAAATATCTACCCAACCCCTCCAAAAACTAGTACACAGCCAATTGGTCACGCATTTTGGTTGTGGCTGCACCCTTGAACTAGGGCAGCACAAGAATGCGTTGACGAAGTGATGCATTCGTTTTGAGTTTGGTTTGGTTGAATTGACATATCGCCTAGTAATTTTACAGTTGCAGATTCTGTTACATCACAGTTTCTAAAACTACTAAAAATGATTAGTAACTACTAAAATGGAATTTGTGTTTGGATTTTAATTTAAATGATTTGGCGTGTTTCAAATTTGAGCAGGATATACGAAAATTCAATAAACACTAAACATTTTGCGATGGAAATGTACAGTTTGTCGAAATGTGTATGTGTTGGGACGGAACAACAGTCAGCTTTCTGGTGGACAGGTTTTTGAAATTTTTAACAACTGATATACATGTATTTGTATAACTGTATCTATAGGTGATTTGAGAGTTTAATAAAATAACGCAGACTGTGAGGTCGCCATTATGCAAGTCGCCTTTTTGCTGAAAGCGTGTGCTTATTTTTCGGTCCTTTTTTTATTAATATAAATAAGCAAATTACAATAACTGTTATGTATCGACTGATGGTCAACATCAAGTTTTGTAACAATAATGCAACATATCGAAATGAACAGCCTCCTAAAAAAGATACGTGTTGAAAACTTGTTGAACCTGTCATTTTAACCAGATGTAAATTCAACCAAACCAAACTAAAAGTACTACATTCTTGTGTGAAGCTTAACGTTTGGGCAATATTTCATGCACTTCATTCCGCAATTCGGAAATCCTTACCGTTTCCTATTTGCGGGCAGTGTTTAAACATTTGCGAATTGATCCTTTGAACCATTTCTCGTAATAACACCCTTTACACTTAAACCCTATCCTTTATCGAGATTTCCGAAACCTAATTTCAAGACTTTACCTTTCTAGTAATATAATAATTAAATCTATATATTATATATAATTCATAAGATATAATTATAATAATAAATCAAGATTTTTCCATAAGTAAATAAAAGTATATAATTAAGTTAATAATTATAATTATAAGTTTAATTAATTCAAGTATATATATTATAATTTAAATCTAAGTAATATTAATTTAATTCATAATTCAAGTTATAGTAATTATATTATAATTCTAGTAAATAATAGCTTAATTTCATAAGTAATATAATTAATTTTTCATAAGTAATTATATTAAATACCTTATTTCATAAGTATATTATTAAAAATAACAGCTTCAAGAAATTATGATGTAATGTTAAGTTAATCTTAATAATGTACTTTTCTGAGGAGTTAGGTTACCAGGCATGAATAGACTTTAGTTCACCTCATCTTAGGATTTTCAAGTTGAGATTAGCGATAACTATTACTTCTCTTTTGCATTGATTCCTACACTGCTTAAAACAATTAGGGGAACACTTTTCGTACTTTTGTTGACTCTTTCAGTTCCAACGTTTCATTTTTTTATTCTACAAATCTAAAATTTGTGAAATATATTCATCATGCATCCAGAATGAAATGGTAAAAAACAGGGGGGAAAATCAAAATTTTTTAAACAAAAATTTAAGGGGAAAAAAATTGGAATCATAACTTTTAAAGAAACTATAACAATAATTTTTTCAAAACTTTATTTGTTAAAAAAAAGTTACAATCAATTTTTAAACATCTAAGAATGTAAGCGTGAAGAATTTAGGGTCAATTTATTTCATATAATTTTTTGGGAGAGAATTTTATTTTACCATGTTTTTCATATTTTCATTTAATTAAAACAAACATTATTTAATTCTTCAAAAGACATGATTCTTCCTTCTAACGATAAATAAGTGCGAGCTCAACTTAGTGAGAAAAAAAAATCGCAAGCTGATGACTCCAAATGGAATCATTTTGGGTGAATGGGTTTGAACCATGCATTCCCCTAATTCTTTTGAGCAGTGTATGTTAATTTACTTTTAGAGCTACATTTATTATTATTTATAATTAGATAGTTAAATTAACTACTGGTAAAAGAAATACTTACAGTAATGATGTCATTCTTCCTAAAACCTAGTTCGTCGTCATCATGCCTTTCAAAGTCCAGACATGCTTTTGCTCGTCTGCGTCGATTGCGGGCCACGTTGGCGAATATTTCTTGGTCCCTTGCATGGCCTTCCATACTGTAATCAGCTATTAGATTCTGAACAAATAAAAAGTACTAAATTAGGTATTTTTTACAAGACAATATCTGTAGAAGCATCTTTGCAGGGTTGCAATTTGATTTTTATAGGTTTATTGTCCATGAATTCAAGGTTTAAGATACATAAATTGCATTTTTATATGCTCCCACACATTTTTAAAATGTCAAAGATTTTTACAATTTTTAAAAATTTAGTTTTTAAATTTTTCAACTAGATAATTTTTTAGAAGAGAAAATATATCAGTTCATAAATTTTTTTCAATATTTAGTTTTAAGTCAAAGAAATGCAATTAATCGTGCGAATGCATATGCATATCACCAAAGCACTTCAAAAATCTTGTCTAACTTTTATGGTTATAACTTTTCCTGATTTGCCACAACCTTTCAAAACACATAAGAGTTTTCCTGGTTTTGAATATATCCAAGATAGAGAGGCAACCTTAGATAGCCTACAGTAATTCCAATTACAATGCAAGCTTAAAAAAATAGCTATCTTACCTTCAGAACCGTGAGCATCGGCCTTTTTTTTAGCTGTGTTGCGTTCATATCCCCCTTGGAAAACTGCAAAGGGTAGTATGTGCTGTTTAAAATAGATACACATATTAGAATCATCTATGTACCTTTACACACTAAATCGAAAGAGAAATAGGTCATCTTTTTAAAAACTGTTATACTATTTTTCTTTCAACTTCAAAGTCCGGGAGGAGGGGGTGCAATTGCTCTCGCAGCGACCATGTTTGCTACGAAATATTAGTACTATATATATTCGTTTACCATTAAATTATTTTATTTTTTTCTTAAAAATATTCGTATCTTTGTAATAATTTTTTATGCCGAATGCCGCTTTAATTGGTCGTAAAATTTGCCGCCCCAAAAAATTTGCCGCTCTAGGCTACAGCCTAATTAGCCTATTTAGAAATCCGGCCCTGGTGAGCATCGCTGTTCTAAACTTGCCTTGTTTGAGCCTCTGATGTGAGGTTTATCTGAGGTGAGGTCTTTCTGAACTCAAGTAAGGTGGAGAAAAACAAAACAGTGACGCTTGTGCAGTTTCCTAGAAAATCAGACTTCAAGGGGTAGAAAGTGCTTTTGAAGCTTGCAGTGAAATTTGAAGGAACCAACATGCAAAAAAAAAACTAGAACACTGTGCAAAATGCATATTAACTGAAGATCTTAAGTATTTTTATTAATTTCCATACTGCAGAACTTATTTTAAAAAAGGAAGAAATTAATAGAACAGGGTTCATACTCTATCTATGATAGTAAAATTCAGGAGTTTTTCAGGAGTGCAGCAATGGAAATTCAGGAGGTAACGAGGAATAAAATTGAATACTTTTGTTTATTATCGTATTAGTCTAGTGACTTCAAAGCACTTCAAATGATGAAACAGAAGAGAAAAAAATCTTCTAAAGAGTTTTGCGGTGCATTATGGGACAATAACTAGTATCACGATGTCCGAACTCTATTTTTCTACTGTGCATGCGCAGTAGACTTATTCTGAATAAAGTAAACGGAGAAAAACAATTGTGTTGTCAATTTATTTCAGGAGAGGGAAAAAAATATCAGGAGTTAAGACACTAATTTCAGGAGTTATAAGGGCCCTTAGAAAAAAATAATGAAATTCAGGAGTTTTTCAGGAATTTCAGGAGGCGTACGAACCCTGATAGAAGCATATAAATGTAATTGTGCAAGTATACTTACTACTTTAACCTTTGGATCAACAGACTGGAAGTGGCGAGCAACTTGCAAAATGGCTTCTCTCAGGTCGACAAGAATCTCAGTCTGTCGGACATTTTTACTACGGATATCGTCTTCTGTTTCGCCATCTCCAAATATGATGAGCTGCAGCATTGACTTGGATCGTTTCAGCTGCCTGCGATTGAGGTGCTGTCGAGAGATAGTAGAGTTGGTTAAATTTAAAAGCAGTATAAAAATTATTTCAGTAGTTGTGAAATTGCTTAGGATTTTATACAGGTATGAAATTTTGTAACCTATATAATTATCACCTGCCTTCAAATAATATTGATATTTTTGGTGATACTTCTGTTAACTTTGGCAATAATATTTGTCTAATTCAGTTTAGACATACGTTTACCTGTTTGTCTTGTTGTGTGTTTGTATTTTGCAGGGGTCGTAGTGGGACAACACAAAATTTCAGGACAAGAATTCAAGAAAAATTCAGGACATTATTTATGCAAAAAAATACTTTAAAGATTTCAAGCATAAATCCTGATTTTACAGACGCTGCTATCCACGGTTCCTACACTTGTTAGAAAAAAAATTCAAGCCACATTTAAAAAAAAATCAGGAAAATACAAAAAACTAAAAATTACAACTACCGTCAAAGCGGGTATCTTTGGCCATGGAGGGTAACTTTGGCCACTCGTCGGAAAAAGATTTGTTCTAAAATTTCTCTGCTCAAAATCATCAGACTTTAAATGAGTTAGCATTTTTAGAAAGGTGGCAACATTGGCTTTAATTTAATATAAGACTTTTTTTCTATTTTAGTTTTGTTAACACCAAAAAAGTGTGTTTTATTTCTGCAAGTGTTGAAGAACAAAAATCTACTTCAGTAAACTTTCATTTAGAATTGTTCAAAAATTATTGAATATTGAGTAAGAAAATACTCTATGCGATTCTTTAATCTATTGCTAATAATATCCCACCATTTATTTTATTCTATGTTGAATATTTCAAAAGCTGTATTTAATTGTTGGTCACCGGGAAACTTTTGACCACGAATGCGGCTAACTTTGGCCATAGCTACAATGATTTCCTTATGCTATATTACACTTTAAAAAATGAACGAAAAGCAAGATTCTTTTTTAACTTAATTTTAATTAATACATTTTAATCTTATTCTTATGGATATTCTACATTATTATGTCTTTTTAAAACTGTTTTTAAACATAATATAGAACGACATTTAAAATTGCTAATGCTAGAAATGTAAACTTTTTAGAATTCCAAATTACTAATATGTTATTTTTTTTTCATTATAATATCGTTTGCGTTTTGATTATGAAAATAATTATCATTAAATCTGGTTTTCAAAAATGCGTTAGTTGATTTTCTTTTTAGAAATGTAAATTAATTTTTAAAAATGTCAGCTGAAAGTGTTCTGAAGTATTGCGGCTAAATCATTGGGCGATGCAGCATAAACTGAAACAAATAAGAATTTTCTTGTATTTATCATGAAATCACCTAGTAAACTTTAAAAAATAATAATTCTAATGTTTAGTAGTTTTATTATTGCAATTTAAATCTATTACAGGGCCCAAAAAGCAGTAAATGGTACGTTTGGTAAGTATTTTGTGCTTGTGGCCAAAGTTACCCTCCTGGACTCGAATCGTATCCTAATTTTTTAAACTAGTACCATTTTTTTTTAAACTTATAAAATGTAACAAAAATGCCTGCAAATTATTCCTAAAAGTACAATACTTAAAATGCATAGTGATTTTAAAGTGTTTAAATCTATTTTGTAGTTTAATTTTTCTTCTTTTGTAAAAAAAACAATGATTTGGGCCAAAGTTACCCGCACTGACGGTAGCATAATATCTCTGGTTACATAAATACATTTTAAAACTAAAACCTGTCAAAAATTAGAAATCGATCGCAATATAGGCCGATCGATCGCAATGCGTCTTAAAGCGTGCGTTCGTTTAGTGTCCCCGCAACTTCAAACAGCCTCTCAACGTCCTCCACTTCACCAGGGATGTGCAAATTGATGAAGATCATCAGAAAATAACCATAATCCTCCTTTCACCAATAACCTATGTGTATTTTTATGCGACACATTATTTCCAACCAAATTAATCCAACAATCGCTCGCCAAATACAATGGGATTGGCAACCCTGCCTCCTTTAGATTCTTTACCAGTGTTTAAAGTGGGCTCTTCCACAATCAAAATTTTTGAGATGGTAAAAAGTGACAGGTGTACTATACCACTGCAGTTGACCCATGTTTGTGCTGTTGTTTTTGATTGAATTTACTTCACACAATGTCCATTTTGACCTGTCTGGGACATATTACAAAAAGGCTAACACGAAAACTAGAAAAAGGCACCCAACCTGTTTCGGTAGGTTCCTTGAGTTTTCTGGATTAAGCAGCGCCCCTTGATCAGCCATGAGGTAGGCCAGATGCTTCCTTCTGTGTGTCTCCAGCGTCGGCTCGTTTAGTGTCCCCGCAACTTCGTGGGCAACTTCGAACAGCCTCTCAACGTCCTCCACTTCACCAGGGATGTCTGACAGGGCGTTAAATATCTGGGCTGAGTTCTCCAAGACTCTTAGGTCAGGTTCCTTAGGAAGAGAGGTGAATTGAGTCAGTGATAAATGATGGTAAAACTTTTTACAAAAGTGAATGAGTGATTTGGTTTGTTTCAGATCTGAACACACAGACTGTGATTAATTTAGAGATTGAAAATTAAAAATGTATAAAACAGTTTTTTATTTTTATTTTTGCAAGATTATTCCATTATTGTGGTTATTTCCCTACGAACAATAATACAATATCCAAAATAAGTGTAATTAAATATATAATGGACAAAATTGTAAAAATGTCTTAACTAAACTCCCCAGCTTAACAGCCCATTACTGGGCCAAGGCCTGCCGTGCCCAATTCAGCTTTAGTGACCAAGGGCTTGGTACTCATTTTATCGACCCACTTAAAAGATGAAAGGCTGAGTCAACCTTGCCCAATTCGGGACAAAATGTCTTTTAGAAAAGTTTATTGGTAGAATGCCTGCATAGTTTGTTTAAAACTAATTTTTTTACTTGTTAATTAACATTATTTTTATAAGATAAAATATAATATTTTTTTTTAAATGTGGCTGCTTTTTTTGAAGGCTCAAGCCTTTGTATATTCTCCAAAACTGAGAGCCATTTTTTGTGACACCATATAGGCAGCTCTCGCTACCGATTTTACACTCAGATTATCTGACCTCTCTCTGGATGTTAAAGTATGCTGGGGTTTAATTTTACCAAAAGAACCCAAGCCAAATTAATACTCAAAGGATTTTTTTATGTGTCTTCTGTACAACAATTAAATATTTAAAAAGCAAGATTAACTAAGAAACAGTCATAAATAAAACAATATGCAAACATGATTTTTAAAAAAAAAACCTATCTGATTAATTTAAAAGGATAAAGGATAAAAAAATTTCAAGTAACTGTAACTTGTTTGCAAAACAAAAACTTTCAAACACACACATTTATACCAAATATAAAACTTTTAATCCTTTCAGTCCCAGTGATGCCATTTGGCATCATCAAGTTTCTGATCATAATTTTAAAAAATAATAGGGCTGACCCATCTATTGGGATTAATAAAAAATATTTTCTAATCGAAAAAAGTTTGCAGAATCGAATGATGTGCTTTTTGATATCAAAAATGTCTATAGACGATCAGAAAAAAAATGATGATGCCAAATTGTCATTGGGACTGAAAGGGTTAACCGATTCAAATTACCTTGATTTTCAGCATTCCGAGGGTCACTTGGAACAGAACCACTGAGCCCTCGTAGAAAAAGAGGTCCCAAATGCGCAAAAGAATTTTTGTGTGCACCACACTGGCAAAGAGGGTGAGGGACCAGTGGAGGGTGATCAAAGATAACTCTAGGAGGGGGAAGAAGGTTAGTCACTTAGAATGATTATAATTGAGGGTATAGTTTTGTTAACTTAAAGAAATTAGGGAGAGTATTGGATAAAATATTATGAGTTTGAAGACATGTTATAGAGAGGGCTATTGTTAAGGCAATTTACAGGTGAAGGTTCCACTATTGGGGAGTTTAGATATGTTTTAAGAATATTAGTACCCATTAGGATGGATGTCCCTTTGATCTGGATCAAAATTCCGATATGCGAGTGAGAATGGATGTGTGAAAGGGACCTTCCTGTAAAACGGATGTGTCATGCTGACGTGCAAAAGTCGGACTTCCTCCCTTGTGGTGCTCAATAAAAATGGAAGCCGCCCAACTTCGCCTTAAAATCGGGTAGTTCTCCACTCCGGGCTCGGTTACCGAGTGGCATTAGAAACAACAACAACAGGATGGATGTTTATCACATAGATTCATTTTAATATGCAATTATCTATCTAAGAGTAGTACTCATTTTAATATGTTTTTAGATTAAAAATGGGATTGAAATGTAAGAAGTTCACAAAAAGAGACCAATTAAAACAGAACGTAATTTAAAGGAGTGCTTTTTAAAGATAGATTTCCTATAACATGCATTCTTAAGATTGAAAATGCTATTATGCTTAGATTGATCAGATATTCAGAAAGAAAGAAATAGCAATTAAAAAAAATATTTAGGAGAGTGAAACATCACACGACTTTCATCTACCACTCAAGAATAGATATTTTATATGCTAGTTTTGATTGTCCGTTCTGCATGTGTGAATAATTTGAAAACATAATGGACTTGTCTGATGTGTAATATTAATTTGTTTTCCATGTTTGAAGTCCATAGCTCTTTTCGTTTTTCAGCAATACCCGGAAAACTTAAAAGTTCCATGGAAGCTAACCTTTGCACATGCATGATTTCTCAAAAACCTTATTCTGATGTTCGAATAGGTACTAGGAACTTGGATGCCAAATTGGAAGTCTCTAGATCTTTTGGTTTGAGTTGCAGAGTATTTCAGACGGACAGAATGAAGATGGATCAATATTCAAAAACAACTTTTTCAGAATCAGCACCCTACAATAATGTGGAATACACAAAACTCAACTTTGGATTTTTTGAATTAGCAATACTTTCACTAACTTATATTTGATATTAGGTAATTAAAAGTAAACAAGTAGGTTTGTAACAGAATCTGTCACTTAACCCGCTTCCACACAAAACTTGTGTTAAACAGGTAAAATGGTGCCAAACACAGCATTAATTCTATATTAAACATTTACATGCTAAATTGGGCTAGTTTTATTTATTTTATTTCGAAAATTCAATTATAAATTATCGTTTGCAAAATTTAATTTATATTTCAAAAAATAAATATGTAATATTTCTCGCTTTTAAATAGAATGAATATTTCATATCAACATACAAAGAATCTCATAGTGAAATATATTTGACGTCATTTCAAACTGATCGATGTCGCAAAAATATATTTATTTTAATTTATTGTCTAAAAGAATTAAGTTTCTCGGGCGATTGTTGCGAATGGCAATGGTGATTTAATTCTAATAACAAACAGGGCCGTTAGCTATTTGTAATTCAAACTTTTAAACGCCAAAATTAACTATTTTCATTAACCTCCTTTCTCAAATTTAATAATTAGACTTTATCGTTTGCTAAATTTGTTTGAAGTTCAAAGAATAATAATGTAATCTTTTTTAATAAATATCTTTGTGTCGTCACATTTTACCATTTACATTTCTTTCGAAAATTCAGTCATTTATCTTTTGTTAAATTAATTTACAGATCGAAAAATATATAATTAGTGCAATAGACGCTTTAAAAATAAAAGCAAAACTTTGCATATTTTTTTATGCCAAGTTAGAATTCTCTATGCATCTTTCTTCATACATATATAACAGGCATGAGTGTGCAGAAACATCAAAAAAGAGGAAACCTTAAATTTGTTAAAATACATGCATACGACAAATTAAATTATTAAATAAAGATATTAAAATTTATTATTGAACGATTGATATTTTGATTAAACAATAAAATAATAAAGGCTATTAAGTTTATATGAATTGAATAACAAACATTTTAAAGAGTTTAACATTTTAATGCAGAAATTGTTTTTATATTACCAACAAGCAGAGTATTAAACAGATCTTTATCAATTATCAGTAAACCCCTATCCACTAATTATCAATTTAAACAGAAAAATAAGTAAAATCGAAAAATTTGAAAATTAATATTCACAAAATACCTCAAAGATTGGTAAATCACGAATTTCAGGTAGTCTGGAAAATTCCAAATTCTAGAAATCGTTCAATTGTTATATTTCTGAAATCGATAAATTGCGAATACCGTAAAAGTCGTCAAATCATGAACTTCGACCTTGAAACCAAATCATGAACTCCAAAATTATAAATCTAAAACTAAGCATCAGTAAAACAAAGAATTTTCGTAAATTTGCTAATACGAACCGCTAATTCAGAAACCCGTAATCCGGACACTATAATTTCGGCGATTTCCTGTTTTTTTTAAAACTTAAACTTGTCTAACAACAAAAACCCCAGTATAGGCCGAAACAGAAAAAATGCACACAAAAAAAACGTAAACAAAAAAATCAAGCTGTTCTTGATAACAAGGTCACAATAATACTCACGAATACTTGATCAAAGGAAAATATTCTGGTTGGACCTGAACTGGAGCTACAAAAGTAACGAGGCGCTCTTCCGATCACGCAGAGGCAAAAAAAACTATCAATCATTAATTATGAGCCAATGCGATCTCATTGGTTTTCGTGAAAATTACTAGGCAGCAAAATCTAAATCTGATCAGGTAGCATTATTGGATTGCATTGGCCGGTAAATATTTAAAGTCACAATCTTCAATTTTAATGAAACAACACCACTTAACATAAGATTCTCTTTTATATGAGATACTTTTTAAAATGTTAAAAAATAAAAGTTTATTTTAAAAACATTTAATTTAATATAATCTTTAATAATACTAACTTGAATTTAATATTTTACAGAATTAAACTTTTTGATTGATGAAAAACCTTTAAAAATCGGCGATCAAAATTTTTTGAAAATTAATGATTCACTAAATCTCAAAAATTGGTAAATTCCAAAATTTCAGGAAGTCAGGAAAATTGTAAATTCTCAGAAATCGTTGAATTGCGATCCTACAGAAATCGGCAAATCGCGAATGAACTTCGAAATCCACGTTTTGCGAACCATTTAAGCACGAAAAACTCTAAAATCCCGAAGATCTATCATCAGAAATTGCAATTAACGACTCCTTGAAAATCCATAAATTCCGAAATTATAAAATGTAAAATCAGTAAAATAGCGGAAATTGCGGATTTTCTGAAATTGGCTAAAACAGTACAGAATGGCTAATCCAGACACCCATAATCCGGACACATTTAAACTTCGGGGATAGTCCAATTTTTTAACAAAAAGGGGAAAAAAGTAACTATCTTAAATCAAAAACCCCAGAATAAGCCGAAGTAGTAGAAAAATGCCGAAAAAATTTAAGACGTAAACAAAAAATCAAACTGTTCTTGTGATAACAAGAGGTCACAATACTAACTAACACTTGATCAAAAGAAAATATTCTGGTTGGTCCGATTGGCCTGAACCGGAGCTACAAACGTAACGAGACGTTCTTCCGATTACGCAAAAAAAACTGTCAATCACTATGAGGCAATGCGACCTCATCGGTGGATTTGATTTCGTGAAAATTACTAGGCAGCAAAATAAGTAAATCAGGAAGCATTATTGGATTGTACTGGCCGGTAACTAATATTCGAAGACATCTAATTTCTAGCCTCCGTAAGAAGCTTTAACACAGCCAATTACGCCTGTAGTGGCAGCGTTTCCGATTTTGCGTGTTTTATATTAAAAAATAAATGACGCAGATTTTTTTTTTAAAAATAGATCATACGCCGATTTTGGCTCGAAATTTTTTTTAAAAAAGCGGAAATAATCAAAAATTTAGAAAACGCGGAAATCAGCGGAACCGCGGAAGAAACTCATGCCTGAATATAATAAACCATCAAAAGAACTCTATTGTGATATTACAACAATCCAAACTGAATTATAACACATAAATAAATATTCTTTCAAAAGTGTTTATTTTTATTTTAAATAAAGTTTCTCGTACGTTTAACGAAATGGCAACTGTGAAAATATTGAATGAAAATGGAATTTGCATGTTATTTCAATGTTGATTTAAAAAAAATTAGTTATTTAAATTTTAAATAAACTAATTAAATTTTTTAATGAAATTTGGAATGTAGCCTAATCTGATTTTTTGCTTCAAAATGACATGTCCCACTTGTCTGTGGGACTTGTGGTTCTTTCTGTGAAAGTGGGTGACGGACGGACGAACCGCCGACCGACTGAACGATTATAAAACCTTCCACTTTTTACATTATAAATGTAGTGTGGAAGCTAAAATATAATACTGATTTCCACTCGAAACCTATTTCTGTTTTTAAAAAAAAAATTAGAAGTTTGGTCCAAGATGAGGCAGATTGAGAAATAATTTTACAAACGCTTAAAATAAATTCTTAGAAAGTATATTATCGCCACAAATTTGGTTATCAGGCATCATTACTACTAAAAATTAAAATTTACAGTGTCTTTAAGGGGAATTTAAAATATAATTAAGAGCATTTCAAAATAATTTTCTAGTGAAAGATTAGATTACAAAAACTATCCCTACCTATATCGTGCTCCTTAAGGACAGTATCCAGATCAGGAAGTAGGCCTGTGATAAGTGAAACCAGGACGCGCTGGTCAGCTTGTACACCTATGAGAGTACTGGAGTAGTACGATGCTGGTAGTAGGTCTTCTACGATGGTGCACATCAACCAGAAAGCATCCTCTTCTTCTAGGAATAGGAGTAGCTGGGCTGCAATCTAGGAGAAGAATGCATGTTTAAAAAGGGATTGGGTTGTTTGGATTGATGTTACACTGGAGCAACATATATAGGCTGTGACATATCTTTTAACCCTCTGATGTACCAATATTTACCCAATATGCAAATTGGCTGAAATGTAAACTTGTTTTTACTGCATCAGATTATTTAAATTTTAATCTTATGCAGTGAAAATAAAGATTTAATTTCTTTCTAGGCCGACAATCTTACAGCTACATTATACACAGCATCAGAACTTTGAACTTAACAGTTTAACTTCTTCACCCCTGAAAAAATTTTACACATATATTTAAAACAATTATATATTTATTTTATGTCTTATAAATTACCCGCTGGAGGAACTTTTTTTTTTACAAGAGTTTAGTTTTAGTTTTTTTACAAGACCTTCGAAATCTGCTTAAGAATTTTGCTAGATCATTTTTTTATACAATTAATAAATCAGTTGCTTCGATATTGAAATTTTTAAAAATATTTACCATCCTAGTTTATAATAGAAAAGTTAATATTAAAAAAAATTATAAATGGAATTCTACAAAAGTCCACCTATGTGTACCTCTAGAACAATCAATATGCCACAGTTCTGTAAATTGACAGATCTTAAAATTTCTAAGACATGTAAACTTTTTAAGTCAAAAATTCAAAATGTGTCAGTTACATTACTTTTCTATAGGCTGTTATATATAAATAAACTGAGAGGTATGTAGTTTCACAACTAACATTCTCCAAAGTATAACTAGGATATAGGTTCCAGCAAGTTTACTAGCGACTTTCAACGATTGCTAATTTGCAATTGGACAAAGTTGCCAATAAACGACCGGACCTTATATCTTAGTTATACTTTGGAGAATGAAAGTTTTGCCTCTACACCCTTTAACTTACCACTCCGGTTCCCTGGCAGTATCCTATGTCTGGATAGAGCCATGCCAGACCCCGCAGTATCCTTCTCAACCTAGGGATACCAGTACTGGTCATGTGGGAAAAACAGGCATTGCTGGGGAGGGTTCGGAGGAGATCCTGAAAGAAACAATACATCAGAAATCGGCAAACAAATTCAAATTTAAGACACCAGTTTAAAGTCTGGCAGTGCCTATGTGACAAAAACAATTAATGAAATTTAACACCTTGACTATCGCAATGAATTTTTTTAAAAAAAGCAAAATCTAGGATAAGTTCAGTTGGACTAGACAAAAAGTGCCTAAATTATTATAGCATGGTATTTATGAAATATAGACAAGTCACAGAACAAATTTGAAGGAGTGTAAAAAGAGTTATATTTAACTCATGAAACCTTTTGGATTTGGATTTTTTGGAATGCAAGTCATATTGAATTAATTACAAATTGAATGCAAATAATCTAGAATTAGTGTAAAGATTTTGTATGAACAGCAAGAAATACCAAAGTGTCATGAAAATTTGCCCTTTTTAGATAACAAGTTTTTAATTGTCTATGGCCCACCATAGACCTCAATTATTTCTTTTAGAAATGTCCCCATAATAAAAGATCGAGGATATTTTTGTTATAAAAAACACCAACTATAATTTAATAAAAAAATAATGCAAAGAAAACTCTTATAGTTTTTGTTTTCAAAACCTCTACTTTAAAATCAATCCCAATAAGTAAACTAAAAACAAATTTGCAACTGCTTACCATTTCAAACAAGACCCATTAAAAAAACAAACTAAAAATCTGATACAAATGCAAAAACAAAATAAACCACAAAATTACCTTTTCTATCTGTTTCGAGGTCATGACATGGTCATTGGAGCTGGCTTTGATGACGTCCTTATACGTTAGATCGCAAGATATCTTTTTCTTCATCGAACCAGAAAGTCGCATCCATAGCTGTGGTCGAAGGGAGTGAGGGATCCCTTGGCGAATCATTGTGCTGAGTTTTTCGGATCGAGACAAATAAGGCTCCACCTGAATAATACAAAAAAAAATTCACTTAAAAAGTAACATTCCTAGAGGTCAATTTATTGGTAATTTGTCAGAATATATTTTTTAATGTCTGTAGAAGTGTCGGAACTGAAGTAATTTTTATATTGACTGACGAAATGAGTTCATAATAGGCAAATTTCATCCAACTGAAGAGTAATAGTGTAAATAGCAAGTTAATAAAAGTTTTAAAATTTAAAAAATCAAATTAAACTTAAAAGGTTACATGATTTATTTGCAGTAAGTGTAGATCAACTATTCCGCTAATTTTTTAAATTACTGTTAAAAGTTGCAGTGATAATCATTTTTTTTAACACAAGTGACTTACACTACAGAAAGGGTATGGAATGATACATGGAATCAGCCAATAATAATTTAAAGTTATAACATTTTTCAGAATTTATTTTCTGTACTTTATAACTCTACAGACAAAGTATATGTATTTATTATTCATTTTTAGAAATAGGAGGAAACAATTCCTTATGATGGAAATTTTTGTTGTATTATGCAATAACTCTTTAACACAAAATGTATAAAACTTTCAAAACAATTTCAAGGGAAACATTTTAATGGTCTGCTATCTATAAAAAGATAGTTAAAACTTTTATTTGACACACAAAAAAATAAATAAAATAATATGTATTTAAATTACACCAACGCATTGATGTAGAAAACAGGTTGCAAAAACAAACCTAGTTTTTCAACAGTGAAACTTAAGAAAACTATCTTTAACTAAAGATATAACCAGGGATTGGAGTAACGCGTTACTTGTAACGCCGTTACATTTTCAGAAAGTAACTAACTTAGTTACTTTTAGCGGTAACGAAGTAACGAAAAATTGCGTTACTTTTCCGTTACTTTCCGAAGGCTGTCTGATGCTTATTTATAAATTCCACTCCTAAGAGAGAAGGGAACATTTCGCATTCCCGAAATCTGAGCTTTTCTTGGGAGGGAAAAAGCAAACTAGCATTGTCCACTTTGGCTGCTAACGGCAGCCAGAGTTGTGAAATTGTTTCGTTAATAATGATTTTCTTTGAAAAATGGTAAGATGGCTAAATTACAATTTTTCTCATAACTTGAAATTTCAAAAAGTAACTGTGAATCGTTACTTTTCGTACTAAGTAACTGTAACGTGTTACTTTTCATATTAAGTAACTGTAACGGTAACAGAGTTACTTTTTTTATTAAGTAACTGTAACAGAGTTACTTTTTTAAAGTAACTTTCCAATCCCTGGATATAACCTTATATACTATAAGGAAAACTACCTTATCCCACGTTAGATCACCAACTTCATTGTTATGTGTGAACTCAAGATATGCGATCCACTGCAGTCGGTGTTGAGGATCTTCTACAAAAGGAATGCTGAGGAGTTTGCTGGAGTTTTGCTCAGGACCATCTGTAAAAGGATATATTCTTTAACTCTCTAAGGGATAGGCAAATTGGCAAAACTGTAAACATGTTTACAGTTAAAGAAACTTTCAAGGGTTTGTTTCACTTAGTTCAACTAACTGCGTAGAAGTTTCTGAAGAGAATCATTTCATACGTCTTATTGCATAGAACATTTATTCAAGAAGAATAGAATAAAATATTACAGAGGTCAGATGCGAACGGAAGAAAATTCCTGTCGCCATCTGGTGATCAAATTTTAAAACAGTTTTTATTTACTCATATTTTACACTCCCGCCACAAATGCGACAGGTTTGTTGCATTTAAAATTCACTTTCACATTTACTGAACTTCTAAATTATAAAGTCTTTGTATTGGCCTTTTTATTATTTCTCTATTTCCTAACTGAACCTTTGTCGATCTTAATTTGTTATCTCTTCCGATAAACAATTCTATAATACGACCTAATTTCCAATTACAATGATTTGGGTTGTCCTGGTGAACTAATACTACATCATTAATTTTAAATTCAGTTTTATTTTTTGGAGAATTTGTATACACTGCAGTTCTTAATTGCAAGGTGTATTCTTTATAAAATCTATTCCAAAAGTTTTCCAAAATTTTTTGCCTATGTTTCCATTTAGATAAAATTGTTGATCGGGAAGATTCAGTTTTATACAATCACCTTTAGGTAACAATGTTAACCTAGAACCAATAAGGAAATGTGCAGGGGTTAAAGGATCAACAATATTTGGATCATCGTAAATGTTCGTTATGGGACGAGAATTAATAACAGCTTCAATTTCAACTAAAACAGTATTCAATTGTTCAAAGTTTAAAAAGCTTTTACCCAAAATACGCTTTAAACATGCCTTTATAGAACGGATCAATCTTTCGAAAAATCCTCCATACCAAGGAGCTTTTGGTACGTTGAACTTCCATTCAAATCCTGTTTTTTCCACAAAATTCAAAAACACTTCATTTTTACAATTTTAATATAAACATTTTAATTCAATATTAGCTCTTACAAACGTTTTAGCGTTATCTGAATAAACTGTTTTACTTATACCTCTTCGAGCAAAAAAACGTTTTAAGGATAAAATAAAACATTCGGTGCTTAAATTTGATAGCAATTCTAGATGAACTGCCCGCGTTACACCACAGGTAAATATAGCGGCATAAGATTTTGAACCATCTTTCAAATAGAGTGGTCCAAAAAAATCAACCCCACATATTTCAAAGGGTTTTGCCTTTTCGACTCTGTCTGCAGGTAATGGACCTGTTATTTCTTGCCCTGCTCGTGCAATGAATCTTTTACACACACGACAATTATACAATATATTTTTAATAAAACGTATAGCCTTTAAAATCCAAAACTTACTTCTAACTTCTATTATACACTAGTAAACCTGCGTGTAACAACCTCTCATGAGTTTCATAAACAATCAATTTTGAAAAATAATCATTACTTAGAATTATTGGCTTTATTTCGTCAACATCAAGGTTTGACTTAACTAATCTAGAATTTACTCTTAAAATACCTTTTTCATCAATGATAGGATTTAATTTAATAAGTTTTGAGTTATTGTCTAATTTTTCATTTTTCTTTATTTGGTGAATTTCTTTAGAGAAATTCTGAAATTGTGACATTTTTATCCAATAATTCATTGAATTTTCTAATTCATTTTTAGAAAGATAACCAAATAATTTTTCTTTGGATGGGGTAAAAAAAGATGATTTTTAAGAGAATTGTTTGAAGATTAGCATTTATATACATGTCTTACTGTAAATAGTAAAAGTAAAATGACCATAGGAAGGGTCTGGTTACAAATATCATATTCGTCAAAGTATAACTAAGATATGTGGTCCAGTGTGTTCATTGATGACTTTTGACAATCATAAATTCAATTCAACAAAGTCGCCAATGTCGAACAGTACATCTTAGTTATACTTTGGAAAATGCGAGTTTTGTAGTTAAACCATTCATATGGCAAAATGTAATAAAATATTTTTAAAAATTGAAGGTCTTGATTAATGCGTCCTAAACTTGCCAAATTAACAGTAGAGTATGTAATAAGCAGATCAATTAACTTTTCATATAATAAGTGCAATAGAAATACAAGATTCCAAATAGTTCTGCTGAAAAGTTATCTTTTCCAAAAACAACAAGACTTTGATATTAGAAATAGCTTGTTTTTACTAGAAAGAAGGCATTTTGAAAGTTTAGCAAAAGTATTCTTAAGTATTGAGCTTTAGAAAAGATACTTTGAAAATATCTTACAAGTACAAAAATTGACGACCAACATTAATCCAGAGGCCCAGCAATGTTGGTCCAAAAGTTTACTAATTATTAAATAGTCCCAATAACTATCAAGATTTTTTTGTAAACTCTTCTACTCTCTTTGAATATAAAATATATTGTGGTATTTCAAAACTAAAAACTTCGAAAGAATCAATTGATAATTTTTGGGAACATATTTAATGGTAACTAAATGTCTTTTTTCAATAGGGAAAAATATGCTTTAAAACTGATTACAATCAAACACTACTATTCAGGATTTTAATCATTACTTTTAAATTTCACAGTTATTAAAGTACATTGAGACAATTTTTAATCTGAATAGATTTTACAAACTTATGTGCATGACCAAACTACCTTTAAAATAAAACATGTAATGGCAATACATTATAATTAAAAAAAAACATTTTACCTTCTTCATCTACACGAAACCCAAATTCATCAAATCTGTAATCAGGGTGGCATTCAGAATCTTCAGGCTAAACAAAAACAAATATGTAAATTGTGTTATATTGGATATATTGAATAGTAAAACACTTACAATTTTATATTTAATTTAAAAGACAAGGAAAAACAGTTAAAGAACTACATATAGAAGTACTAAGTACTATAAGTACTAAATACTAAGAAAATTAAATAGATTACTAGCCTTGTAACAACCTAAAACTAAGCTCCTCGCTGCAACACCCAGTCAGTGGACCAATGCCTGCCGTGCCCATTTCAGCATGTGACCAAGGGCTCTGGGGTACTAGGCATGTGTCCCAGTTAGGTGGTCAACCCTTAAGCGGAAACCCCAATGTTTAGTTCTCAACCATGTTTGGTCCTTATTTATGTGTATCCTTGTTACTAGCCTTGTAAGATGTTAAGTCTTTGTTTCAAACGAATTCAGCAAAATGTTACTGCATTTGGTAGAGCTAATCTTTGCCAGTCTGGACAAAAAAGTGTCTAAAGCCATGCATTAAGATTGTTGAATTGATCTTTTTATATGGATTATTTATTTTATGACTATCTCTTCCGACGCACTTGCAAGTTAGAAAAAGGCCAAATTATATGAAAAATCAACAACCCTATTAGGTAAAAGACCAAACTGATTATAATTATTTTCCAACAAGGCTGTATTGGGGCCTAAGCCTTTGAAAACGCGACATGTTCCCCAGAACCGAGAGCCATTTATTTGTGGCACCATATCGGCGACTCTCTCTACCAATTTTGAATTCAATTGCAATGAATCTGAGCTCTCTGTGGATGTTAAAGCATGCCTCGATTTAATTTTACAAAGAGAACCCAAGCCAAGTGGGTATTCAAGGGCTCTTTTACATGCCACATAATCATATGCCATGCGAGCCTACCATTTTCCCATCCAGAAAATCTGACTCCTCAGCCGGGCTCAAACCCGCAAAACTTGGGCTTATGAGGCGGACACGTAATACCTCTCAGCCACTGAGCAACCCAACCAGTTTATAAAGAGACATATTAAACAAGAAACTGCATATTGCACATGCTCACTTGGGCAAGGGTTGCCAGCAGGTCTTGCGGCCACATGGAGGGCGTGAGGGCACTAAAAGGGCCTCCTGGGGCCGGCGAGTATCCCTGGCCGCTGGAGGGAGAGCCAAATAGGTTGGCTCGGATGCTGATGGCTTCACCGATGTCTTCTCCATAGGGGTCATCCTCATCTTCTGACAGGGTCTCCACTAGGCGAAAAAATGTATTAAACCTTTGTACACTATATATATATATGTTAGTTTGAATTATCGTCGTACTAGAGCTACGCGATGGCTATTGGCGACGGGCGTCGTAATTTAGAACCACAGTCAGGGGGCGAGCCGCCACCCGAGTAGGTACCCAACACAACCATTAAGGGTGACATCGTACGCAGCATCGGGAATTTGAAGCATATTTAACGAGCACTCCCTCTACACGGAGTATTATTCGGCAGACATTTTTGGCTGCACATGCTGCGCGAACCTGGGACCTTCTGCATGAAAGACGAACGCCTTACCCGACTGGGCTACCAGCCTCCTAAACATGGTTCATACTCTATTTTTAATAGTGAAATTCCGGAGTTTTAAAGAGTTGTTTTAAGAGTACAGTACCACAAATTCAGGAGACAACAAACACAAATGTACTTATTGTATACCCTCAGAATAAATATTTAAGTTAAAATAACAGCCTTTTTAAAAATCTAGCTCATTGACCAGCAATTAAATAAACCTTGTGGGTAAATTGGAACATAAACTTGCAAAATCGCAACAAACTGTAATATCGAAAACCTTAATATCAAATCATTTGCAAACAGGAACATTTAAAAAAAAAAGTCACAAAACTTCCAGACAGGCAAGATCAAGGTGTTTTTTTTATTTTATTTAAATTGAATTTTACAAATTCGTAGAAAACCCTCTTAAACAAAATTAGATATTTTTTCTGTTATAAAAACTTTAAATCACAATTTCTAATATGAATTTCAAGAGTTATTAGGGCCCTTAGATAAAAAAAAATATCAAATTCAGGAGTTTTGCAGGATTTTCAGGAGAAGTATGAACCCTGAACAAGGGATTAAAACTTTGTACAATAGGATATATTAGTATTTTTGGTTGAGTAAATTCTGCACTATTGGCGAATTGTGCTTTACGACCAGGGTCAAGTGGTGAAAATTAGCAATTACTACAGCAATGTCCAAAATACAAGTTGTCTCTACTCTATCTGAAATATCTCTATTTGACTGTTGCTTTAATTTTCCTTTTGATCTCTATCTTAAGGTTAACTACATAACATTCTTAACTTCAAAGTAAGTCCCCCCGAGTTTCAGGTTCTTTTTTCACATTTCAGGTAGCTATCACTGGTACTAAATTAATTATTAGTTTCATTTCAAAGTTGCCACTAACTGTGTAAAAACTGAGAGCTTTCTACTTGGGGACTTTCTTTGGCAAGTCACTAAATCCAGACCTTGGGCTTACAAAATAACTGTTTTGTAAAATATAGAGATTAAAAGTAAAGGTACAGCTACAACATAACGGTTGGTCGAATCATTTGAGAATTTGCCGAGCTTGAACATTTGGCGTAGAGTTGCTATACTTTTCGAATTGTATGAAATGTGAAGTGGAATGTTTACCACATTTGGCCATTTTCGTTGCATGGCAACATAATGCAAATCACCAAATCGAGACCGACCAATATTACATCATAGCTGCTATAAAGTAAACTGCATACCCAGGGAACATTATGAGAAGGAAGTTGTAAATTTGCACAGGCTTAGTTAGTATAGCCATTTAAGAAAGGATTAAATAGAGAATTTTGAAATAAATACCAGTGGTGTTTTTCCCACTATATCCCTCATGGGAATTTCCAAAAACGGATCGGGCCATTTCCATTATTCAGTATTACTGTGAACATAAACCTGAAAAATAATTTTTCATCATCTTATTGCCAATAACAAATTATAAAACACCACACAACTGAATTACACATTAAATGAATCAAACTAATATCAGGTACCACTCTGAGTGTATAAAAGTACGAACGTCGTTTAATAAGAACGATTCTTGATTCAAAAAGTTAAATGACACTTGGTTAAAGAAACAGCCTTTCACACCATCACTAAATGATACTAACTATATTTAAAATTACGTTTTAAATTGCGAGGATTTCTAAGAAAAGTATTAATGTACATTACTTTTATAGTAAATAACAAATTATAACATTTAGCTGTAGCAGAAAGAGTAGGAAATGATTTTGTCAAAATAAATGTCTTACTAATAACATTTTGTGCTATTTCAATTTGATTCTTCTAGTTCTAATACGGCTGGTCATTTTAATTGTTAGAAAATTCAGAATAATAAAAGGTATTAAAGAGAAATAAACATAAAATTTTAAACTAATATTTAGCAGATGGTTTTGTATTGGTTTCTAAATGAAATTTAACTACCGCTACGGTTAGGAAACTACTTCCGGATATTTAAATGCCACGATGTCAAACATGTGGGTGTGTAAATAATCCCCTAGCGTAATATTAAACTTTTACATGACGTATTTTAGAGATATTTTTTTTCATTTTCTTAACAATAATAAAATATAAAATATCACACAACCGAATTCTTCATCAATTTCTTTCTGTCATGGTTTCTATTTTAGTTGAGAAGGTGTTTAATTTGCTGTGTCATGGGGGGGTATTTATTATTTTTTTTTAAATTAGTTAATTTTCACAAACTTGATAGGTTTAGGGTTTGGTAATGCTTTAATCACTCAAAAAACATTTTATTTGAGACATAGTTATTTTATTTTTTAGTTATTTTAAAGTTTTTTTAGGTAAACTTCAATTTACTTGTAACTTGTTTATTTTTAGATTGACGAAAAAAATTGGTTTTTTATTTTAAAAAATCCATTATTATCTTAAAACACAATTTTATTTCAATAGATGATTTGAACATTCTAATAAGTAGCGAACATTTTGAATTTATTCAATTTAGTAGGGGGAGAATTTGATGTATTTTTTTCTTTATTAATTTTATTTAATGTACTCTGGGAACAAAGCTCAGAGATTTTTGTATTTTATTTTATGTAACCAATGATAAAAATCTAATTTTTTTAATTTTTAAAATTTGTATGAATCCTTTAATAATAATCCAGACGACTGACTTATTCAATATCTTTATTTATCAACATTTCAAATAGCAATCATATAAACAAACATATACTCAACCTTATAAACAGTAAAAAAATGCAAAAGTATATATGATAATATATAAAAGTTACGTGAAAACATTGAAATGCTATCAAGACTAGGTATCTTAACAATTTTTCATTCAATTCGAGTAGTGAAAATGCAAAAAACAACACGTATTTTACTCACTTTTCTTAATTTTATTTAAAACTTTATAAGTTCTATTCACCGAATGGATCGGTACTTTTTACTCCACATGGTTCATGCATGTTCCAAAGAGGACTCTGGAACATGAAACCTGTTGAGAAAAATTCGGAGTCTCAAGGGCGCTTCTTTTGTTCTGGTTAATATGTTTATTAAGACAATCCACCACCCTATACTATTCAATAGGCCCTTGAAGCTTATCCGATCATTTAGCTCCAAAATCTGATTCTGGCAATATATTTTTAGATAAGCCTCTTTACGTACTTAATACATGACAAAAAGATGTTTCGTTAATATTTTTTTAATTGAGTCCAAATTACTAATTATTACAATTTCTGATTTGTATTTTAGTTGTGACATATCGTGATGGGCACCGCTTGCAGAAGAATAACACAGAAAGATGTTATACGATTCCCATGGCAACAAGGAAGGATCATTTGACCTTGAGACGTCAATATTTTTTTAAAACAGAGTATAGGAAGTGTATCAGACATTTCACATTTTAATCTCAATGGTGGAGAGCAGGTCTGATCTAGGAAAACTCAGACTATATTATAGGCACAAAATATTTTAGGGGCCCCTTTTACGGAAAATGTTGTGTATATGCTTACTCGTAATGATGGTGCTAATTAGCCGATGTATCATTATTTTTGCTACCTTTTTATCTGCTTCCTTTTTACATCATTCAAACCAGTCACGTTAGTTCAATGTCAAGCTGAAAACAAGCTGGGTTATCAGATTTTTTTTAATTTTGTAAAATTTACTGAAATTGCGAGGGTCTACAGCAATTAGCATAAAATAAACTAAAATTTAGGGGCCCTAGGCTCGGGCCTTATGATAGATCAAGCCCTGATGGCCGATGGGGCGATATAATATCTCATTTCTTTCCCCATCTGAAGGTGGCTCCGACACCGTAGGATGGCTTCGACTTGTAGGTGTGTCCGTCGAACCTAGAGATCCCCTGTCCGTAGTTGACCCCGAGTTCGAGGCTCCGGTCTTTGTTCTTGCTCTCCCACACTTTGGTGCCGACCCCGGCGTTGTAGCCCATCTCGAAGTTCTTGGCGTTCTGGCCGCCGCCCGCAGCTTGAAGACTGAACTGGGGCTAATAGGAAAGATTGTCGGTTAGGATATTAAGGTTGATGTGTGACAGAAAAAAATGCATAATTAAACAGTGTTATAATCATTTTTACATGAGCTAGGCATTTGTTATGTACGTCAATGGACTATTATTGGTCACGTCTCCGGGGACGTCACAGCTACGCCAAACGTTTATTGTCTTAAACCCCACAAACTACCAACCAAGCAGCCAATTCGTTTAACTAGAACGGACACGCCTATATGCTGACATCACAGTTAGCATTATGTCTTCTATCCCACAAATAAAACACGCTCCAACTCGTTCGAATCGTCCATTTTGACTGCTGTTTAAACTTTCAAAGTATGAGAGAGCTGTTGTTCCCGTGTAAAGCACTTGTCCGATGTTAAGTCCATCGAATCAAATCAAATTTATTAGAAGCGAGCAGATATAGGGGTATGCAGTTAATTTTCTATTTTTCGAGAGTGTGAATAAAAAGGGAGATTGAATTTTTAAAAAAATAGGAATTTCAATTTATTTGAAACACATGATTTACTTTCTTGAAAAAAACGTTTTTGAAGACACACATAAAAATTTCTAACTAATATAATAGTGTTATAAAATCTTGGTGATTTTTTTTCTATCTTTTATCGTTTATTCGTTTCAAATTTACGAAAGATTCTGTTTGCCCATGGCGCAGTTATTGAGCTTCCGCGTCGAAAAAAGGCCATTGCTGAAAAGAGACTTCTACAGATTTTTTTTTTTAAGTTTATGGCCTCATGGTATTAAAATCAAAGGGAATTTTATTTATGTACGGCATTTATGGTGTGAAAAAATTCTCAAAATATACAACTTTAACGAAGTTAAATAGTTGAAAGCAATGGTTTAATTATTTCTTTAGACCGCCATGAAAATGTTAAGGTTCTCGATTGAAATTGAGAATCTTTTAACATTAAAATCATATTTTACGTCATTTTTTTAAATCCAAAAATACTGTTTTGAATATGATTACTAATTAACAATCCAATAGTCACAAAGGTACTAACAAATATAGCAGACAGTCAAAAATAGACCGTTTAGCTCAATAAGTATGTAAATTAAAATAATAATAAAACCATTTCACTTACCTCACCAACTTTTGGGTCTTCTTTCGGTCTGCATTGAACTAAAATAGACAGATATCTACTGTTATTAAGTTTCAGATAAAAAAAATATTATCTCAAATAGGTTTATATACTAAGTAATAACATTAATTGATAACACTGACATTAAATATTAAAAAGATACAAACATAATTTTTTTTAGACTTTTTTTTAAAGATAATGCTATTTTGAACACACGTACTGATTAAATTATATTATAAAACAAGTAGGTTGTGCTTCTGTGCAAGGAAACTATGAGTTTAACTATAAACGAGGAAACAAAATACAATGATATAACCATTTGAAAAACAAGAAGCAACAAAAGAACTTTAGCGAAAGGATTAAATAAAATTTAAATTAATTAAAATGTCATTTTCCTTAAAAATGCTGAAATGAAAATTATAAATTACGTTTACTTTTAAAATAAAACGTTCATTTTAAAACGTTACTTTTAAAATGAAATATAGTGCGGAAGCTAAACTAACTCCAAAATAAATTAATACATAAAATGTGTGCTTTATAATTGGTAAAAGGTAATTTATTTGTAAAAGGTTTCAATTTTAAAAATCAAGGTTGTACCTTTGTTTTATGCAATTGCAAATGAAAATATTCCGTGAGTGAGTCTAGAAATGATATCAGCTTATATCTAACTGATATGATAGAATCGGATTTCATAATATTATATTTTCATGTGTTTATCTAAATACCGAGATATATTGTTTTAAACTTTTGTCTATGAATGACCATAGACAAACGAACTTTTAAGATCGCGTATAGAAAAAAGATATCAATAGTAAAATTATGCCGAAAATTTAAATAATATTTTGTTGAATTTCAACATATCGAAAATATTTACACAAAAAAAGAAAACATGAGAAAATATTTACACAAAAAAGAGCACAAAAAAAAAAACATTACATATACATAATTAAATTTTCTGAACACCGAGCAATTATCTTATACGATACAACTTCAGAATTAATGTCATTGTAATTTATAGATAACATATATTCAGTAACAGGACAACAGTAAACTAATTTTAAATATTTGATTTGTAAATTTTTAGTAAAGGGTAAAGATATATCATTAAATAATAATAATTAAATAATACAAAAAAATAACACTTACCACAAACCACCAACAGACTTGCCAACAAAAGTGCCGAAACTCCGTTAGTATTCATTCTCAAATCTTAATCTGTTTACTCAACTGTATAGATCAACAGTTTTCAAACTTCAAAACTGAATTAAAAACTTTTAAAATCGATTCCTATTTATACACACTTTGACACTGATGGGTTTCCCACCATTTTATCGGAAGATTCGGAAGTTGCTGTGTTCGAAGAATCATCTTGCCGCGCGGGAAATTCCGTGTTTATATGAATGAATGGATTCCCCAAAATATAAAACAAGAGTGAAAGTATTGTTTGAGGATCATATCATACCTGGTGCGGTATTGTTTGATGTCAGGAGAAATAGGGGCTTGCTTAAAAATTACGTTTTATAATAATTGTACGTGATATTAAACAAATGTAAAATGGTAGACAGGGCCGGATTTAAAGATTTGCCGCTTGTAGGCTACAATTGATTTGCCGTCCCTGTCACAATATTCTCCCCCTTCGGGAAAGGTAGCTGGTTAGTTGCAAAATAGGGCGGTATGTGCTGTTTAAAATAGATACACATATTAGAATCATCTATGTACCTTTACACGCTAAATCGAAAGCGAATAAGTGAAAAAAAACCTGTTCGACTATTTTTCTTTCAACTTCGAAATCCGGGAGGAGGGGTGCAATTGCCCTTGCAGCTACCATGTTTGCTACGAAATATTAGTATTATATATACATTTACGGTTTCCGCATTAATGTAAATTATTGGTTTTCTTTCTTAAAAATATTCGTATCTTTATAATAATATTTTTATGCCGAATGCTGCTTTAATTGGTCTTCAAATTTGCCGCCCCAAAAAATTCGCCGCTCTAGGCTACAGCCTACTTAGCCTATTTAGAAATCCGGCCCTGATGGTAGGTAATAGTTAAACTTGATGGGAAAATTATTCGAAAAATTTCCATCAATTACTTTGAATCATGATTTGTTTCCTTTTGTTTAAATATTCTAATTCAATTATTGTTTGAATCGCACTGTAATATTGTTAAAGTATATTTTTAATTGAGTTTTATTTGTAAATATTATAATAAATACTTAACTCAAAAGCTATTGTCAATGTGGTATTAACTAAAAATATACAACAGTATGAGGTAATCAATGGTGTCCTTTTGATTCTAGACCTAGACCCTCCATCGACAACCTGCAGCCATTTGACAATTTTTTGTGGCCCTTGAATAAAAAACACACCCTAAATTTTTAAAATTTTTAGGAAATAAAAAATAATAAAAGCTATTTAAAATATTAGAGTTTGAAAGTAAATATTTGAAATTATAAGTTATCAGGCAAAATAAATAATACGAAAAATAAGTTTTTTTTTTAACAAAACATTTATTTTTAGATAAATTTCCCAAATTAGTATGAGTAAATTTTTAGTGCAATATTTTTTTATTTGTATTGAACTTTGAAAGTTATGATATGCAATTTCTCATTTCTATCACAAGTTTTCTGAATTTCTTCGTAACAATAAGCCACATAGCAAAACGAGGATTTCTATTACTTCGGAGTTAAGGTATCTTGTAAAAAATATTTATTTGCACTCATTTTAAGGGTACACGGTACCAAAAACATTATTTCTAGAAATAATAACATTAATTTGTAAATTATGTTGGTTTTATTTGATGTTCACTCTAAATAAACATTTTCTAGCAATAAAAACAAATATTTACAAGTAGTTTTTCATTTATTAAAAAAAAAAGTCAAAATTTTGAACTTTTTTAAAACACTACTCCTCTTTCAATTTTGAAAATAACTAAACCAAATTTTTATAGTTTGTTTTTAGTACTATTTGTTCAAGAACTGTGCATGGATTTTAAAATGTGAGCTACAGTTAAAAAGTAACATGCATTTATACTGAAAATCACAAAAAAAATTACAAATTATTAAATTCAATTTAAAAAAAAAAAAAAAACTATACATAGTAGTCCTTATTCCATGCACAATTTTGTGCACCATATATATAAGAACACAGGTTAAAAATTTTCAAAATTCTAACTTAATTTTCGAAAAAGCCTTATTTGGCTTTTTCGAAATTTTTTTCGAATTTAGCGCATGCGCGATTTTCTCGAAAATCTTTTTATGACGTCCGACAGGTACTGGGAATTCGAACACCAAATTTGAGGTCTGTATCCTTTTTCGATCTTCTGATATTTTTAAAACCAAAAAAAGTGTACCTTTTGTTCGTGAAAAATTGTCTTGCACAAACAACCGATTTCGGATTTTCGACCCCATCGCAATAAATACTTTCTAAACTAAAATTAAACTCCTAGGTGCAACAGCCGATTCATGGGCCAAGGCCTGCCGTGCCCATTTCAGCTTTCGTGACCTAGGGCTCTGGGGTGCTACGCACATGTCCCGGTCAGGTGGTCAGTGTTTGTTTCCCAATAGTGCTCCCAGGGTTTGTTTCCCAATCCCCTTTCTCATTCCCTTATTATATTCCATATTAACTAATTGAAGGAATAGATAAATACGTTGTTTTTGTACAGCCCCTTTCAACCGTTTTTGATCAGTTTCAGGTTACAGAGAAAGTTTAGTTGAATGGTTGATTTGACCATTTCACATTTAAATGTTAAAAATAATTACGCAAGATAAACCTTTTAAGGTCGTTTCTAACTCATCGGAAAATTACATTTTCTACCCGCAGTAATGAATAGGGTTGAAACAACGTAAAATCCCAAAGTCGGTATTAAATTTCATATCTGACATCCGCTGACATTTGAAGAGCTTAGTGGAAGAACGTGCTAAGTGACAATTCTGAAAAAAAGTGAGAATTTTGTGTCAATCAACTTCTTTAAAGATTACAAATTTCTCCTTTATCATTAACTTAACGTTAAGTATGATTTTTTATCATTTGCAAGTACCGTTTTTAACGGAACTAAATGCAAGTTAAAAACTTTAAAGCTCATTTTCTCGGTTTCATCTTTTTGTCACTTAGCACGTTCTTCCACTAACTTCTTTATTTCGCACACAAAGGAACAGCCCGAGATAAAATTTCGCGAAATGGTATTTCACATAGATCGTTTCACACACAAAATTTAATGTAAGTTTTACGCACTTAATGAAAAGGTGCCGCATGTTCCACAATGATAATGTTAAGTCAATGAGAGTTTCACATACGAACGGCTAAAATATCGTAATACGGTTTTATAATCGATATTCGTACAAATACTTATTGGTAATGTTGATCTATTTGTATATAGTGGTGACGTATACATTTTGCCGTAGATATAAAATATATTTCTTTGCAAGATACCCATAAAAATTCTATACTGATATAATTATCTAACAATTGGTTAAAAAGATGCTTACCTTTAAAGAAAATTTTCAGCGCTGTTTCAGATCAGATTGTTAGAGCGATTTTTTCACAAATATTTTAGTTCAATTTTTAACCCAATGCGTGATTTTTTTTTTCATAGAAACTAGGATTTCGTATTTTCAGTTTGCAAGGTTACTTAGAAATAATCTTTGTTTATTCTTTGCTGATGAAATCACTAGTTTATCTGAAAATAAATAATCCAACCAAAATGTGAAAAAAATAACTATATGCTTAATTTTTTATAGAGATACACTGGCTAAGGCGATTTAACAGATATATTAACCATATATCTTTTTAAAAATAAAAATCACTCTATACATGAAAAATAGGTTAGTTAAAATTAACCAACCCAGTCAATCAGCATATCCAAAGAGTTTACGAGTAAATTAGCCTATTATTTCGTGTATATTTTATCGTTTTATTAATTGAATTTTTCAATTAATTCATTACTTTTGCAGCACCAACTGATATTTATAAATAGTATGAAATATTGCATGAAAAGTAAACTTATTTTTAACTAACCCAGTCAATCAGCATATCCAAAGAGTTTACAAGTAAATTAGCCTATTATTTCGTGTATATTTTATCGTTTTATTAATTGAATTTTTAATTAAGGGGGAATGGACGCGCTGGACCGGGGGTCACCAAAGCAAAGTGCATCAGTGTTAATCCTATGGAGAAAAAAAAATATTTTCTCTGCCACATTTCTCCGGCTGTATTGAATATTGCAAGCGGATTTTTTAAGTGATAAATGTAGCTGACTTACAGGTCCCGATTTTCCCACTTTTTGAAATGGGTTCGAATATTTTTTTAATTTTCAATAAATAATTTCACACTAAATATTCGAAGCAATTTCAAAAAGTGGGAAGATAGAGACCTGTAAGTTATCTAAATTTATTATTTTACAAAAACCGTTTGTAAAAATATTCAATACATCCGGAGAAATTTGGCAGAGAAAATAGTTTTTCCCCCCATTGGATTAACACTGAGGCACTTGAGTTTGGAGACCCACGATCCAGCGCGCCCATCCTCCCTTAGTTCATTACTTTTGCAGCATCAATTGATACTATTTATAAATAGTATAAAATATTGCATGAAAAGTAAACTTGTATGAGAATGAAAAATATTTTCTTACCTTACTATAAAACGAATGTTGTGCACAAACTTTTCTTCGAACTGAAGCTTTTCTTTGTTTGTGAATCAAGCTAAATTGCTGTCCTTTCCAACAACATCAGTTTAGTTTGGATTATCGTCGCACTAGAGCTACACGAGGGCGACGGGCGTCGTATTTTAGAACCACAGTCAAGTGACGAGCCGACACCTGAGTAGGCACCCAACATAACCGTTAAGGGCGACATCGTACGCAGCGTTGGGACTTTGAAGCATATTTAACGTGCACTCCCTCTACACGGGGTATTATTCGTCGGGCATTTTTGGCTGCACGGGCCGTTTATAGGTCGGCAGTTATTTTGGCGATGCCCGGACCCGAACCTGGGACCTTTCGCATGCTAGGCGGACACCTAACCGACTGGGCTCCCCAGCCCCTCCAACAACATTGGCGTTTTGGTAATGCTTCGCATACTTGAAATTGAATCGAATTAAAACAGATACAGTTTAATAAATAGTAAGAATAAAAACAAGTTGCACAAAAAGAACTCTGAAATGGAACAACCTGACGACAAAAACCGTGCGATGAGAGCGAAAATGAACCAACCAATTAGATTGCAACGCAGAAAAATGAAAAAGGGACCATTATAATAAGATACCAACAGATTATAATACGAGACCATAAAGTTTAATAAATAGCAAAAATAAAAATAAATTGCACAGAAAGAATTCTAAAATGGAACAACCTGACGACAAAAACTGTGCGATGAGTGAAAATGAACCAACCAATTAAATCGCAACGCAGAAAAATGAAAAAGAGACCATTATACCATCTGAAACATTCCCAATTACAATGATGCATAAACTGCAATTATGTATATTTCTGTTTTAATTTAAACATACTACTAGTCGGAATTTTCACAAGAAATTTGAAATGAAACTCATGCAATGTTTGAATGCTAACCTTTTCACTAAAATGATAAGAAGTACAACAAGAAACCAATTGTACATCAACTGTAAACAAAAATATAATTTAAATATAAAAACTTTATTATCAACCTGTAACATTACATCTACGATACAATACATTTAAATCTACTTACGATCAACAAAAATTATTAGCAAAATATCAAAATATTTTAATCCAGATCTATCACACAAATATTCACATACATTATTTAAACAATTAGTTACACTTACAAGAGCAATCACTGATATAAAATTTACGTTTTCAAACATAGGCAGTAGAAAATTTGACACAAAAAGGTGTTTATCACATTTAAAAACGATGATTTATATTTTCAGTATCCAATAAGGCATGGTCATTCAGTATAAAATATAAAATTAACATAATATGTCAATCACACGAAGTTCATCTGGCACTTAAACAGGGTTCCTTTTCGATTTATTTTACAAACTGCAAAGGCTATTTAAGGTTGCTTCAGGAGTTTTCAGACTGTATTCATCATTTAAATGTTAAAATAATTCTGAAGTTTCAAAGCACAAATTATTATAAAACACTTATATTTACGTAATACATTGCCCAACAAGACTCTTCAATGTTTTAAATTTTATAAATTAATAAAATTTAAATACATTATTATTCAATTGATGTGTTGAAAGAAAAAAAATGACTATTTCTAGATGGAATATACATGCCTATATCCCTCCACGGGGTTAAATTGGAATTGACTTGAAAACAAGTGGGTAAAATAACATAGATTATGACTTTGTAGCAACAATTACAACTATTTCTGTGGTTAAAAGAAAATGTAAGGGCTTCAAATAAACAACCTCGTAACTTAAAAGATTAATAGGAACTGTTGGAACCCTGCTGAAATATATTTATTGACGGTTTTGGACATAATCCCGGCAGCCAAACTCCCGACAAAATATAATCCCGACAGGATATAAGCCTGACAGGGAAATAAATCGAACAGGAACACAATTGAAGAGCTCAGTGGAAGAACGTGCTAAGTGAAATTTTTGAAAAAATTGAGATTTTTGTGTCAATGTAGATGTTATTCCATCCTTAAAAGATAACAAGATTCCCCTTTTTATAAACTTTAATTTAAGTATATTTTTTACCGTTTGTAAGTGCCGTTTTTCAACGTATCTAAGAGCAAACGAAAAACTTTCAAGCTCATTTTCCCTTTTTCAACTTTTTGTCACTTAGCACCATTGAGCTAGAAGAAACGTGGAGTGAGGTGTGTGATTCACTGAAAAGGGCAGCAAATGAGCCGGTTCAATAACGAACCGCGGAGGAATACATGGCACTGAAGCAGAAACGAGCCGGGCAGAAACCCTAGAAACTTGCCTATTTCGCTATTGGGTTCGTCTTCGCTGGTTCTTAGTTAGTGATCCACATGGTTATTTCTTAAAAAAGTTGGAATTTAAAGTTAAAGAAAGTTAATTTCTTTCGAACTAAAAATGTTGAAATACATTTATTAGCCCAAGTCAATATGATAGAGGTGTCTCATTCAAGCATTGCATACAAGTGTAGGGAAAATAGTCCTTTTCTGCCCTGTTCTCTCAAAAGGGTGCGAGTGGGTTTTCGGCTCGCTGACACCTCACTCCAGTTTCCCTTCTAGCTCAATGCTTAGCACGTTCTTCCACTAAGCTCTTCAATTCTGACAAATTAATAAATTAATGCCGTTATGCTTAATTAATGGCAGTTCAATTACAAACTTTTGCTGTCAGGATTTTGGCTTGTCAGGATTATGTCCCAGACCCATTTATTGGAACAACGATGGATCCTTTGGTTTGAGCTTGTGAACGTTTGTCTCCAGCCATTTTCGGCAGTGTCTTTGGATGGAATCTTGTTCGCATTGTTCAGCAGCTATCATGATTCTCCGCACATCCAGGGCACTGCTCAGTTTAACGGCCAACAGATACGCAGATTTCAACTTTCCACAGATCAAATAAGCATTGATCTGGAAACAGAGAAGAATATAAATTTTTTTCAATCAAATAAGATATACTAAACTCCTCGGCGCAACAGCCCATTACTGGGCCAAGGCCTGCCATGCCCATTTCATCTTTCGTGACCTTGGGCTCTGGGGTGCTAGGCATATGTCCCGGTAAGGTGGTCAGCCTCACGAGGAACCCCCAGCCAGTGTTTAGTTCCCAAGATGCTTGGTACCCATTTTATCGACCTACTCAAGGGATGAAAGAATGGGTTAACTCGCCCAATCGGGATTTGATCCCGGACATGTGGCGTGGCAATGCGAAGCACTACCACTAAGCCACTGGGCCTCCAAATGAGATATAAAAGATTCAAATAAGAGAAGTGATGCAAAAAAACAACTCTAAAAGCAAGTTGAAATGGATCTATTGTTATTGAGCATTATACAAATAATTTTGCATGATTAAAATAATACTAAAGCTAGGCATACACGGAGGGACAGGAACAAACTAGTAAAAACCTTTACATAATGGCTATTATCAGTCATATATTGCGACTTACTACTGAAAAGCATATGCTAATGTATATAAAATAATTTGTTTTTACCAAACAAAAGAACAATAAGTGAATGTGAATGAATAAAACTTTAAAAGTTAAACTGATCTATTGCTATTGGACATTGTATAAAGAGTTCCATGTAGTTAAGAAAACACTAAAAATCAGAACAATAAAGGAAATTTTGTTATACAATTTATTAAAAAAATATGAAAATTCAAACCTTGTTCGAATCGCTTGTTAACATTTTGATTATGTCTTCAACTTCTCCACCTTAAAAAAATGAAAAAAGGAATTAGGAATGTGTCTAAAATTATTTCTCATATGAAGTAGATACCTATTTATTATCAATGAAATCAAATGAGTTAAATATAATAAAATCTTTAAATTTTAAATGTTTTTTTGAGAAATGTGTATGTATTTAACTCTTTTATGATTATAATGAGCATCTAAAGTTTAGATAAAAAAAATAGTATTAAAATTAATTGAGATGTATTCCAAATGTATTTTCCATTAATAAACCTGATATGATTCATGAAATCATAGATAACAGTAATAGACAATCTTACAATTTTAAATGTTTTTGATTAATGTGAGCATTAAACTTTATTATATAATATCACAAATTTAGCATTAAACACTCAGTATTAAATTAATTTGTAACACCTTGTATTCATATTGTAAGACTCCATTAAAAACAGTGGAAGCGCATATGAAAAAATCAGTTGTAACAAAAATCGATTTATATCGTATGATAAGTCAAACCCAGTTTATAAGAAATAGTTAAACAGAGCCATGGCAGATAAAAATTTTCTTATTTTAAACAATTTTCTACTATAAAAACAACAATGGGCAATTGCATAAATAACCAATTACTCCAGGTTAACTTAACATTGGCGATTACGTCACATATACTGGGACCTGTAAAAAAACTAAGGGAAAAGTAATTGGGTCTAACGGGTTTCAAGTAGTACCAAAAGCTATATTTCATGGACTTGAATACCACAAAAAAACATAAAGCTAAAAATTAAAGCCTAATAATGCTGAAAGTAAAAATTAAACTCTTTAGCGCAACAGCGTGTTAGTGGGCCAAGACCTGCTGTGCCCATTTCCGCTTAGGTGATAAAGGGCTCTGGAGTGATTGATAGGCATATGTACCGGTTAGGTGGTCAACCTCAAGCGAAACCCCCAGTGTTTAGTTACCAATCATGCTTGGTCCTCATTTTATTAACCCACTTAAGGGATGAAGGATGAGACCTCGCCCAATCGGGGACTCGATCCCTGGACCTGTGGCATGGCAATGGGAAGCACTACCACTAAGCCACTGGACCACAAAGTTAAATTGCTGAAAGTAAAACATGACATAAAAAACACATACCTGCTTGCTTATGGCAGACACACATTCAAGAATGACATCGTCCACTTTGACAAAACTACTGAAGAGACATTTCACGCTCGTCAAATAATGTGGAATTTGTGGGATCTGCCGAATCCGCACTAACTCACTGCCCGCTTTGCATAGGATTGCTGTGGTATCCAAACTGAATACCTGCAAAATATTTATTTACCCATGATTTAAAAAAAAAGCTTTACTTTAGGCTCAATATTAGATTTGAAAAGGGGGACTTAGAACAGGATGCTAAAAACTCAATGGGGAAGTGCAACATTTTTCAAATGTTCGATTTTGGGTTGTATTTTGGAAGAAAAATTTAGTCTAAAATAACATTCGCAAATGAAATTACTGAAAAAATATATTCATGAAGTTTCAACAAAAAACATTGAAAAAAGATATAATCACAAATGGTTCCCCAGGCCCTACATCACTGTTTTTGTCAAAAGTGCCTATGCGGAAGAATGTTGCATTTCTGTATATGATTCTTGTATATATTATAATAGTAAATTATGGAATTTAAAAACCTTATAACCCGCTGTAAACTCGTAGCGGGAAGGAAAAAAGCACATGGCCTAAGAACAACTTTTGCATGCATTGTCATTTTTCATGGTATTTTGAGATCGCTGATTTTGAGTCGCTGTAATTAATTAAATATTGTGAAGAATGAAATTTTTTTTGAATTTAGGTGTTTCTCAACAATCTGATTTGATCAAATTTTTTAAAAATAAAAATAGCTAATCTTCCTCAGTAAAAAAAGAAAGAATAAAGGTAAAAGTATAAAATTTGACTTTGGCCTAAATTAATAATGAAAGAATAATACCTTCAGTAGTTTTAATGCAATTTCAAAACCTTCATCCACATTCACAGAGTTGACAAGGACCTGGAAAATATAATCTGTATTAAATTAGTTCTAGAATATTGTATTTTTTCAAGTCATATACTAGTTTTTAAAAGTACATTTTTAATAACTGTTTAAATTGTTTCCAATTTCACACCCCCTTGGTTCCCAAGCTCCAATTATTTATCTCTTTTGGAAAAATTAAAATGTCTCCAAAAATCTCAAACCCCATTAACACCAACACATTCTATTTATTCAATATAATTTAACCTCTCCGCTACACAGGTACACATATCCTGCTGGTATCACGCTCTGTAGAATTCCCTTCATAACTCCATTTTACAACTGTTCTTAAAACTAACATTTCTATTATAACTAGAATGTTTAAGCTTTAAAAAAATGCTGATAAAAAAAGCAGCCGATTTATTAATTGTATTACAAAAATGACGTAGCAGGAGGGTCAAACAGATATTGGAGATTTTGTAAACTTTTCAGCAGTAAATTTATGAGGAATTTCGCATTAAAAGCAAAGTTTTATTGGGCAATGGACAAGTTGCATGAAATGCGAAATTCAGAATATATATGTTTTTCTGGTACATTAGAAGCTGCAGATTCCGAATATAAGCTGAAATATTCACAAATATGTTCAATTTCAACAAAAAATGCATTTGAAATTTGCCGAAAATGTACGTCACGGAAAACAGCACTGACGTCAAATGTTATGTTTTAGGCAATGTTTCGATTTATGCTTTAATACACTTTATAAAATAGTAAACCTTACAATTTCTGCAAAACCTCATTAAAAGAAGAAAATATTATTTTTAACCAGTTCATATCAAGGAATTTAAACAGCTTGTTCCAAGTTTGGTTGTTAGTTAAAATACACACACTAGAGCGCGTATGAGCTATTGCAGAACTATTGACTGTTGGATCTGTTCGGAATAGTCGGGTGATATCGTTCAACGTTTGAAGAAATTAACTGGAATTAACATGACATGTTTCTAAAATAGCATAACTTTTTAAGAGTTTGATAAGGATGAAAGCACGTTTCACAGTTTCAAAAGCGATACAGTGAAACGCGATACAAAATAACACGCCAAGAACAAAAAAAAGCCAACCGTGACGTCATTTGTTATGCTAAGAGATGTTAACAGGAGTGCGTATCACTAACTTTAAAAATAAAATACATCTTTTAAACCAGAAATACTAGAGTTTTAGAGGTTTTTTAATATGCTTAATCAAATAAAATGTTAAAAAATGGGCAAAACGCTGTAAATTGTCCATTCAATTACAACAAACAGAGAGAGGGAGCTTGTTTGTTTCTTCCAAACCAAAAAAAATCAATGCATTTTTACCACTCAAATTACACTAAATTGACATACCCACAGAAAATATAACTTATTTTTCAAAATCACCTGCAACACATACTTTTAAATATATAATTAAAGAGCTAAGTTATGAATGTGATTGTGACAAAAAGGTGAAATAGAGAAAAGAGCCTTTAATGTTTTACTTTGCTCTTAGATCCTGTATTCTAAATGTTACTTTGACAGCACACGAAAATACATCTATTAGTCCTTCGTAGCATGTCTACAGTCCCTGGACAAATTATTAGACGCACTGCAAGATTTCATGTATCAATCAATGATGAACAAAATACCTTTAGAAGGACATTTGTGTTCCTAAACTTAAGCTATTGAATAGAAAATACTATCTGCTATACTTAATACATATATCGACATCTTTTTTAATGATATGGCATTCTTTGGTATGGTTTCCATCATTACTAAAAAAATACAGTGTGTCTAATAATTTGTCTAGGGACTGTACATGAAAACAGAGAAACTTATTTTCTTTAAAGGAGGGAATAACATGCTCATTGACCTAATAGTCAGAAAATATCTTTCACTTTGCGCATGATACATGAGAGAATTCATAAGAGTAAACTATGTAGAATAGTTAAACAAATAAACTATTGGCGCCATTAATCTACGTTGTTTACTACATGAATCCTCTCGCATAAATCTGATTTTTTTTTCAAAAATGCCTAAGAGTAAGCTCTTCAATTGTTTGAAAATTATGTTTATGTAAAGAATATATGACATATATTATAACTTAACCCTCTCTCTCCTTAATCTCTTATATTTTTAATCCCATTAAATTTAACAACTTAAATTACCTTTTTCATATATCCTTAATATCACTTAGTACTTTAACATCCCAACCACACCCTGTCAGCGACAAACAGTCGCCTAGATCAATCGTTCCCGCAGAAACTGTTTAGTCATCACATTTTTAAAGTTGGCCTTTTCAAACTTTCTCATAACTCTGATTGGTCAGTGGAGCAGGGTTCGAGATTTTTGCCATTTTTGTGGGCATTCGAGCACACTCTCTCGTCGACTGCAGACGACAAATCAACCTTCTCCTGATGACTAGTTACTAAATAAAAGATCTTTAATTACTCGGAAGTTTCCCTGTCGACTTATTTTACATATATGTATAGATTTTTTTTACCAGGGGTGAAGATATTAAAGCCTCACCATCAGCAAGAGTTCAGATTTCCGCTGGGCATTTCCAAAGAGGGTGGGAGGACACTTTTCTTCCCCTACTTCGTACAGAAAGCCCCGAGAAGCACACAGCTTCAAGAATTTTGATACCTCTTCTTGAACCGAGATCACCTGGAGGTAACTGAAGAATAAAAGAAAACAGTATTTAGATCAATATTGTCACTAAGATAGAAATAATTGTGAGTGAGAAAACAGTGAGGTGAAACTTACAATTGAATTTATTAGCCCCAAGCAACTCGCTAGACAAAAGAATAGAGAACTGCCCACCAACTGGTGGGTTGGTTAGGTCAGTTAGAATTACCGTATCACTAGAGCTACACAAAGACTATTCACCAACTGGTGGGACTCAGCTTTTATATCAATACAAAAAATTTTAAAAACATAAATCAAACAAAGAAGGTTTTTAAATCATCTCGATTAAAGGCAAAAATTTAACATTTCTTAGTTAAAATTTCAGACTATGGCTAATATATACTGGCTGGGAATCGAACTGAGGACGAACAGATTAGCAGCTGATTGCTCTATTGATTTAGCCATGGTGTATGATAGCATTCTTATTTAGGTGGCAATACATTCAAATTTAACTTTAATGTAAATTTAAACATGAACATAACATTCAAAATGTAACAGATCCAGATTAGTTAAAAAAATTGTTAAGGAGTAAGCTTCAATAATTTAGATAATTTAAAAATAACTTTGTGCATCCTGCAGTGACAAATAGTTTTTGTATTGTGGTTCTTGCTTTGGTTTTTGGAATTAAAAATAAAAATGGCGGTTCATGTTAGGGGACATGAATTTCCGAAAATGACACTACCTCCCCCAATGTAAACCTATATAAAAATTGGATAGAATTTTCATGAAGAGTATTCACAATCTTATAACTATTGTTTCTAAACTTGTTGGTATGCTTAGGTATTGATAATCCCTACATTTGTGTAGCAAAATCCTCGATATTATTTTAAAAAATTATTTTAATCCACTGTAAAGTATTGTTTTGCTTGTCAGCTTATAAAAAAACCCGTTCTAATAAACTTAGAGACAATTTAAAAATGCACAAACCTGTAGCTTATCATTAGTAAGCATATCCAAAAGTTTGGAAACAATAAGTAAAAAATTGTGGACGGTAGTCATGAAAAACTGTGTTCAATTTATCCATAGCTAACATTAGGAGAGTAAAGTTTCATTTTGAGAAATTCATTTACCCTTAAATGGATGGGTTTTATGATTGTAGTTTTTAGATACATAAAAAAAAGTACAGCAACTGACACCACTAAATCAAAACCCAATACCTCTCAATTTCTTTCACAGACATAGCTTTGATGAACTTCCGTCTTTTCCACGATTCACTCACTGCATCCGTGTTTTTGGTGTACTGCAGGTATAGTTCATAGTGTTTCCTAGCATTGTGTAGGTGGCGCTGGCGTTCAAACATGGACTCGTAAGAGGGCGCTGGCGACAGGTAGAAATTGATGGCACTTTTGGCTGCTCGGGCATAGTCCTTTTAAATGGAGATGGTGGGATGTTAGATTCTTATTTAGGTTGAAAAAAAAAGGATTTTTTTTATTTGTAGCGTAATTAAACTAATAATTAAATGAAGGGGAAATAAGTAAGTATGACACATTTCATTCAACTGAACATCAATTTGCATTAAAAATAATATGGTAACTAATGATAATCGAAATATTTTATTTAATAAAAACATTTAACTTTTTATTCTTACTATTTAATAATTTTTTTTAATGCTCAGCTTCTTTTTTAAATATCATTTTTCAATTCACTTATTTGAATATTTTATTTAATAAAAAATTTAAATTTTGATTCTTACTGATTAATAATTTTTTTTGAAGTTGCCTTTATAAAAATCATGTTTTCTCCATTTAGCAAATCTAATAAAATACATTTAACTTTTGTATCACTTATAATAATTTTTTTAATCGAAGTCCTTTTAAAATATTTTTTCAAATCATACTGATTTGAAATAGTGATTTGTATTTATAAATGTCAATGGAAAATATATTAATTGAAAAAATATGTACCGAATCTAAAAATCTGTAAAAATCGCCATCAAAAATAATAAAAGCACACTTGGAAGTTGACCAAAAAAAGTCTACTGAAAAGTGCGAGAATATTGGCAAAAATCATTAAAGCAAAACCAATAATAATCACAATATTACCAATAAAATAACAAATAACATTTTGCCAAGTCCATCCAATAGAAGATTTTTGTAGTGTCACTAACAAGTTGAAATATATTTTTAAATTAAAAAAAAATCAAATTAAATATATTTTTTTAACATTATTTAGTTGCAGTAAGTGTGGATCAACTATTCCGCTAATTTTTTTCATTTAATGTTAAAAGTTGTTGTAGTAATCACTTTTTAATACATGTGACTTGCACTACAGAAAGGGTAAGCAGAGCAAGGAATTAACTATTTATGCAGACTTAGAAAGATTAATTTTACCTCCATAAACATCTGAATTTCATACAGGACATTCAGGAACTTTATTCTTTCCAAATGGCGGCAGGTAGCAAAGAGGTAAGAGGACCATTTGGACAAGGCAGGGTCTGTGCTGGTCATGAGATATTTAAGAGAAGAAAGCTGCACATTCTTTAAGGCTGGTATGAACAAGGCTTCAACGAAAACATCAGGTTCACATTTCTTGAAAGCAAAAATGAAGATGTTAGTTTAAAAAGTAATACCTTGTTGGACTGTATTAATGCAATATGATATTTTAATTTTGTCTAATTTACAAAAAATAATAATGGTGGTTTGTCTATTATTTCAATTTTAAAGGATGTGAATTCTGTAATGAATCAATCTTTAAATTGCGGATATAATATTAACATAATTTATAAAGTAGTGGACTTAAAATGATAAGTTATTTCATATTCATAAAACCAAGCATTTGTGATAACTGATAGTTTTATTTAAAATATACAAAAATTATAATGGTGGTTTGTCTATTATTTCATATTCATAAAACCAAGCATTTGTGATAACTAATAATTTTATTTAAAATATGAAAAAAGTACACTATGAAATTAAATATACATTTTTACTAAAAATTTAAAACAATTTTGTGTATATCTAGCTTTTGAATTTCATTTTTAGAAATTTGGTTTATGTTTAAGCTTTTACAAGTTATAGTTAAGTTGTATGACTTAATTCGTTTGTTTCATGTGATGTAAATAATTCCTGCTTTCATTCCTGGATTTCATTGGTGGTTTGACACAGGAAACTCCTTCTATTAAATTCATTAACAAATTAAAACCTTATTTTCATTCTTGTAGAACAGTTTCCACTCAAGAAGCCAAACATGCCCATTTGAGTATTTTAAAACTAATATAAAGTATGAGAGAAACATACAACATAACTTGTTAAATTTTTTTTCCAAAATTAACTTTCAAGAAAAATGAGCTTACTTAATGACCTATAAAATAATATATTATATACTAGTAAATAAATACCCGTACTTCGCACAAACTAAAAACAAGTTTTAATTGATCCAAGTATATGTACAATTTAAAATCCAATTATAGGATAATAAACTTATGTTATTATTCCCTCTCGTTATAAAGTAAAAAATACTGTTACTTATATTACCTTAAAAATCCAAAATAAAAACATACGCTATAAAATGTATGCATAATAGTAACTGTAATTTCCTTCATAAACATATAATACCTTTTAGCTAATTTGGCGCCTATTTGGTAACAATTTGGCGAGAAAAGAGATATAGCTACAAACACACTTATTATACAGCTCTAGCACGGCGACCTTCGAACAATCAACCAACATTATAAATAAAAAAAAAGGCTCATTTGGCATGTTTGGGTAATATTTGGCAAATTAATGAAAACGCTAAACCCTAATATACAGCATCTAGTACGTTAAGCTTTGAACATCCATCATAGTTATAATTCACGGAAATAGCTTAAATATACATATTTGCAAACAACAGAACCATCCATGACAAAATCATTACATAAACTCACAATAAAGTTCTGGAATGGAGATTAAACGGAATTACGTCACTTGAAGCCTGTCAATTATTTTTCAAATAATGAATTTAGTTTCTGAAGGTATTGGCAACAGAATAAAATAAACATTTTAAATTTTAATTATTTTCCTTAAAGTTCTATTTAATTTTTTCTGCGAATGGCATCAGGAAAGTAAAAAAATTATCGATTTGAGCAAAAGTGGTATATATTTTTTTCAAGAATATTAGAATTTTCTCTAAAATAGAACATTTTGAGCTCTGAAAGTTCAAAATCTGTAACTTAAGTATGAACTACACATTTGTGCCAAGGGTTACGAGTCAAATAAATATCTAGTTTATGAGTTCATAAGAGACTTACACACATACACACAAAACTTCATTTTTATTATTATAGATTAATTGAAATACCTCTTCAAGTATATAGTCCAGTGCTTCATTAAGCAAGCCATGCTTGCGAAAAAAGGACACAGTAGAAAAATGGGTACCGTATGTGCTGAGATAAAACATGCATTCTTTTTTAATAAGATCATTTAAAGGTGATACTTGTTCTTCAAACTAATAAAAAAGAAAGAAAAATTGTTATTTGATGATAAATTTCTACTAAACATAAAATAACTGCATATATAGAGATCTTTGTACCCTTTGTATCCAACTATACTTAACTAAAAAATACGTTATAACTACTGGATACATTGAAAAGAAAAAAAGGGACCCCCTGAAAAGGGGTAAAGGAATCGCATAATTTAGATAATACATATTTTATAACATTGAATTTGAATTTAAAAATCAATGTATTTAGTCTACTAATGATGAAATAATTTCTAAAATTGTAATTTTTAAAAAATATTATTAACACAGAAAAATATTCCAACTATATTTCAAGATTTTTGAAACATTTGAAACACATTAAGTTAAAAAAAAAAATCATTTTGTGAGCCGATGTCGGTTACTTTTTTCATTAAAAATGTAACAGGATACAAATGTAAATAAAAATGCTGTTATTATTGTGATTTAAATAAAAAAATACTTTACCTGAGATAAACCAGATTTAATGTTCCTAAGTGACGACAATGATTTAAAGATGGTAGAAGCCTAAATTGACAAAAGTAAATTAAATACCAATAAACTAAAAATCGTTGGGTTTGAAATCTGTGTTGATAAGCAAAAACATAATAACTACCTTCTCTGCTCCAGGATATTTTGAATCTTCTAATACTTTCAAAATTTTATGTAACAACGGACTTTCTTTTTTCTGATCATTTTTATCATTTAACACCTAAAGCACAAAATACAATAGTTAGTTAAGTGCAAGATAAGGTTTTACCATAGAGTTAAGAAAAAAATGGAGATGCTCGGCCTGAAAAAAAATAGTTAAGCCGTCAGAAAGTCGCCAAGCAACCATATTAAGCCTAAACAAACTGCACACTCAATGGTAGTCAATGCTAAAAAAGCATAATCTTATTCTTTAACCCTTTCAGTCCCAGTGATGCCATTTGGCATCATCATTTTTCTAATCATAATTTAAAAAAAAATATAGGGCTGACATCTATTGGGATTAATAAAAAATATTTTCTAATAGAAAAAAGTTTGAAGAAGCGAATGATGGGCTTTTTGATATCATAAATGGCTATAAACGATCAGAAAAAAAATTCTAAAATGAAGATGCCAAATTGCTCTTGGGACTGAAAGGGTTAAAAAGTGTTAATTAAAAACAAAAATAGTTATTTATGCAACAAGTGTGAAAAGTAACACTTTTTAAAACTAGTGGATTTTATTTCACGAGCGAGTGAAATAATGACACTGTTTTAAAAAGTTTACTTCTCACACGTGTTTCATACACTATTTTTATAAATTACGTGAAAAAAATAAAATCTCATTGGTTCAAAAATAATTCACGTGCTAATTTTTTTTACGTAAAGAAGATCGGCATCGATAAATCTCTGGAACTACAAAAGGCAAACATATTTTTAGTTTAAAGTCAAACATTTGAACATGGATACTGATTCAAAAATAAAAATAATAATAACATTCACGCGCATAATATTTATAAATAAAGCAGATCAATAAATTTCTGGATTTTATGAATATTAGGAAATAGAAATTTTTCTTGAAATGTTGGCATCTTATGAAAAGAGTGAAAAAAAGTACTTTTTTCACTGCTTTGGTGAAAAAGTATTTTATCACTGTTTCTAAAAAGTATAACTTTTCGCACGCGTCTGATATTAAAATTATAGTGTAAAAAGCGGATTTTTTTCACGCAATTATAAAAAAAATATTGTTTGTGCAGTTGCAGGCTGTAGTAGGTCTGAATTTACACAAATTGCAGTAATTCTCTTCATAGGTAAGAAAAATGCATTGTAATTATTAGTTGTTATTCGAGAGTCAAAAGTGATGTAATAAAAACTCCACTTAAGAATAGCGCCAAATAATAAAGTATTTTTTATAATTGCCTGAAAAAATCACACTTTTAAATTATAGTTTCGCGTGCAAAAAGTTGTTTTTGAAACAGTGAAAAAAAAGTAATTTTTTTTCTCTCAAAAGCAGTGAAAAAACCAAGTGTACTTTTTTTCACTCTTTTCATAAGATGCCAACATTGCAAATAAAATTTATATTTCATAATATTCATAATAACTAGAGATTTATTGATCTGCTTTATTTTAAAATATTATGCACGTGAATTATTTTTGAACTAATGATATTTTTTCCCGCGTAATTATAAAAAGTAGTGTATGCATCGCTTGTGAAAAGTAAACTTTTTTAAATACGTGACATTATTTGACGCTTGTAAAATAAAATAAACTCGTTTTAAAAAGTATTACTTTTCACACTTGTTGCATAAATAATGTTGCTTTTTTAGGCTTACAACAAAGCGATTGATGGAATCACTTGGCAAACGGTTTTCGGTGGGCAGCATCTCCATCTTTTTCTTACCTCTATGGGTTTTACACATAGATATCATAGTTAAAGTATTAGATTGGCAGATCACGTGACCTCCAATGCTAACGACGGGACGCGCATGGAGGCCAAATGGCCAATGTTGCTGCCACTTTAAGGAGAAAAATACTACGAAAAAATATACTGTAATTCTAAATTACAAAATATGAAATCTATATTGGATTTAGTTTTAAACCTTTTAATTTTTTAATTGATTAAATAGATTTTTGTAGATTTTCCAAGGACACAGATTTTTTACTGATCGTTAGCATTAGTCTGAAATTAATACTTAACATGATATCTATGGTTTTAAAATAATGATTTGGTTTTTCTAAATGATAGTCTATTTTTTAAAAAAAGATAACTTTGAATTTGTGATTATTTTAGTTAAATTAAAAGATTACCTCTTATGGATCAATTTGTTAAGCATTTATTACATGAAATTTAGAATTAAGAAACACAGTTTTATTACTAATGTATGGCTTTTTTAAATTAAAATTTCTGATGATATTTAGGATTTTAATGTTAAGTTACAAAATATCCCTTAACAGCTAATTTTATTAGAAAATAACAGATACATTAAAATTGAAACATTGAGTTTAAATTTATTTAATTCTGGCAAAAAAAACAATAAACAAATTTCACTATATTTAAAAGAACATGTCTCAAAGTATGCTCTTTTTATGAACTAATACAGTTAAAGTATACGATTAACTATATGGGGCTATTTACCTTGCACAGAAGTCACGACCATGGGCGGAGCTATAAAACGCGCGGAGCGATCAGATGAAGAGGAAATTTCAGTCATTTTATTTTGTCTTCATCTGATTGCTCCGAGCGTTTTATAGCTCCGCCCGTGGTCGTGGCTTCTGTGCAAGGAAACCATGAGTTTAACTATAGAGTTAAGTTGCTGTCATTGATAGACCTATATGACGGTAATACTCCAACAAAAAATTGAGATTTAGGCACTTCAGAAAGATGACCACTCCCACACAAAATTCATGCGTCACACAAAAAAATTCATCAAAAGTTAGCTGTTCTCATTTAGTATTTTCAGTCAACATTGTTGGACAACTTTAGTACAAATGTTAGTTTGTTTTACGCAGAAAAATTAAGCAAAATTGTGGGACAACAATTCAACGTAAACAGAGAAAAAGCTTTAGTTCTACTGAAAGAAAAGTTTATACACAAAATTCGTATCAGTAAGGTAAGAAAATATTGTACAGTATGAAGCCGGATCAGAGTAGTCACATTAGGTGAAGTAAATCAGGCTTCCTTAAACTATTCAGAGGTTGCGATAGTTTGCTTACGTTGGTAGTGGTTTATCTTAATCAGTTAATGACAGGAGGAATTGTTAAAGAGAAACTTAGACTATTTATTTACATATTTACATCATCATCAAGAACTACTGTTGACATGTACACGTTTACGCGTGTGAATAACTGGGAACAACAACTGCAAGGGGTTTGTAACAGGGTTTAAATAAACATAGATATTTGCATAAAAGAATTAGCTATTGTACAATAAATTGGATACATTAAATTTAAGCTTGGTTGAATACTATTTTGGTTTGTTTGAGGGTTACAGAAAAAGGTAGAGGTAGTGGAGTAGAACTTAAGATATAAGTCAAGGCTGGTGGCTCGCCACTAGTCCAAAACAAATGTAATTCCAGAAGGACAAAAAATGAAAACAATATAGCTGGAACAGTTGCCATTCAACATGGGAAACATGCCCATTATAACTTCCAGTAATTTATGGATTTTACCTTTTCTCGGTATCCGTCACAATCTCTTTAGGGATGAGATGCCTGCAATTGGCATTCACCAGCAACTTTATGATGTCCAAATGCTGAAAGTAGACTTCTGCCAGAGCTTCTCCTTCATGGTCTTGGACTTGGTGGCATTTTACTTTGGCGTTCATCAGCAGGGACTTCATCATGCTAAAAATGCAACTTATGTTAAGTTCTAATTTTTAAAAAGTAGTTGGTTGTATCAAAGTTTCGTTTTGAATTATCGTCGCACTAGAGCTACGTAAGTGCTATTGGCGACGGGCGTCGTAATTTAGAACCCAGTCGGTTAGGCGAACGCCTAACCGACTGGGCTCCCCAGCCCTGGTTGTATCAAAGCCTTTTAAAAGTTTACTGGAGGTGCAGAGGCAAATTACTATCAGAGGCCCTAGATTTCTTACATTTTACAACAAAAATATCGACATGAGAACAATAAGAAAATAAACCAAGATGCTGAGTAGATTCGATTCTGATTAGGTAAAATCTGAAGAAATATTAAAAATTACTAAATAACTTCTAACTTTTTATTAGCAGTTATAGTTAAAGGCATTTTCAAAGGTTATTTGGGGAAATCATAATTTGAGGCTTTGGACTCCTTACATTAATAAAAAATATATATTAAGGTGTGTAATGTTTTATTTGTTAACAACTTTAAGGGTTATCCCTCCTATTTTCTTCATTAGGAAGGTGTTATAATTAATTATTAGTTCAAATATCCACCAAAGAAAATATTCTGAAAAATAATTGACGAGATAAAGTTGAAGTTTTACTAGTTTATTTAATGAACACACTGCATGTCTTATTTTTGTTAAATATATTACAGTTCTCTTCTTTTTATTACCTTTACAGTAGAGGGATTACAGCGGAGAGATACAGGTTATTTTAAGATAACTGATTCAACCCCTTATGAGATGAGTGCCATCTGGTATTTTATAATGGAGTTAATAACTTTCTACAAATGTTACAGAACTGGCACTATAACAATTTTTTTAAAGAAAAAAACTACCAATGTAACAAATTAAGCAAATCAAATTCAAATAAAAATAAAACCAAACAACCAAACCACTAGACTTAAAGTCTCTAGTAAAAATTCTGTAAATCAAATATTTATTTAAAATTCTACACAATTTTTACTTTCAATTACTTGATATGAAATATAGGTTATTAAAATATTGGAATAGAGTCCAAATTCCGATTTGTGTTTTCCACACGTTTTGTCGGGTGCTGATTTAAAAAAAAAGTGGGTTTTGACCATTGGTTCGTCTGTCTGAAACCACTCCACAGCTTGAATTAAAAGAGCTTCAGACTTCAAATTTGGTACATGAGTTCGTAATACCTGTCGGACATTATTATAAGGTTTGAGAAAATCGTGCATGTGCAAATGGTAGCTGATATAGAACTTTTTAGATCCAACGGTTATTGTAATAACTTCGTAGGGGATAAAAGTACCTTTAAATGTTTTGATTTATTGAGTGGTAATCAGGGCCGGATTTAAAGATTTGCCGCCTGTAGGCAACAATCGATTTTTCGCCAGAAATAGTTTTCTTGACTTTTTTTTCTTTTTACATATTAGAATCATCTATGTACCTTTACACTCTAAATCGAAAGCGAAATAATTTTTTAAACCGTTCTACTATTTTTCTTACAACTTCCAAATCCGGGGAAGAGGGTGCAATTGCCCTCGCAGCTACCATGTTTACAACTAAATATTAGTACTATGTACGTTTACGCTTTAATTTAAATTATTAGTTTTCTTTCTTAAAAATATTAGTATCTATATAATAATTTTTTTATGCCGAAGGCCTCTTTAATTTTCGTAAAATTTGCCGCCCCCAAAACATCGACGCTCTAGGCTACAGCCTACTTAGCCTATTTAGAAATCCGGCCCTGGTGGTAATAAACAGTTGTGACACACTAAATTAAAAAAACAAAACAAAAACACAAGCAAATAACTGCTGCACTCACCTGATAATGAGACTGTAATCGATTTCTAGGGGCATTTTGCCAGACCTCCTCATCTTTATTTTTCCTAGCAGCCTATCAGAGAGATTCATCAAAAACTGGGCGCATTTCCGTTCGTCAGTATGCAGTTTTAGAATGGAATAGCACAGAGAAATACTTGGAGTCTGAAAACAATATAATGTCCAAATAAGCATCTTATTGAAAAATTAATTTTAATACTTTTTGAGTAAAAACTAACAAAAAAATTGTCAGCACACTCTACATACCCAAACAAAAATATTTTATATTTCTAATGAAATTAATAAATTTTTCAATCAAGCCCAAGTTATCTGATTTAAATTCCATTTCTTCACAGGATAAAGGGTATTAAAAAAATTGCTATAGTTAAGAATTATAGCTGTTGCCTAGAAATAACATCTACAAATCTTGAGCTTAACTAGAAATTAACCTAGTTGTCACCCGCCCCCAAAGAAATTTTACTTAACCCAAATAATTTATTGACATAATCTCGCTTAATAAGTTGTTATAATATGTTCAGATAGATATCCAAATAATTGTTTAAAACTTAAACTAAATATAGTTGAAAATATACTGTAAGCACTTTGCATAGTTGTCATTGGTTTGCATAGATCCTATTTAAATAACATACAGACATAAAAATAAAAACAATGAAGTTTTCTTAATAAACAGAAAAGCTCCTACCTGTTCATATGAGAACTCATTCCTGACTGTTGCATTTTGTTCGCTGTCGGAAGAGAGCACCCATCGGAATGCAGGCTGGCCACTAGAAATACTGCTTGCTCGCCTCCTTGAATTTGGCGTCTCACCAGTTTGGAATGGAGAATTGCGAGGACTTGATCGCACTGAACAAGGAATTTATTTATTATAAAAGTTGTATTTTTAATTATAAAGTTAAACAGACCTGAACTTTCATGTATTCATCATTTTTTCATAAGGTCTTATTTAATTAGATAGATTGCCCTGATATCGTGAACTGTTTGGAATTTTCTCTGCCTAATAGATTTCTTCATAGTCATCCAACTGTTTGTTAATGTTTTTTGCGAGATTATTATATTTAAAATTTTTGTTTATAAAAATTTTATAAACTGTTTTACAAGTTACATACCCTTGATCTTTTTTCCATGCTTTTTAATATTTTAAAAACCGAATGTGTTCAACTTTTAACTAATGTTTGATATTCTTGTTTTGTAACAAATTCTTGATGTGTTACATGTGTCATGCAACACTGTATATGCCATATGGATATTATTATCTGAAGTGTGCTTTAAAATATTAAGCATTAAGTAAGTTTTATACAATTTTAACAAATTAAGAAGATGTATTATTAAGTTACTTTCAAAAGAACCTCGATTTTTTTTTATAACAAGCTAGGTTTACAGAAAATAAAATCTAAAGAATTTATAGGGAGTTGACCATATACATGAGTTGACCATCACAAAAATAAACTTTTTTTAAACAAGGTAAATATAGAGTTGATAAAAATTGAGATTCATATAAAAATATTGGTAAAATAATGTTTTCTTACTCGAAGACAGAACACGATATCTTTTCTCAAAGGATGCAGTTGTAAGAGATAAACTTCCAGTCATTCTGTTGGGGGAAAATAAAAGCATTTTAAATAATATTTTTAAGAGACAAGATGTTGAATAAAACCTTTTATTATGGAAGCATTAAACAAAGTATTAAATCAATAATTACATTGTAAGTTTTGACACCCAATATATTCTTTTGTAAGGGTAGGGTTTGTATCAAATATTGTTAAAAATTCATGTGAAAACTACAAATTAAAAAAGATATTTTTGAGAGAAAATTAACAGACTTTTTCAAACATAAAATTCAAAAATAAACAAGTACGTTTGTAACAGAATCTGTCACTTAACCCGCTTCCACACAGCAATTGTGTTTAACAGGTAAAAAGGTGACAAACACAGCATTGATATTCTATATTAAACATTTACACGCTAAATTTGGCTAGTTTCATTTATTTTATTTCGAAAATTCAATAATTATTACTTATCGTTTGCAAAAATTAATTTATATTTCAAAGAATAAATATGTAATATTCCTTGCTTTTAAATAGAATTAAAACATTTCATATCACCGTACAAAGAATCTTGTAGTGAAATATATTTGACGTCATTTCAAACTGATGGATGTCGCAAAAATAAATTTATTTTAATTTATTGTCCAAAAGAATTAAATTTTCTCGAGCGATTGTTGCGAATGGCAATGGTGATTAAATTCTAATAAAAATGGCTTCCTATGCTTTTTAAATGAGAATTAAATTTTGCAGTTTTTTAAATATTTAAAGTACTTCGAATTCGAATTCTTTTCTGAAATTTTCAATGTATTCTAATTTTGATGCGCTGAATTTTTTGACGTATCACACTTGTTCGTAGCATTTGTAGTTTGGGCTATGAAAGTGGGTGACGGACAGACAGACGGACTGAACGACTATAATACCTTCCACTTTTTATGTTATAAACGTAGTAGTGGGGAAGCTAAAATTCATTTATAAGCAGATGAAAAACCCACAATCTTTTAGTTATCAGAGTTTTAAGTTAGTAGAGAGTTAATTTAGCTATGCGACAACTTTATCAAAGTGATACATTTAAGGATCTATTATGGGCTTCTTAAGGAGACATGGATTTTCGAAAACTTAAACTAACTCCCCCAAAGTTAAAATATTGAGAAATTGGGTAGAGTTTTCATGACTGGCATCTACAATTTTTTACCTATTGTTTCTGAACTTGTTGTTATTGTTTAGGTATTGACAACCACTACGTTTGTGTTCAGCCAAATCCTTGATATTGTTTTTTGAAAATCAATAGAATCCACTATAAAGCATTATTTTGCTTGTCAGCTCATAAAAAACGTTCTTATTAACTTAGGGTCAGTTAAAAAAGCACAAATGTGGGGCTCATCATACCTAAACACACCAGCAAGTTTGAAAACAATAGGTAAAAAATAATGGATGTAACTTATGAAACAATATCCAATTTCTCCATAAATTTGGAAGTTAGTTTCGTTTTCAGAAATTCATGTCTCTTAAGGCACAAAGTTATTTTTATTTATTTTATATATCCAAGCAATGCTTACACATTGTAGCAGTCATCACAAACTCTGACTTTGATGTTGCCATATCCCTCCACAATGAGAGTGTGCTGGGAACAGTTGGCACACACAACACGACCACAGCGACGGCAGTGGTGTCTGCGGGAAAACTGAAAAGCAGAAAACTTTTATTGAAAATTTTATATATTAATGAAACAAATACTGATCATAGTAAAGGTTTGTTAGTTTATATGTAAATGAAATTAAAGCTTTGCTAGTTTTAGTAGCTTTATATATGAACTACAAATGAAAGTAAAGCTTTGTTAGTTTATATGTAAATGAAAGTAAAGCTTTGTTAGTTTTATTTATATGTAAATGAAAGTCAAGCTTTGTAAGTTTATATGTAAATGAAATACTAAATACAGTAAAGGTTTGTAAGAGATCACACAATGAACTACTGGATTGAGGGATTGAATTGAGTTGAATTGACATTGCACTAGAGCTACACAAGAGGTATTGGCAATGTGTGTCATAAGTTCTCCAATCAATTCGTTGAAGCCTACATATGAGTAGGCACCCAACATAACTTTTTTAGAGCTTCCTTAGCAGTGGATACATCGTTCTTGAAGATGGTTTGGAAGTGACCCCCTCCTGTAATATTTATCAGTAACAGTATTCCTCACTACACCATTTTTATAAAGTTTTTACTCAGATTTTTTTAAGTGGATGCCATATCAAAGAAGTAAAGTTTGAAATAAAAAAATAAGTATTGGATGGGAGAACTTTATATCAATAAACAAGCCTAGTAACACTTCACTTGCATTTTTGATGATTTTCATTACTTCACTGTGGATTTTTTTGAGAATATGCACTTCGCAAAAACAAAAGAGCAAATTATATATCTGAAATTCCAAGTGTTTCTATTTTGATGAAAATAACAAACAGTTGTCACCAGTGTGCTTGAATAAAATGTGCATTTCAATTTCAAGCCTTTTAATTAGAAAGGTTCATTTATGTTCTAAGCACAGTGCTCTAATTAATTTAGACTTTATACCGTCCCTATTCAGCGATATTTTTCTTCAACCATTATTCAAAGCGAAAATACCCATGGTTTAAATATTTTGCTCTTTATACAAACCGTTTCGAACTTTGAGATTTTAGATGTCGGTACCCTTCTCTTTATTACGAACATCGCTGCATCATAAGAATGTTCTCATGTCCTAGTGTTGCTATCCTGGGTATACAGGATAACTTAACTTCTTATACTAGATGATGATTCATTCCTTTTAAAAATATAAATATTAAATACAAACATATATTAAATTATGTTATTTAGAAATAAAACATTCAAAGTCAGTAATCAAAACAAGCAGTCAATTAAATTACCCATACCCTTACCCAGCATTTACTAACAAATTAAGCATAATACCATGTTAAATCTTTCTTCTTTACAAACTTGGCACCTTGAGATTTTAGCATCCGGTACCCATTCCTCTTTAGTAGGAACTCGGGCTGGCATCATAAAAGGCTCGTCACTGACCAGTGTTTCTTCGGTACTCAGGACAATTATACTAGATGATGAGTAATCTGAAATTAAAAAAAAATTATTACAAATATGTAATTGAAATGAATAAAATAAAAAGTCGTATAGAAAAAATTCAATGTTAAATTATGCCCATGCTTACGAGGCCATTTCTGTTAATAGATCCAGCGTAAGTATGGAAAAATGAATTTAATACAGATTTCAAATAAAAGTTTAAAAACATGTAAACAGCGTTTATGGATGTTTAATAATTATATCAAACATGGTTAAAAATGGTTAGATATTTTTAAGCCAATTTTAAAGATTATAAGTTTATAAAAGAACATATGTATATTTTAGTCATGTAGATTAAAAAAAAAAAATGTAGTTGATTTTATTATTTGAAAAAAGTTAGACTGACTTAAGTCAATTAATAATGCTATTTGCACAAAAAAAATGTTTTCATGGTCCTTACTAGCATAAAATAGAGGACTATTTATGGTACTTTCTGAGATTAAATTAAAGTTTTTTTAAAAAAACTCTACAACCATTATGAAACTAAGGGTTTTTAAGGACCTGTAGGGATTATGTTAAGCAAGATTTAAGGCTTGTTTAAAGTGTTGAAAACTTGAAGTTTAAATGCTATATTTTTGGACTAAAACAAATTGCTTAATATCATGCGAGTTGACATAATACATTAAATGGTATTTTTTAAATATTGAAAGTAAGCCATAGGGATAGATTTTTTTTTATACTGTTGTTGCAAAAATTAAAATTTTTATTCTTTATAATTAAATACCAAAAAAGTTTTTAAGAACTTGCCTAATAAAGCATCTAAGAAGTGAACTTCAAGTGCTTTTGAGGCATAATCTTCAACCAGTATATTTACAGAAGAAAGATTCAAAACAGGAATGACATCATTTTGGTTAGCTAACATATCCTGAACTGATTTTAAGGACAGCTCAGCATCTTTAAGCTGAAAGAATTAAAAGTCATAAAGAGCAATTTTTAAAAAATCATAAAGAGCAATTTTTTAAAAATTATAAAGAGCAATTTTTAAAAAATTATAAAGAGCAATTTTTAAAAAATCATAAAGAGCAATTTTTAAAAAATCATAAAGAGCAATTTTTAAAAAAATCATAAAGAGCAATTTTTAAAAAATCATAAAGAGCAATTTTTAAAAAATCATAAACAAGCTGTCTACTTTAATACAGAATATTAGTTTTTCAGGTCCATACGACTCATACAGAATCTTTAAGTCAAATGATATTTATTTTGTTAAAGAAGAACAATTATTAGAATCTATTTGAAGTAAAATATATTTTAGTCAACAGCATGCTCAATTTCTGCAACATACTCAAAGACACTTATGCTAAAAAAATAATTATGCGGTACAACTGTAATTGAATATAAATTTAAAAAAAAATTGAAGTTTCCTAATTTGCTACCCTATTAATTTTCTAAATCCATCAGTCCTGGTATCTCCCATATATATATTTTTTTGCATTTTTCAATGTCAAAATAAAATTTGACTAAATTTTTTACTTCCAACTGATTTTTTATGTTTTTATTATTGATACTCATTGCTTTCTTTGGTTGTTTTCCCTGTTAAGTAGAGTTGAATATATAAGCTCTTATTTAGAGATTCTAAATTTCCTGATTTAATTTTTGATCCATATTGTTATGAATTCTTATTGGTTTGAAGCAGCATAATTTTCACTTATTCTAATGTATTTTACCATAATAAAATTATTAATATAAGCAAATTATAGATTGCAGTAACATGGATTGCAGTAACATGACATAATTTTAGGAGGGGGTATCAAATGTGGTGACATAGGGGAGAAGGTTAAATTTTTTTTTGCATGACTAATTATTACGCCCCATAAGTATTAGCTTTGGTTGTTAAAAAAATATTAAAACTAAATATATTTGAGCTCATTTTACCTCAACATTCATTAATATTTGTTACATTTAATATTAGCATCAGTTGTTAAATTACTTTGAAAAACTAAATATAAAAGTTAATTTTACCTCAACATTCATCAACATTTGTTCCAGAAGAAGATAAGGATGGGCGATCAAGTCAATATAACCTTCCCTCTTGGGTGACTTAAGTGCACTTAACATCTGTTAGAAAAAAAAAAGAAACCATAAAACTTTTGTAATAGAATACGATATCTTTTTATTCTAAATACGCACAATTTAGCAGATGTAAAAACTAAATTAACTTGTTAACACTTACACTTAAAACTAACTTGGTAACACAAAACTTAAAGACAGAAGAAAATAATTTAGTTGCTTTGATTAATGTAGGACAATGTTGTGGGTGGACAATGTAAAATGTGTTGTGGACAATTGCATATTATAATATTCTTTTATTTAAACAATAAATAATGTTTCAGTCTTTATGACCTGAAATTTGAAATGGTATTTTTTTTGTTTTAGGCAGCTTTTAGATCTAAATGGCAAAATACAAACCAAAACTACAAATGAACTTTATGAACTGTCATTTACTTTTTGTTTAAAAATTAATTAAATTTCAGATTCTATAGGATAAATGCAATAAATTATAACTACATTTTATTGACTGAATAAATTTCAATACAAATTTTCAAACAAAATAGACTCTCAAATTCATCAATAAATTAAGTTCTCGGAAAATAAAGGATTCAATACAAAACTATTTGGGAAACACACCTTTAGTTCTAGTGCCATGTTAAAGTAATGATACTTCTTATCGTGTTAAAAATAGCAGTATGCAAACGGAAACTCCCAATGAATATTTATTGAATTTTTGTTTTAAAACTAATCAAATTTTAGATTAAATAGATATAAATACAGATAAAGAATTATAACTACATTTGAATACCTTCAGTCCTAGTGCCATGTTAAAGTAGTGATACTTCTTATCATGTGAGAAGTCTCGGTCAACTATATATTGCGCCAAGCACAACTTTCCTTCAATAGATGGGAGTTCAGGCAACACCAAATCACACAGTTGGAGGCAGTCCTCGGGGTCTTCATAGATATCCATGATCTGACAATAATACAAAAAAACTAAACTCGTTGGCGCAACAACCCATTACTGGGCCAAGGCCTGTCGTGCCCATTTCAGCTTTCGTGACCTAGGGCTCTGGGGTGCTAGGCATATGTCCCAGTAAGGTGGTCTGCCTCACGTGGAACCCTCAGTGTTTAGTTCCCAAGCATGCTTGGTACCCCCAGTGCCGGATTTAAAGACCCAGGGCCCCTAGGCACTTGACATTTGGGGCCCCCCACCACCTCGAAGTTAGAAATTTAGCAAATTAAATACCCTAGTACAGAACATATTTAATGACTTTAATAAACATCAAAATAAGACAGTATATCTGTAGGAGACGGGCTAGTTTCAGTAGTTCAGGCTCCAGTCTCATAATGTTGCAGCAAGCCCGAATTCGGTCGTTTCCGAATTGGCCGCAAATCGCGAAGTGGCTAAGGACGCTGTAAATTGGCTGGTTAATGTCCAATCCTTCCTTGATTTTGGGAATAGGCCGGCCAGATCGCGAAGTGGCATGAGAATATCAGCCAATGTTGGAAGAAAAATTATTGACTCTGTATATAACCGTTAAAAATTACTAGCTGCGGTAGGATGTGGCCATTTAAGACAAAGTAAAATATTAAATTTTTTAAATTTTAACTTAAAATCTTGTTTATTTTATATTTTTAAATTATAATATTTATACTTTTAAATTAAAAAAGAAAACAAAAGGGGCAATATTAGCAAATTAACTTTCAATAAAATAAAACAATCAGATATTCTTAATTAAGCACATTGTATTTTGGCCGATTCATCGTGGTGACTTCGCGAAATGACCTGAAAATATAGAATATTTACTGACCATTTCAATTACAAACTAACTAATAAAATTGATAGAACATATTTAAAAGTTTAAGCTGAACAAAAAACAATTAAATGATTTAATATTTCAAACTTAAAAGATAATTTAAAAATTGCATGCATTTATGCCGTTGTATAAAAAAAAGCAATAGGCTTGTTTCAACACTTTGTCAAAGAAAACAAAACAACCAATGAAATCGCAGTTCGGAGAACTTGACATTATAAAAAACCATTGAGCTTGTTTCAATACTTTATCAAAGAAAACAAAACAACCAATGAAATCGCAGTATAGAGAGCATGACGTCTATGAAATATTCCCATTAATTATTATAAAACGAGCTTTAAACACCCATTAAAATGTAGTAATGAAAACAGAACTGAACAGCCATACTTAGATTTATGCATTCAGATAAAAACAATAGAAAGATAGAAAAAATAGCACCCAAGTTCCATTACAAACATACGCAGATCTTCAGATACTTTAGAGTAGAAATTAAACTTACCAATATTTTGCTCTAACGCTTATGACATCCAATCTTTATCTTAAAAAAAGAACATGATAGAAAAGGCGCGCAAAAACTGTAACGTGTAATCATAGAGTTTTGTAATCCACTGATTTTACTCATGAGCAAAATAAAAACCTTAAAAATAACACAATGAAAAATAGTTAATTCAAATAAATATGACAATATTTTATTTTTATGTATTTTTTATACTTCCTGTTTGAGAGTATAGTCGACGATACATCGGCGCCTTTATTCCCAAAAAAAGAAAATTACATATAAAGCGTCTGTCTGGGTATCAGTTGGCATAATAAAATCTTATTCGCGCAAAAAATGACTCGGTTTAAAAATAAATCCGAGGGGGAAGGGGGGTGGCGGGGGAGGACAATTTCTGTTATTTCTTTTCTTTGACCTTACTGGTTTTGAGTGCACAATATAGCAAATCATAAAAAACGGGAAAAAAAACATCTCCACATTTTATTTTATCAGAATTGGAATCCGTCGGACGATAGGTTTTCTGAGTTTTTCGAATGGCGATTTTCAATTTTTTTTAGGTGATTTTATCTTTTTAAGGGCCCCCTTCCTGACTGGGCCCTAGGCCCGGGCCTTGTAGGCCTAGGCAGTAATCCGGCACTGGGTACCCCACAATAATACAGGAAAACTATATTAAAGTTAACACTCATATTAAACTAGGGCTGTGTAACACTACACGACTTTCAATTAAAATTTTAAATCACATATATTTAAAAGCAATTATATACCCTGTAAAGTAAATTCAATAAATTTCCAAAAAAGTTCTATGGCAGCTACTATTTGCGTAAGCGTCATGTCCTAAAAAACCTTATCAGGATGTCCGACAGGTACTAGGAACACATGTACCAAATTTGAAGTTCGTAGCTCTCTTAATTCAAACTGTAGAGTGGCATCAGACAGGCAGGCAGTCTGACAGATGGACTAATATTATATAACCACTTTTTTAGAATCAGCACCTTCCAAAACATGTGAAAAAAACACAAAATCACCATTTTGGATTTTGGGTCCCATTGCAATACTTTTATTACTTTATATTTCATATTAAGTAATTGGAAGTAAAAATTATCATACATAGTATTAAAATTTAAAAACATATTACAGAATTAAACACAAAATGTACAGATAGAAAATATCCGTAGATAAACATGAAAATCCAGTAAGAAGAGCCGTTAAAAAATAAACACAAATTCGATTTCTACTTATAATTTTCAGTTTGAAAGAAACTTTAGCGTGAACGAAAATTAAGTATAAACACGATCGCGAGGTTTTAATTTGTAGGATTGTTATTTGACTATCATTATTTTATTTCATTTATTGATTGTGGAATGATTACCACTTTTGGGTTGTTAAATTTTAAAGATCGCCGAAAGTCGCCAATGAACGGACCTGCGATTTTATTATAGCTGTATCAAAAACAAATCACCGTTATTAAAGGTTAACCCGTGCGACGCCGGGTTTAGAAAGCTAGTCATACATAAAAAAGCAGTATTTCGAATAAATGTAACTATGTAAATATTTTTACTAATTAGTATAAACTAAAGTAGAGAAAAGATTAAATAGAAGTTCTTAATCATAAAGTAATTCTGTTTTTTGTATTTTCATATGTAATTTGAAAAACTAGTAACTTGAAATAGCTTCTTACTCAGTTTTTTGTGTTCTCAGATACTAGAGTAAGAAACAATATGTTATATTAGGAACAGAATGACTCACTAGTTACAAAAAAAAGAAAAGAACAGTTTTTAAACGTTTCTAGATGACTAAATGGGAGATACAGTAAACTCCTGATTATCCGTGGACCACGATTTCCCCAACTCCCCTCCCCCAGCAATAATAATAATTTAACAAAACATAGAGAAATGAAATTTATCAGTTTCAAAACTTTTTGGAAGAATGCATTCCAAGAACTACGAATTCCTTTCAAGAACGACGAACACATTCAAAGAACGACGAATACATTTAAAGAACTAAGAATACATTATAAGTGTCACTTGTAAAATAAACTGCCCGCGACTTTAATTGAACTGTTTTGTGTGATTTTGATAGTAGCGAAATGAGTGAGAAATGTAAAAAAGTTATCTTGACAATTCAAGGCAAACTACAACTGATTAAAAAGATAGGAAACTAATCCACTAAAAAAGCAAATGTGTTTGCAGTATGGTATAAGAGAACAGTGAGAAACATTTTGAAGCAAAAGGATAAACTCATGCAATTTGCATCCACATCGGACAGTTCGACCTATTTGAAAAAAAGAAAAACTATGACAGCCTGGCCAGCAGAAGAACTTGATGCAGCTTTATTAAAATTTGTGATCCCTATTTTATTTCTTTACTATTTTTCTATTATTTCATTATATTTTCTTTACTTTTGCGAATTATCCGCAAATTTGCTTATCCGCGGATGCCGCGCCATCCAATTCCGCGGATAATCGGGAGTTTACTGTATTAGAATAGAATTTTCCAACACACTTACAGCATAAGCTTCACATTTTTCAAGTGGTTCTTGAGATAAGTGCCATATTATACTCATAGATAATGCAAGCTGAAAAGAAATAAATAAAGAAGTTTACTAATAATTAAAAGATAATCATAAAAAACATTCAGATACACGGCACAACAATTGTTTCATATTAGTTTTATAATGCATCTTATCTTACTAATTTGTTTACATTAGGACTGTCGAAACTACATCTTTATATTGATCCACGATTTTTGTCAAAAGAAAATTTGAAAGTGTTGGTTGCATTCAACAATGATATTCTTGGTTCTTTCGCAAAAACATGGTTACTTTGTTATGTCTGTAGAACATTTAAGTGTAACCTCTTTACTCCCGACGCAAATCCTACACTTATATATATTTTTTTATAAAAACTCCTCGGCGCAACAGCCCATTAGTGGGCCAAGGCCTGCCGTGCCCATTTCAGCTTACGTGACCTAGGGCTCTGCGGTGCTAGCATGCTTGGTCCCCATTTTATCGACCCACTTAAGGGATGAAAGGATGGGTCAACTTCGCCCAATACGGGATTCGATCCCCGGACCTGTGGCGCGGCAATACGAAGCACTACCACTAAGCCACTGGGCCTCATATATTTTTTATATAAACGTATTTTTCAAACAATTATAAATTTAAAAGTATGCATTGCCAGTAATTTTGAAAATAAAATGTAATTTGAAATAAAGTAATTCGTAATAAAGTGTAATTTGAAGTTTTGTGCAAGAAAATATAATTTTTTTGCTATGAAAAAAAAACAAGCTGTTCAACGTGCAAGTTGGAACCTTCGCAAAGCTCAAAATGAATTAAGACGAAAGAACAGAAGATTGGGCTAGTTGAAAAGGTTCCGACGTGGAGTGCATCAACCACAAGCTATATTGGTTTTCTGTATATAATAGTTCACTCTTACATTATTTAAACTGAACACTGCTGTACAAATTAACCGCTGGAAAACTTAACTAAACTTTAATTTTTGCAAGACCTCTGATATCTACTTGACCCTCTTGCTACAAAATGTTTTTTAAGGATTAATAAATCAGCTGCTTTGGTATCCCTATTTTTGAAAAGCGTTCAACATTCTAGTTTATAATAAAAAAGTTAGCATTAAGAAAAATTGTAAAATGTAGTTGTGATGTGAATTCTACAAAAAGTACATATGCATACATTTAAAGCAGCGGTTCTAAACCTGGGGGGCGATCGCCCCAAGTGGGGAATTTGTGTTATCAAGGGGTCAGTCATTCAATCAAGGGGTCAAAAAATACTTGAGGGATGATCAGAAGCGACGAGTATTCAAAGGGGGAAAATTAAAATAATGTTGTACCTTTGTACAGTAAAACCATTCTCTAACCATAACCAAACCAGCCAATTTTTACATAGAACTGTCTTAAATTTTTTAGAAACCAGTAAAAATATCTTAGTTAATTATTCACTTTGTTCTTAAAATATGTGTTTATGTTTTTCTATTTATTAAAAGTGACTGATAAAGCTTCTTTGGTTGCTTTTATAACGGTTAGTAAGTGTTATAAAACTGTTTTATAGTTACACTTTAACTCAAATTATGATTAGACATTTAACATGAAATTTAAAACGGGGCGATGGATGTTGATCAACCTAAAATACGAGGCGATGGTCCAGAAAAGGTTGGGAACCACTGATTTAGAGTGAAGAGGTTAAAGATTAATTTTTTTGTTCTGGATCATCTTTAATCATAAAACTCAGAAAGGCATTTTTATGATTTCTTATTTTATGAAATTTACTTTATTTTTAATTTACTTAAATTCAGACTTTATAAAATAACAAATCAAAAAATACAGCAACCACCCACCATCTTTTGTTCTTTATTTATGATATGGAGCTTTGCCCATTGCACAGCAAGCTTATACTTCTGACGGGACTTGATGAAACAGTATCCGGGATTGATCCAATGAGACTAGCCACTCTCCAATTGTGAAGATTACACATCTCTGGCCAATTGTTGATTCATTGTAAACTCGAAGAGTTGAAAATCTTAACAGAAACAACATAGAATATACATTTTGGTAACTTTTTGTTAAATTTAAAGCACAAAATAACATAAAAAATGAAAGAAATTATTTGTTAAGTAATTAACACGTCAAAAATAAACAATTCAGAAAAAACATGTTTAAAGATATATTTTGGTATTGTGAGTCACCAGAAGATTTAAAATCCTTCAGAAAGCATATTTATAGATATTTTGTAATGGAGGGATTTAAACCAAAAGTAAAAGAAGGAAGACCCAGGCCAAGAGTAGGCTGTCCTGGAGGAGTCTCCAACAGAAGGCACTGGCTCACCCTGAGCTGTTGCGATGATGATGATTTTGGTAATAAATACTTAGTTGAATTTAAAGTAAAAAATAACGATTATGAAACATTATTGATATGGAATTTCCCCACAACATAACAAGGTGCACCCTAGAAAGGAAGAGTGTAGGCTATGTAGCCGGACCAGAGGACATGATCAGAAATTGAATAAATCATGCTTTAGAAGGGAGGTAAGAAAACATTATTTTTACAATACAGTTGTCAATGAGTGGAATGCTTTATCAGATTATGTGGTGTATTCGAAGAGAGTAGAAGATTTTAAGAAGAATCTTGATAGTCATTGGAAACTAATAAAGTATTAGATTTATTTTGGACCAACCTTGCTAGGCCTCTGGCCTGTTGTTGGTCGACAATTTTTGTATTTGTATTTGTTACCCTGTACGCATAGAATGAAAAATTTTTTTACTGGTCCATTACTCGACTTGCGAGTCAGGGAAAGGTGATGATGATATAGGGAGGTATCATGTGGATATTGCATGCCCCCCCCCCCTATATATGATGTGACAGAATAGTAGTTCCCCACAGCAACTATAACATATTTAAAAAATACTATCGGCATATTTAAGATCTTGAGTGGCAACATATATGCTGAACGAAAAATTCTTTCTTGAGTCATGATTGGTGAATCAATGTGGGAACATAGCGTTCAGCAAACAAAAGAAGTTTAGGGATGAAAGCTTTAAAGTTTCCTTCATATTTTGAATTAAAATTGTTCCACTCAATACCAAAGTTTTATTTATACCATTAAGATGAAATCACACAACAATGTTTTTTTTAAAATCTCTTTTAAGGAAAAGAAAAAGTGTCAACTTGTTTTCAGAGCGATAACATATAAATTTTTAACTCATTAATGTAAAACAAATATTTCTGATATATTTCTGCTGTAAAAGGTTTTAAAAGACTCCTTGATAAAATGATACTATAAATTAAAAACAAACAAACTAATACATAAAAAAATTAGACTGTTAAAAAATACTAACAGTCCCTAGATGTTTCGAATGTATAAAAAAGATTTTAATAGTTTTTTTGTCCACAGCGCATTTTCCATTTGTCTAAAAATTAGAGTGACCAGACATACTGTATTTCGCAGTACAGTTTAGGTGTTAATAAAGTATCTAGCTATTAAAATTGTGCAAATAGTTTCTAGTTTATTTTTTTGTAGTCTTAAAAAAAAAAAATTACATAAAGTATGATATATGCAAATTCAATAATAATTTCATAGTTGAAAAGTTAATCACTGAAACAAAACTGACCAGGCATCTCAAAATTGACAAAATATCATTACCTTTTTGTACAAAAGCACTTCTTCAAGCTTGGTATTCAGCAGAGTTTGAACATCCGGAAAATCTGCCAACCTACGATCTGACAAACAGGACTTTAAAGACAGCACAGCACTGCTGTCTTGCCACTTGCAAATATTCCGCAAAACTGTTTTTGCCCTGACAACTGGATCTTTTATACAGAGGGCATAGCAACAGGGCTCCATGGAACCAGAATCGTTGCTGAGAGTTGCTAAATGTTCCAGAATGAGTTGCCTAAGGAGAATGTATGTCCAGTCGCTGTCTAACGCCTGCAAGAATGTATTTTTTTAAAAGAAAAAAAGTCATATAAAGGTAGATGTCAAAGAAGAAAATTTAATTTTTAATTAAAATGCAAATAAGTAAATAAATAATTATAATTTTACTTGATCGGCAACTAACTTGAACAAACTTCACAATTCAACAAAGCATGGCTGCACTATGCGAGTGAACTAACATGACTGAATTAATATGTATCTTTTTGCTAAGATCTGTGCTCTTCATAGTCTCCCACATAATAATGCCTTCCAAATTCGATCAAAAGTAGGAAGTCAGAAGAAGGTAGATAGCACAGCCTCGCAAACTTCTGAAGACAATGGTCCATGGTATGCTCTAAGTTGGGAAACTAATATGTACACATTATGCAGCTAAACTCGCATGTGTAGGGAAAAAAAAGAGAGAAACTAACTTAAGGAAAAGTTTGAGAAAATATAGCGAATTCCTTTCAGTACATGAAAATAGTGGGAATTTTCCCTCTTTAGGGACTATCATCAGGAAATAGTGAACAGTATAGAATTTTTCCTTCAGAGATAAATATCAAGAAATAGCATAATATAGAGGAAACTTTTAGGCATGGTAATTAGAAAAACTATAAAATTTAGTATTACTAACAATTCTTTCAAGTAGAGATCAAGGAATTCCTTAAGTACAAAAAATAGAGAGATTTTCCCTTTTAGGGACTATCATCAGGAAATAGTGAGTTTTTCCTTTAGAAAATAATTAAGAAATAGCAAAAAAAGAAAACATTTAGGGAAGATAATAAGAAAAAAAAAGAGATAAATTTAGTATTTTCAACAATACCTCCAGGTAGAGATCAACAAGCAACAAAGCCTTGTGCCACATGTTGAGCGAAAAGCATTCGTCGATTTGTCGACTGAAGAACAACCGGCTTGGAAGAGGGCTCAACGCAGAACTAAACCACGAGTGTTCTTCATCGTTTACAACTGCCATGTTCTTGTAGAACGCCAATAGGTAAGTAATCGGAATATCAGGGTGGGATGTTTCTACGGAAAATAGGTTCTTGGCATTGGTCTCAATGCAGAGGTTGTCATCCGTTGATGTGGAATTGAATGGCGTTCCGTTACGGAATATTTCGTAAAGGTCGCTGAGGATGGAACATTTGGCCTTGAGGTGGTTGAGGACGATCGGATGGTTTTCGGTGACGAGAGAAGCTATTGGTGTGGGGCTTGGTTGAGTTGATATGTCTGAAGAGTTGTAGTCCAGCATGATACCAAATGATAAAGGTGGATCAGTGAACTCGATTTTGAAAGGTTTTTGCTTATTCCCGGGGTTAACTGTCAAAGAATAAAATCATAAGTTTAATGGATGAACTGACATGTGTTTAGTTCAGCATTTGCATAAGCAAACAAGAGGGACCACCAACCCTACAATACAGACCTAACAATGGCTTACAGAAATACAAAAAATTTGAGTTGATTTCAATTAACGTTTCACTAAAGCTACTAGAGGGCTATTGACCACAGGTGGTGTTATTTAGAATCACAGTCAAGTCAAGTGAAGAGCCGACCTCGAATAGGCACCCAACGAAACTTTTACAGGCAACATCGTATGCGACGTCAGGACTTTGTAGAATATTTAATTAACACTCACCGTAGATGGGGTATTACCATAGTTATCATAGTTAAAGTATTAGATTGGCAGATCCCGTGACCTCCAATGCTAACGACGGGACGCGCATGGAGGCCAAAATGGCCAGTGTTGCCGCCACTTTAAGGAGAAAAAAACTACGAAAAAATATCATTTAATTCTAAAATTACAAAAAAATATCATAAAAATACTAGCTGCATTTTGAAATCTTTTTAGTGACTTTAAATCCTTTTCTAGTATTTTTTTTTGTAATTTTAGAATTAAATGGTATTTTTTGTAGCGTTTTTCTCCTTAAAGTGGCAGCAACACTGGCCATTTTGCCCTCTTACTTGCCCTCCATGCGCATCCCGTCGTTAGCATGGGAGGTCACGTGATCTGCCAATCTAATACTTTAACTGTGATATCTATGGGTATTACTCCTTGGACATTTTGGTTGCACAGCTAGTGTATAGGTTGACAGTTATTTTGGCAATGCCTGGGTTCGAACCTGGGACATTTCACATGAAAGGCAAGCACCTAACCAAATGGGCTCCCCAGTCCCTAGAACTTACCAAAATTTTGAATTGAGTTTCCAGGTAGTAACACCTGGAGCGAGTCCCAAATACTTTTATTTGAAATTGTGGTCAGAGGTGAAAGAAGCCCTTCGACTAATGCTTTTCTCACAGTCACATCCGTTTCATCTTTGGTGGAAAAATCCAATGCATAAAATTTGAGTAACTTTGGGAACAGAACCTGCATAAAGTATGAAAAAAATACTTAAGTCTTTGTCTTATACTTGAATATTTTTACTTTAGTGTTTGTATTATAGTTTAGTCTTTATCTTATACCCAGGGCTGTATTTAAAGATTTGCCGCTTGTAGGCTGTAGATTTGCCGCCCCTGTCACAATATTCGTCCCCTTTGGGGAAAGATAACTGGTTAGCTGCAAAATAGGGTGGTATGTGTTATTTAAAATTATCACAATGAATATGAAAGAGGAAAAATATATTTATTTGAAATACAATATAATTAGATGAGGTCTCATAAGGTGTAACTGATGTGGTAGAACAACCACAGCGACGACAAGTTCGGTTGCTATGTTTGCTACGAAATATTAGTACTATAAATATATGTTTACGGTTTACGCATTAATGGAAATTATTTGTTTTCTTTCTTAAAAATATTAGTATTTTAATACTATTTTTTTGCCGAATGCCGCTTTAATATTGGTCGTAAAATTTGCCGCCCCAAAAAATTCGGCGCTCTAGGGTACAGCCTACTTAGCCTATTTAGAAATCCAGCCCTGCTTATACTTTAGTCTCTACAGATTTTTAGGAGGTGTAAATACTCACTGTCATAGTAGTGGATAGGTGCCACTTCTACATACTTTAGTTTTCATCTTATACTGTAGTCTTTTCCCTATACTTTATCTTAAATTTAGTATTTAAGAGGGATTGTCAGTCCCATAGAGCTAATGCATTAGTTTTGGAATCACAACTTCCGCAGAAGTATTGCTTTGCCATGTTAGTCCTTTTCCCCCCAGATATGAGAATCAACATAACATTGAATTGAAACAAATTTGAAAAGAAAATGTTTTCTAGTTATTTAATTATATATTTTTGAAGTTTTAAAATTCCAAAAATATATGCAGCAAATGGCAACACTATTTTAAAACTTTATAAATTAATAATTAAATATCCGGATGTTGTTTTCTTTTCAATTTTGTTTTATATTGATATATGATTATTCCCATACCTGGTGAAAATGGGGTAACATGGCAAAGCAATTCTTTTGCAAAAGTTGTGATTCCAAAACTAATGCATTAGCTCTATGGGACTGGCAGTCCCTCTTAACTTAATACTTGTTTAATTTAGATTTAGTACTATGATTGTTTCTTGTTAAAATTCAAATTTGCTTTCCCATATTATCACTATTAATAATTCATTTGAGAAACATGCATCACTTACAAATTTTTGGAAGGCATCAATACTCATTGTAAAATCAAGGTAGTGGATAGCTGCCTCCTCTAGATCGGCTTCAATAGTTCCACTATACATGACCTATAAATGTAAAACAGATTTATATAATTTGGTAAACAAAAAAACTTTATCTGTAAGTGGTGGAACAATGGTTGAAAAGTTGATTTACACAAGGGCTTTAATACTTGAGTTACACAAGGCTATTGGCATGGCATCAACAGGCTTTGAAAGTTTAAATCACTGTCAAGTTAAAACATTTTAATAACGACAGTGTCTCTTTAGCCCTGCCAGATTTAACATGCCATGCTCCGTTATGCTTAATGGTAGAATAATAATTTAGTTTCCTGCATGATCAACCACTTTTAATTGAAATATAAAAAAAATATATAGAATAAACTAAACATATTTCAAAGAAATCGGGCGTTTTTCCTTGCCTTCATAAGTTAACTATTAAACAAAATCATCAAAATGTGAACTATTTTACTCCTTACTTGTAATTTTGGAGAAAACTGCAAACCTTCTACTAAAACAAATAAAGATTTCGGCTCAACTGGTGGGGTGTACTTTTCCCAAATGGGTTTAGGATCCCCTAAACAGAAAATAAGTATTAAATGATAAATAAGGAACAAAATACATGACATAAAGCATAATTTGCACATAAATAAACTAAATATGTTCAGAAAGTACATATATACAATATGATGCACGTTGAAATTAAACTAAGACTATTTAAACCTTTTATGTTCGTCTAAAAACCAAGCATAAAAATTTTAAGTTGACGATAATTGACATAAATGGGTCTCACACAGCCCTAATCAGTTTAAGGGGGGGCGATACACGTAACCACATGAATTTTGATCGTTTTCAGAGACGTTATTGAAAGAGAAGAAATACATGAATCGTTTTAAAATTCAGTATGTTTATACATTATACATTAAAATAAAAAAAATAGATTTTTTTGTTTTAATTTTTTCAAAATGGCCGCCATAGTAACTCATCTCCTGAGACCCTTGCGGATAAAAATATCAATCGGCGGGCGTTCTAGCATTTGCTACAGTGATCTGATATCAAAATTTTTGATTTGAAAGTGTTTATAAAACTTACATCTTCTAGGTTAAACCAATAAATATACAAGAAAGTTGAAAAATTGTAAATTGGCACGCCACAGAAAAAAAAAAGTGATTTTTTTTACCCTTTTTTCAAAGGTTTTTGGATATAAAAAAATCCTAATTTTTGAATTTTTTTTTCGCATTTTTGAGGTTTAACTAGAAGATAAGACCATAGAGAAGACGTATACCAAATTTCATAAGGATTGATTGAGAACTTTTTGAGTTATCTTGCCAGCCAATTAAAAAAATAGTTTTGAGATAAACGTGCTTGAAGTTTTGACAAAGCCCTCAAGCGCCGAGTTGAGGTGAAGCATTTAAATGAGTTTTAAATCAATAAATAATGCGAATTTCATTCTAAAAATTTGCAGGCATATTTTTGAGATGTTATTTTAACTTTTTATGAAAAAAAAATCAATTTTTACATGTATCGCCCCCATTAATACAGCCCATGAGTTCCAAGTTGCTTAATTGATGAAGTTTTCGATGTGAAGAGCCTTAAGACGAAATGACGAATAAACAACAATCAATATTTGGCAAATAAGTGCAGACTGCAGATTTTATATGGAAGCAGAACAAAAGTTGTGTGTTGGGTTCCTTTGTAAATCTTAAAATGGTTAATTAATTTTACACATTTGTATTAGTATTTTTTATGCAATTGTAGAAGACACCCTCTTAAACGGGACCAAGGGTAAACTGGTAAACGAAAATCTGGTTAAACCGGATAAGTGAAATTTATGTACATTTAATTGCTCAATTTTATATTGATGATATTTGTCTTATAAATAAATTCACATTAGAAATAATGCATTTTTTATTTAATGTATTAAAGCATTTTAAGTTACATACCATTAAAAAAAACCATAGAGGTAGGAAGGAGAATAGAGAGGTCCTTGTATATGCGCAGTAGCGCACAAATGAAGCAGGCTAGAGCGGTGCATCTTGGGATACCTTGGTGTCAGTACGTTATGCACAGTAGCTCGAAAAACCTGACAGCCCTGCTTCAAATCGTCTAAATTGGAGGGGCCCTCTATTGAGCGGTGTATCTTGGGATACCTCGATGTCAGTATGTTATGCGCAGTAGCTCGAAAACCCTGACAGCCCTGCTTCAAATCATCGGAATTGGAGGGGCCCTCCACAGAGCGGTGCATCTTGGGATACCTCGGTGTCAGTATGTTATGCACAGTAGCTCGAAAACCCTGACAGCCCTGCTTCAATTTCTCTCAACTGGTGGACCTCTCTACACCTCCTTCCTACCTCTATGAAAAAACTCTAATAAATATATATATTTGTAATTGAAACTTAGAAGTTGGGCTACTTGCCGTATACATCAGCCATTTTTTTATCACCATAATTCGGAATCAAAAACAGAATACAGGTTTTTCAGCTTTTTTTTACACTTTAAAGATAAATATTCGTCATATTAAACCGAACATTTGATTAAATGGTTCTGGTTAAGAGGAAGCCTACTGTATATTGTAAGTTGCATTGATAACTATGTAAAGAAAAATACCTATTAATTGATAAAATGGAGGATCTTTCAAATGCTTTGGCACAGGCAATTGAGCATGGAGCAGCTGGTATCGTAAGTCAAATAGGCTAAAATTGAAAAATGCATTATCCAAACAAAATACATTTTTACAATAACATTAAATGCTTGATACTTAAATATATATTAAAACAATATAAATTTATTTCTGGAACTATATTTAACATCCTATAAAAATAACTATTATTATTTTTTTATACTATATAGTTTATTATACTATATATTATTTTGTCTTTAAAAGTATGCAATATATCTAAGCCAAGATGCGATGGTTGATAAGTATTTGAAAATTTCTACAAATAATTTTGTTCAAGAACCATATTTTTTTTAAAAAACAAAATCTTAAATTTTCTTTGTCTTTGATTCACATAGGGAATAAACACACCTTAGGGTGAAACTTATTTAGATACCAAGTTAGGCAACATCTCTCTATATTAAAAAAAAAGTAAGCTCTTTTAAAGTGTCAGCAGCCATAACATGATGAAATATTCATGTTACAAGTCCAAATTTTTTTTGGACGGTGTGTCTAGCCCCCTAGTATTAAAAAAACACACTAAAACTTTTAAAGACATTTACAGAGCATGATTTTCAAAAAATGAGTTACAGAATATCATTTTAACTCTCTGAGGGATAAGCAAATCGGTTTAAGTGTAAACTTATTTTCACTGCTTGAAAAAAAAAAAATTGAATTGAAAAATTTAATTTCTTTAAATTATATTTCTGTGACAGATGATTTTAAATGATTCCTTCACACGCCAAAGTTTAAAATTTAGTAAAATTATAAAATTCGTAATAGAAAATTGACCGTCAGGTGACAGTTCTATACATCTGTATCTCACAGGGGGTTAAAAGTTTCAAAAATCAAACTATTTTTTTTACATGTAATAACTTTTTATATTTATTGTTCCAATGTATTACCTGATCCCTCCAAGCTGACCTATACAATATCCCAAGACTTTTTGTGTCGTCAATCGTTCAAGTAAATTCGAAGACAACATCTGTAGGGGAATTTGTCTCGCCTTGGCAGACGATATAGCTTCGGAAAAATCTAAAGCTTCACTCTCTTTATCCTTTGAAAACATAAATCAAATTATTTAAATGAAAGAATTCTTTTAACCTCTTCAGCCCTAAGCAAAATCCTACACATATATATTCTTTATATAAACATATTTACAAATAAATATACAGCTAAAAGTATGTTTTGCAAGGAATTTTTTAAATGAAATATTTAATATTTGCTGAAGGGAACATCAATACAATGGAATTTGAGTTTTAAAGTCCTAAAATTACATATTTTTGTGTTCTATGAATGCACAAATAAGATCTGTCACTTTTTTTTATAATTGACCTTTCTAACATTTAAAAAAGCAAAATGTCTTAAAATGTAAATATTTTTGTGTTCTATGAATGCACAAATAAGATCTGTCACTTTTTTTTATAATAGACCTTTCTAACATTTAAAAAAGCAAAATGTCTTAAAATGAATGTCTTAAAATGTCTTAAAATGTAAATATTTTTGTGTTCTATGAATGCACAAATAAGATCTGTCACTTTTTTTTTATAATAGACCTTTCTAACATTTAAAAAAGCAAAATGTCTTAAAATTTACTGCTAGAAAAAGTTTTTTTTAGGAATTTCACAATTTTAATTCGGCCTTATAACTGGTCTTTTAAAAGTTTGGAATTTTCGAATACTCTATTTATCTAGTCTTAGGAAAATCACATTTAAGAATTTAATAGTACATTCAAAGACAAAATTAACTACATATAAGTTTGAATCAAATGGCACCATAAGCATCTTACTTGTAAAAATAGTCAAACACAAGCCTACATACTTATTCATAGTCAAACACAAGCCTACATACTTATTCAAAGATACTCAGTTTAAAAGGAGATTAAACTTCACTAAAGGAATATAAAAAAAACTTTTTTTTAATTACCTGGGACTTTGAATAGAGGGCCTCAAACAAAATGGCATGCAGCCATGCCAAGTTAGTCACATTAATAAAAAATTCAAGTTTTTCGTTCTTTGTTTCCAATAGTTCTAAATCCACGAATTCCAGTTCAGAGCAATCTTCCATCCAACTATTGAAATGCGAGCTTTGAGAAACAGAAATCAGTTCTTCTACTGTAAATATTCCGCTTGAGTTGCTGACTATAACAGTGTCTAATAAAGAAAAAATAACAGTAAATTAGAAAATAAAGTTATATGATATAAGTTTATAAGTTATACTTAGGATACACAAAAATATTTCGAACTCCAATCTTAAATTCAAAAGTTTTGTTCATTAACCTAACGTAATTATTTTTAGAATTCTAAAAGTAATGCATTCAAACATAAATTAATGATTGAAATATATATAAAATAATGGGTTTGTTTCATGTGGGATCTGGCAACAGCTCTGCGGTCTTGTTTTCATTTTTCTCGAATTACTTTTGTTGATATTCGAAATTGAATTTTCTAAGAATAAGTTATTTTAGTTGTTATTTTTTAAAATAACAACTTCTTGCTGTGTTGTTGGTTGTTTTAATCATTTATCAAGGAAAACTTGCATTGAAAGAAGTTGGAATTTAAAAAAAATAAAAAAAAAAATATTCAAAGAAAACTCAATTTGGAATACCAAGGCAAAAGTAATTTGAGAAAAATGAAAACAAGACTGTGGAGCTGTTGCCAGATCCCTCGTGAAACAAGCCCATTAAGATGACAAATACTATATAGAATCAACTCATAAAAATTATACACTACATCAATAATTTTTAGTATCCTTTCCTTTTTTTCATTGGAAGGAATTTTTAAAAAAATGGAAAGTTAGGTATTGACATGCTGGTGACATTCCTCCATACCTCCTTCCCATTTCGGTTCTATCTGTCAGATCATAATTTTTTGGTTAGAAAGGTATGACATCAGACACCTATTTTTAGCTTCCACACTACGTTTATAACGCAAAAAGTGGAAGGTATTATAATCGTTCAGTCCGCCCGTCTGTCACCCACTTTCACAGAACGATACATAAGTCTCACAAACAAGTGGATACGTCATTCTGAAGGAAAAAATAAGACTAGGCTACATTCCAAATTTCATTAAAAAATTTTAATTAGAAATTTATTGAAAGTTTAAATAACGAAAAATTTAATCTACATTGAAATAACATGCTAATTCCATTTTCATTCAAAATTTTCACTGTTGCCATTTCGTTAAATGTACGAGAAACTTTATTTAAAAATAAAACTTTTGAAATAATATTTATTTATGTGATCTAATTCAGTTTGGATTGTTTTAATATTACAATAGAGTTCTTTTGATGGTTCATTATGTATGTATGAAGAAAGATGCATAGAGAATTCTAACTTTGCATAAAAAATTTGCAAAGTTTTGCTTTTATTTTTAAAGCATCAGTTTTACTAATTATATGTTTTCTAACTGTAAATTAATTTAACAAACGATAAATAATAACTGAATTTTCGAAAGAAATGTAAATGGGAAATTGTGGCGACTCAAAGATATTTATTAAAAAAAACTACATCTTTATTCTTTGAACTCCAAACAAATTTAGCAAACGATAAAGTCTAATTATTAAATCTGATAAAAAAGATTAATGAAAATAGTTAATTTTGGCGTTTAAAAGTTTGAATTACAACTAGCTAAAGGCCCTGTTTGGAGAATTTCTTTCTGAGGTATATAAATAGTTTGTTTCCTGTTGAGCACAAATGTTGCGTGGAAGCGGTTTAAGTGACAGATTCTGTAACAAACCTACTTGTTTTTGCTTTAGTATGCCCAGACTTGACAAATTATCAATATTGAAATCAAAATATGTACATTATAGAAGTTTGCTCTACAAAAGGCAGTAAATGAACCTCACCTTGTATCATTCCAATCAAATCCTTAAGCAATTCTCTGGCAGTAAGGTCTGGGTGCCTTGGGTCTATCCACTCTTTCTTGCTTTTGTTAAGTATTAACAAAGGATCACCTTAAAATAAAATTAACACAATAAGTGTTCATAATTTAAAGAAAATGCAGTCTAATTAATAAAAACAGGAATTTTAAGAACCTTTAAGAAGGAATAGTAACTGCTGATATTTTTCATAGTCTACTTTTCCCCAAAAAAAGTTTTACTACTTTGTACATCTTCCGATTTATGAAACGTTTCTTGTGGGTACAAGTCCTCATCCAATTTATTAGTTCAATTATATACTAAACCAAATGTATCACAATTAATAAAGCACATAAAGAAGTTCTTTGGGAATTGAATTGCATTAAGTTATTTTTGTTATTGGGACCACACAAAGAATTTTAGACATAATGCTCAATCTCAAGTTTAGGCTAACATTCGGTATAACTTGAATTTATGCACTGTTATAAATATTAGGAAAAAAACTATATTGTACATAGCAGTTGGGGTTAGGAATCAGTAATATGAGTATGAAAAATAATTAGTTTTGCACTATATTTTAAAAAATTAAAGATTTTTAAAAATTATTTTTGTCTCTTCAATAATAACTATATTGCATACAAAATAATAACAAAAATAATATATGTGAAAACACATAGCCCTGTGTGATAACGCTTACATTTAGAACTAATACTCTGAGCTTGAATCATTTTATTCAAAGGTATGGCAGTGTGAAACAAAGGAACATGTGGCAGGCAGGCTTGAGCAAGAACATGAGTGAGGTCCACTTTCATTCGAATTGCAAACTTCTCAATTCTAGAAACAAAAAAGTAGATACTTTGAATTCTATTTTGATCTGCTATATTTAAAGGAAAACACAGAAAATGAAAGTATTAATAAAACACAAGTAACTGACATACACTCAGTGGTGGAAATTGTATGAAAATATTTAAAAGCAATCTGTGCTACTAATTAAAAAAACTACAAGCAAATGCACATTATCTGTGAACATTACAACGGCCAGAGTTGTTTCTAGATTTTATGATCTCATTTATGTATTGCCAGAGTTTCGGGATTTAACAAGTTCATGCCGGGCCGATATTAATTTGTTTTTCTGTGCAGCGGCGCACGATTTTTGCCTGTTCACACCTGCATACGCGCTTTATGTTTGAAGTACAAGTAGTGATATCGAAAGATCGCAGTAGTATAATATCGAAATTTGTGCCCGAAAAAATGAAACGATCATTGAAAAAACACATTCTCATGATGTAGTAATGAGATTACTAGATTAATAACACAATTTAGTGCGTACCACCGGTGGTACACGCCACCCAATGAGACAATCTATGCGAGTGATCGCGCTGATGAGCATCTAGGTGGGCACGTTGTATGCGCCGTCTGATAGACAATCTAGTGCGGGCCACCGGTGGCCCCGCAGCCCTCCAATGAGACAATGTAGCGCAACCCACCAGTGGCCCACGCCGGCGTCAACATGTTGAGGATCACAGAAGAGAATTTTGACAAATTTAACATCATTGAAGATTTGCGAATTTAAGATGATTACTTTTGGCAAGATCTTTAGAAACCACCTTAAAAAGTTGATTGTGACATTTAAAAAAACTAGTCGTGATCAATGTGACTTATTTTGAATCCTGCATACATTACACAGAAAGACGTTAAATTAAAAGAGAAATGATTTAAAACACATACTTTTCTGGTTCTACTCCGCTTTGGAGTATAATTTTTTTCAATAATTCCACTGGACTTTCTTTAAGGATGGAAAAATCAGAAGTATATACTGAAGAGTCTAAAAGACACACACATACACATTATTAATAATACCTTGCATTTAAAGATGATAACTATTGAAATGTTTCAAAACAGTAGCAGATCACATAAAAATATTTATATCATATTCAAAAAGGGAAATATTTATAAGAGTATCATAGTTAAAATATTGATTAAAATTGTACCAGGATCGTAATTACAGAAAGCATTTCCTAAAAGCTACCACGCAATTTACAAAACCAACAAGACAACTTAGAAAAATATGAAGAAAACGCCCCCCCTCCCCACACAAGTGTGTCGGCTATGTATATTGCTGGGGTTCGATTCCTGGTACAATTTAGGTAAAACAGTATGCATCTTAAGCCTTGCATTTGGCTGTAAACCTTTTAGACTGCGATGTAATAACTATTTATTAAATTAGGTATAAATTTTAAAAAATGAGAACAAAAATGAAATTTTTTAGTAAAATATCAAGTTGCTCCTAAGTTATTGAAAAAAATGAAATATTACATTAAGTATAAGCAAACATTCAAATACACACTAAATTACTCAAAATACAAGTTACATACTAAATATAAAAATTAAATACACATTGAATTCAACACAACAAAATTTCATGTTTACCTGCACTAATGCTCTGTTTCTTGCAATCCAAAATAGCTGCCGTAACCTGATGCAAGTGGATCAATAACTTGCTCAAATAATTTTCATACCTCACCTGCTGAGGCCTAATTGTTTCGGAAGACCAATCTCTAAGGTCCCGAAGTACCTTGGACAGCCTCTTGTAAGACATGTGCAGCTTATTTTCCTGAGAAATATCTCTTTCCTGTACCCGGTTTGGATCGTTTTCGTCGTCTTTCATTAAACTTCGGAATTCTTGCAGGTATTCTGCAGTTTGCTTCCAACTGTCGGCTTCCTCTTTGAACCTATTTTTTAAAATTTATTTGATCAATTTAAGGTAAGGAAACATGTACACTGCTCACAACAATTAGGGGAACGCATGGTTTAAACTCTATCACCCCCAATGATTCCATTTGGTATCATCAGCTTTCGTTTTTTTTCTCACTAAGTTGAGCTCACACTTATTTATCGTTAGATGGAAGAATCATGTCTTTTGAAGACTTAAATAATGTTTGTTTTAATTAAATGAAAATATGAAAAACATGGTAAAATAAAATTCACTCCCAAAAAGTTTTGTGCAATAAATTGACTCCAAATTCTTCACGCTTGCATTCTAAGATGTTTAAATAATGATTTTACCTTTTTTTTAAAAGTAAAGTATTGAAAAAAATTATTGTTATAATTTATTCAAAAGTTATGATTCCATTATTTTCCCCCTTAAATTAGTTAAAAAATTAAGATTTCCCCTGTTTTTTTTACCATTTCATTCTGGATGCAAAATGAATCTATTTCACAAATTTTAGATTTTTATAATAAAAAAAAAGAAGTTGGAACTGAAAGGGTAAAAAAAGTACTCAAAGTGCTCCCCTAATTGTTTTGAGCAGTGTACATTCTTTGATAGTTTTTAGTATTCTTTTATTTTCTCTAAAGCACCATTAAACATTTAAATCATTACAAAGATGGTTTTAAGAATTTTATTTTGCACGGATCCAACTTGTTTTTAAACTTTAAACATAAATATAATTTATAAGTTATTGCAGGTTAAATTAAGAGCTAATTTAACTTTTTCAATAAATATTCAGAATTAATTTTAGTTATAAAATAGTAATTACTGAATATTTTAAACTATTTTTGAATAGACTTGGGACTACACTCGAATATTTGATGTTACATCAAAAAATCATCTTACACCTAGCATATATTACATAAATAAGAAGAAATCTGCAAATATCGAGGGAAAAAAAGTATTGTAGGTTATATATTTAATTAAATTAAAAAAAAAATTCTTGATTAATCTTTGATTAATAAAGAGTATATTAATAAGAAAATTACTAAAGTAAAAAAATGATTTATTTTCATAAGAATGTATTTTAAATTGTAAATTAACAGTTTTTCTAGTTAAATGAAATAACAGCTAATGATTAAACAGCCTTAAGCATATTAACTCACTGAGAGGTAAGGAAATTAAAGTGCTTAAATTAAAAAAAAAATCATTTTTTTAGTAAATGGTTAAAAATGTCTCCCTCATGCTTTATTTTAAAATTAAATTTAATTATTGAATTTAATTTAAAAAAATAAAAAAATAGGGGTGTTGCTGGAAAACCTGACAGCCAGGTGACGGGATTATAGGTCTGTATCCCTTAAAGTGTTAAGTAACAATACCTTTGACAGTCCAAACTGCCAACAAAACCAGACAGTGCCTGAGGAAACGGAACATCATTGCTCTTTGTAGCTGGCCAGAATAAAGCTCTAAAATCATTTTCATTATTTTCCTCTCCCAAAAAGGAAACAAATTCCTTAACCAAAGAACTGAATATTCCAAGAGTTCTAAAAATTCCTCGTATTAGTGGCATTTTCTTCTTTGAAAGAACCTTCGCGTCTAGATCTTGAATTTCTTCCCTCGAAGCGTTCCATGTTCTAGAAGCCATGTCTAGTAGAACGGAAGCTAGGTCTAGAGAGGCGCCTGACGTGCAACCAAGGTCGGCCAAGAATATGGAAGAAATGTTCTCTGAGCCCAGTATCAATTCTGGATGCCTAATGCCACCTAGAGGATTTAAAAAAAAAGAGTTAAACATGCAATACTTTTTTTTACATAACACTGAAAATTTAACTCTAATGGGGTTGTTTTGAGATAAAAAAATTTATTAATAAACATCATATCATTTATTTGCATCAAATTTAAATGGGAATCTTTCACATCTGGAGTGGCAACAGCTCTAATAGTATATTGTTTTCATTTTTGGTCCTGCTGGAATTACATTTGTTTTCGTATTGAGTGAGTTGCGTACAAACTTTTCTTTCAGTAGATATAAAACCTTTCCTCTGTTCCTAAATCAGGTTAAACTGCTGTCCTGTAATTTTGCTTAGTTTATCGGCATATCATCTAAGCCAAAGTTTTCCAACAACATTGATGTTTTGTTAATGCTTTCCATAGTTGAAATGTCATCAAATTAAAACTGATAAAATTTAATAAATAACAGGAATAAGAAAAAGTTTCATGTAAGAACTCTAAAATAGAACTTGTAAGACAAAAAAGACCACACATTGAGAATGAAACCAAAACAACTAATGAAATGGCAAAAGATCAAAAACAAAACAGGAAAAGTTACAGCATTTAAAAGAAGCCAATTCCGTAAAAAATGAATGAAGCTTAGAATATTCTTTTTACAAAAGATGTATACTAGATGGGTTAAGAGTGTGAATCTAAAAATGTTTAATAGTTTGGTATAGCAAAGTTACATGTTAGCCAAAAAAAAAATATTTAAATACTTAAACTTCTTTCATAAGTTGAAACTTAAACTATCACTCTTTGTACTAAGAAAACCTAACATTGGCGCTTTCTTACAGCAGTATCTGACAACAAGACTGGTAAGTCATGTAACTTTCAAGTTCTTTTGAGAATAACTTTTTGAATTTGTAAAATGAGTTATTATAAGAATATTTATTGTTATTTTTTTAGATCAACTTATTCATGCAAATGTTTTTCCATTTAAGTAAAGATTTAAGTAAACACTTTTGCCAAATGTGACTATACACAAGAAGAATTTTGCATAATTAAAAATAAAAAAAATACTTACAGAAACTCAATTGATTCAAAAAAGAATACCTGTTGAGAAAATAGAACTAAACAGTACTGCAGTCGGTGTGAATGCAAGACATATTTCCGAAACTCAACCATTGTTTAACAGCAGCTAACTAAAATGGCATTTATGCCGACAAAATTGACTGTTGCAACTGGCAACATTTGAACGGTTTATCACCTCATTTAAGAAGTTTTTTTAATTCTCATGTCTAACTGTATATCTCTTTCTTGAAATGGAACTTTTTGCTTGAAGCATCTTCCAACAATGAAACAGAACTATTTGAGAAAGTTTGTTATAAATATTTTTTAATATAGTGCACGTTTAATAGTTTAGATTTGAAACTAGGGAAATTTGACTAAGAAAAACAAATAAATATGTCATATATTGAACACTACAACTAAGTAACTGCAATTAAGCTGTTTTAAGGAAACTCAAATTAATGTTTTCCCATGATTTTTGGAGAATGGGTTTAGTAGAACAATTTTATTCTATTATAGAAGTATTTATAAAAAAAGCATAAAGAAAACCATTGTTTAATTTTTAAAGTATTTTAGCCAAATTTGTAGCTACTTAGTTTTATACTCACCACACAATAGAATATTGGACACACAAATGTACACTTTTAATAAAACACTGTCCATAAGAATTGGCGTGTAAATTTAAACAGGAAAAATTCTATACAAAAGCTTTGTTTTGATCATAATCAAAATTTACAAACTATTTTGCATTTTAAATAATAGAACATGTACTAATCTAAAAGTAAACTTGAATCTGAGATATGTTACATGTGTTAAAAAAGCTAAGCAGTTCATGTAAATGTTTAATAAACTTTAATAACCAACATTCCATCATAAAGCATAGGTTACCTTAGTATGCAAACTTGAAGAATAAATTTAAATTTCTCTTATGCTTATAAATAGCAAAAAAAAGTAAACTAAGTTTAATTTCGATTAATAAAATAAGTCTCAACAATTATACTAACTAAAACATATTGGAATTACAAGAAAGCATTATTGTTTTATGAAATACTATATAATATATATAATTTACAAAATATATCCCGAAATTTACCTGTATGACTTGCCCAGCTTGTTTATAATTTCTGCTCCATAAAGAATAACGCAAAAGGGCTTCTGGAGAAGACAACATGCACTGAATGATACTTGACTCAGCGAAAAATTCCTTTCTGTAGTTTGCCAAATTTCTTTTCTGTCTCTTTTTCCTACGTCGCTTTTTACCTTCCTTGTCTGTTCCATCTGTAAGCAGGCCTCAATTAAAATAAGATTTGAAATTAATACTAAAACTTTATAATAGCAATTTAACATTGGAATATTTAAAAGTCAACGATAGATTATAACTAATAGATATAATTTTAAAATTCTCTCCATGATATTAATATTTATAAAACATAGTATGAGACTACTTGAAATACTAATTATCCCTATAACATTGGCTATTCCCAACAATGATATTTTTCAAAGTAATAATTCCAGTAATAATATTGCTTTATATGTACATAACTTCATTAATGGCCTAAATAAACACTTTGTATTGCTAATAAATATATATATTTTTGTTCCTATTCCATCAATCTAAATTTTCGTAAATATTAAATTCTTTGAGGCTGAAATTAAACTGTTCAGAAACAGTAAAGATTAGTTAAGACTTGTGGCAACAACAATTTAGAGAACTGATGCTTTACTTTTGTAAAAAGTTAAGAATCTTACAACAAGGAAAAGTGTAGTTCATCTTTCGTTATTAAGACATTTAAGGGTTTTGTTGGACGTGATTTATTCAGAAATTAGTTGTTGCTGATGTTTATGTCTGTCATTAAAATTATTGTCAGGTATTTCTAGGTCTGATTATTTCATTTATCAATAGAAAGTATAAACCATTCAAGCACATTAATTAAATATTACAGCACATTAAAATCACACAAAGTTAAACATTGAATGTCAATAGCAATAACGTATGATTTTAGCATCAAAGCTAAAATCACATTAATTTTATCCAACAAACCTGAAGACGATGCAGTACTGAGCTGAGGATGAAACAAATGAGGGGTTCTCTGCTGTATAGGAGAAATGCCAAATGAGCCTTGAAAAATACCAGATTTTACGACTTCGTATCTCCATTTGGCCTCATTTACATAGTGCAGAAGACGTGATATACGTTCTGGCAGATCGATACTGTCTTTTGATGATTTCGGTAGTTCAGAGGGAATTTCTTCGGATACTTCCGACTGATGATTCGCCTGTAATATGAGAAATGTTCTTTTAACTAAATGTGAAGTTTTAATAAGGTTTAAGTAACTTTATACTCCTTCTGATTACAACGCAAGCTTCTAAAACACTTTCTTTCCCTACCCCCCTCATGTGTGGTTTTCCAGGAATGGCGCAAGCGTCGCTGTTATATAACTACTTTGTTTGAGGCTCTGCTGTGAGGTTAATCACAATTGCTTTCAGGGTTGCCACACTATTTGGTAAAAAAAAATCAAGGTCTATTTAAGGACTTTTCAAGGATATATTTGTCCATTTTCAAGGACTGTATATTCAAATATGAACCTAAATTAAACAATAGTTTTTAAAAATTCATCGGCCCTAAAAATTAAGGACTTTTCAGGGTTGATAAGGTTTTTCAAGCACTTTTCAAGGTTTTTAGGTACCGTGGCAACCCTGAGCTTTCTATTCAGCCCAAACTTAAGTAGAGTTGGGGGAAAACGAAAACAGCAACACTCCACCAGTTTTCTAGAAAACCACAGGAGGAAGTATGAGAAAAATGTGTTTTCGAAGCTTGTATTGTGATCAGAAGGACTATAGACTTGGACGTGCTAATTTTTATAAACCTCTAATGAACTCCCGTTAATTTTACAGGATTAGGCATTTGGATATTAAACATAACCTTAACGACATAATTTAACTTATATGAACTTCTAAATTTCAGGAGCAATTTTATATCTATGCATTTGTTAAAATTGTTATTGATTGTAGCACTTTTTTTCTTGCTCATTGAAAGCATGCAAACATAAAAATATGCAACTCAACAATAGTATTTTAATAAAACAATCACACTAATAAATTTTGAGGGAGGTGAAGGAGTAGTTTAAAATTAATCTAGGTGTATGGGGGGAAGGAGGGGAAGAAATCAAGGGAAAGGATACTATGTATTAAAAAAATATCTCCAAAACTAGGATGGCAATACATATTCCTGCTAGTTCAAAGAGAATGACATACCCACATGAATGAATAAAATTTTACAGTCAAAATAAACAAGTAGCATTAAATTAGTAAATATTTGAGAGCTTAAAAAGCAACAAATAAAATGCAAATGAAAAGTTAAAAGATCTTCAAAAGCATATAGCCGTTTTGGAGCTTAAACGAAGTAACGTCTTTTGAACATAAAAAGCGATTCATGAAAAACAAAAAAAGCTAACCCATAACTGTAAAAAAAAGAACCTAAAAACAAGCATGAAAATCTAAACACAATGAAAAAACAGACAACCAAAAACAAGAAAAATTGAGTAATTGTGGTCCAGACACTCAAGAAATAAGAGTTACTGGCCTTGCCATTTATTAAGTGATCTGTATTATGAAAGAGGTTGATCCAGAGTCAAGGATATGTGGTATGACACCCAAAAATCTAGGTCTTAAATTAGTAAATACTTGCCTTAAATCAAACTCACCTTTACCTTAGCAGCACTCTCTGACTGGCCCATAACTTTATACACATCTGCCTTTACATCAATCACCAAGTCATACAGCAGGGACAAAATATCCCTTGTAATAAGCTCATTGCACAGAAAAGTGTTTGCCTGCAGTCCTGAAGAACTGTTGCTTTCGGTGCTTTTCGAACTCATCTGCCTAAAATACTTCAACTCTGGGTCATGGTTAGAATCCTTCAACTTTACAGTCGTAATGACGAATCTTCCAGAGGAAACTGCACCCTTTCTCGGTGAAATGCTGTCTGTGGTCCCATTTCTCGATGAAATGTCGTCTCTCGACCCGTTTCTCGATGAAATGTCGTCTTTAGACCCGTTTCTCGATGAAATGTTGTCTTTGGACCCGTTTCTCGATGAACTGTCATCTTTGGTCCGATAATAGGACACATCACCTTCGTGGCCTTGATCTGAATCTGAACATGCCTCTGGAGAGTCCAACAAAGAACTGGACATCGAGAACAGCAAGGAAAAAATGTTTTCCATGATTTCTATCCGGAAAGAAAATGGGAAGATGCTTTTGACATTCCTTTTGGCTTCACTGAGCTTGTGAAGAACGAATTTTGCGTAAGCTTCTGTTGGTCCTTTGTTGTCGATACATTCCGATAAAGATTCAGGTTCAGTTTGTATGGATTCGTTGTCCGACTCTTCTTCTGAAAGCGCGGAATTATGGCATAAAATATGAGATATGGTGAGTTTTTTGGATAGTAAGAGGTCTTTGTATTCACAGCTAATGTGAACTGCGTCGATTATGGATGTCAGGGCTAGATATCCGGAGTATATGGCTTTGTCGGTGAGATGCAGTTTTTCGTCCAGAGTCGAATGTTTTGTTTCTAAATTAAAATAATATACTTATTATAAATAAGAAAACCTTTAAATAAAGCTAGTTGTTTCATTTCCTACTATTCATGAATTTGAACAAATCTTTTGACAAGTATTTAAGTTCATAAATATATTGAAATAAAGAAACTACTAAGATACACTCGCTAACAAAATTACCGTTACATGCATTTTTTTTTTCAGATTTTCCGACACTACAAAGTACATAAGTGTAACACACAATTTTTTGTTGTTAAGCAAAAAAAAAGTATGTAATGATAATTTTTGACATGAGTGCCTTTTAAATGTTCAAATTAATCAACATTTTAAAACAAAATGTATCTATTTTGAATTATTTTATATATATTTTGCTTTAATGAACAATAAACATACCAAAGAAGGGACAAGTTACATAAAAAAATAACATCGAAAAAAGACCAGATTTTATTCTTTTACAAACACCTAATTAATCATAATGGAAATCAAAACTTATAAGTTATGGTCATAAATTCCAAATGTTTTTTTTATTGTGTTAAATGTTAACTAAGAGGGTGAAAAGAAATATTTTTTCAATACATTAGACAAACCACACTAGAGTTTAACACATATGAAAAATATACCTTGAGAAACATTGAGTATTTCTTTCACTTTATCTTGAGAGAAGTTTTTTAGTCCAAAAGACGTATGGATTACTCGTAAAGAAGACTCTGATTGTAAGCTTGAAAATATGCTTCTTGATTTAGTTTGTAATTTATTAGGACTAGCATTAGGATACACATCTCTAAAAGAAAAAAATATTTTATATAAATTGATAAAAAAAAACTGGCAAGCACTTTAACACAAAAGGTTAAATAAACATACTTACTTATAAAACTTCATACACAAATCCAATAGAGCTGTATTTGACTTAAGAAAATTAAAAGCTGCATGCAGAACATCATCTGAAGAATTCTAAAACAAACATTTGTGTGTCATTTGGCCCAAATCTAATTCTAAGGACACTGATAAAATGAAATGCATGAATAAAAATAATACAATTAAACCTTTAATACATAACTTATTTTATAAATTAACGACCATATTTCGAAAACTTCAATTAAGTAAAGTAAAAATAGTTCATAAATTAAACCTATATACCTCAGCACCTCTGTTTTAAGCAAATACATTACATTAAAATACAACATTCTATATAAGCAAATTAAAATAATTAAAAAAAAGACACTTTTTATTTATTGAACAAAAAACTACTGCCTTTTTCTGCATCATTGCAAGAAATGACACTGAAATTCAAATATAATTTTTTTTAAAACAGTTGTTCTTATGGTTTTAGTATAGTCCTTCATAATATTTTCAAAAATAGTTTTATTCAAATAAATTTAATGTTAGTTCTTAAAATCGCCTTAATAGCCCTAAGCAGTAGAAAAAAAAAGTAGAACAATATGTTCTAACTGTAATGTCAAAATATTAAAATCATTTTACTCTGAAATCTTTCTTCAAAACTCTATAAATAAATATGTACAATCGAATGGGATAACTTTGGCCCAAGCATACAATGGGGTTGTTTCACGGAGGATCTGGCAATAGTTCTGCGGTTTTGTTTTCATGTCTCTTGAATTACTGTCGTTTTGGTATTCAGGAGTGAGTTTTCGAAGAGAATATTTTAGTTGTTAATTTTTTAAAATTCCAACGTCTTTCAATGCAAGTTTTCCTTGATAAATTATTAAAACAACCAACAGCACAGCAAGAAGTTGTAATTTTAAAAAATAACAACTAAAATAACTTATTCTTAGAAAACTCAATTTCGAATATCAACAAAAGTAAGCTTTGTAACTTTGGCCCAAGCATACAATTCTAATACTGATTTTCTTGTTGAATATTTTTGTACTCATGCAGGGTCGGATTTCTAAATAGGCTAAGTAGGCTGTAGCCTAGAGCGGCGAATTTTGGGGGGCGCAAATTTTACGACCAATTAAAGCAGCATTCATCATAAAAAAGTAATAATTTAAAGATACTTATATTTTTAAGTAAGAAACAAATAATTTACATTAATGCATTAACCGTAAACGTACATATATAGTACTAATATTTAGTAGAAAACATGGTAGCTGCGAGGGCAATTGCACCATCTCCTCCCGTATTTGGAAGTTGAAAAAAAAACCTGTAGAACGGTTTAAAATTTTGTTTATTATTTTGCTATCGATTTAGAGTGTAAAGGTACATATATGATTCTAATATGTAAAAAAAATAGTCAAGAAAACTATATCTGGGATATCTTACAACAGAAGTGGGGGTAGCAAAAACACCATTCTGACGCCGAACAAAAAAAGAACACAAATAAATTTGACCGTAGCCTACAAGCGGCAAATCTTTAAATCCGGCCCTGTACTCATGGTTCATGGTAGAGTTGACACCAATTGAAGAAAGCAAGCACATTTTTAAAGTGTGCATTTACTGAGAAGTTTAAAAACAGCTTTAAAAGCTAGCTTATTGGCTTGGGCCAAAGTTACCCAATTTGACAGTAGGCTTATTGTCTCTGCTACAGATATGATACACAGTAATATAATAAATATGTTACTCTTTTAACAAATTCATACTTCATTAAAACTTTTGATAGCTTCAATAACATTGTTTGATGAATTGTCATCCTGACAACTGTCCCATGATAAAATCAAAAGCAAAGGATGAAGGTGGGAGAGCAAAGGATCCTTCAGTAAGTCGTGAACTGTAGGGCTGTTTCCATTCAGTATTTCTTTTGTACAATAATCCTGTATAAATCAACAGCGAATTAGCATAAGAAATTTGGTCAAGTAAATAAGCAGAATTTTAGAATGATTTTTTTTATTTATGCAACCAGTGAATAGAGTAAAACAAGTAGGTTTATAACAGAATCTGTCACTTAACCCACTTCCACACAACAGTTGTGTTTAACAGGAAAAAAGGTGACAAACACAGCATTAATATTCTATATTAAAAATTTACATGCAAAATTTGGCGTTTCATTTATTTTATTTCGAAAATTCAATAATTATTACTTATCATTTGCAAACAGTAATTTATATTTTAAAGAATAAATACGTAATATTTCTTGCTTTTAAATAGAATTAAAACATTTCATATCAACGTACGAAGAATCTCGTAATGAAATATATTTGACGTCATTTCAAACTGATCGATGTCGCAAAAATACATTTATTTTAATTTATTGTCTAAAAGAATTAAAGTTTCTCGAGCGATTGTTGTGAATGGCAATGGTGATTTAATTCTAATAAAAATGGCTTCCTATGCTTTTTAAATTAACATTAAATTTTGCATTTTTTTAAATAATTGAAGTACTTTGAATTCGAATTCTTTCCCGAAATTGTCAATGTATTCTAATTTCGATGGGCTGAAATTTTTGACGTATCACACTTGTCCGTAGCATTTGTAGTTTGGGCTATGAAAGTGGGTGATGGACAGACAGGCCGACTGAACGATTATAATACCTTCCACTTTTTACGTTATAAACGTAGTGGGGAAGCTAAAACTTACACGTTATATTTTAGGGTTAATGGAAGCTGTAGCTGTGTCTCCGAACTAAAATGTTTCCTCTGTTAATCAAAAGGGGAAAAAAACTTTTTAAAACAAATTACTCTGGCTGTATTGACTATTTTTTATAATTATTTTATGTATGATAAATTAAGCTGGTTTACAATGCTCTCTCTATAATTCCACTTTTTGAAATGGGTTCAAATAAAATTTTAAATTTACAATAAATAATTTTACAACAAAACATTCAAACAAATATCAAAAACTGAGATTATCGAACCTTGTAAGGCCAGCTACATTTATAATTTACAATTTTTTTTTGTAAAAATACTAAATACAGCCGGAGTAATTTTGTTTAGGAAATTATTTTTTTTCCATCAGATTGACACAGAGAGAAAACTTTAGTTTGGAGACAAGGCTACCACTTTCATTTCCCCTGAAAAAAAGTTTAAAAATAATTTAAATAACCATACAACTTGATCAATCAATGTAAATATTTTTTTTTACTTATAAATTTTATATTTATTTGAAATTAATATGCTCAGAATATATTAGAATTTTTCATAAGAAGCTAAATATATATAAATATGCTTACACACAGTTTCATTTTTTTAAAATTCACTTTTTACTGTAATTACCTCTGACACTTTATAATGTCAGTTTTAGTGAGTTTAATTTAAATCAACTAAACCTGTCACTTTAACTTTAATAGTCTAAACTAAACCTAGCCCTTCAAACTATACTATTTAAGAACAATACATTTAAAGCAGACTTAAAAAAAAACTATATTTACCAATAAGTCTTGTAGAAAATGTGATGAATTTTTGACAGTTTCCAATAGAGCACCGTGATGGGAAAATTCACCATTAGGAGAGAAACATTTTAAGATTCCTTGACTAGAAATACCTTCCTGAACATTGCTTTCATCTACAGCTTGATCTTGGAAATCACAAAAGTATTTGATAAGGGATGGCGAAACCCTATTAAGAAACGATGTATTCACCTTGGACAAATCTAAAACACCTATTTTACACAGTTGAAGGACTAACGAAAACATTTCATCCGTATTGGATTCATGGCTATCAGCCAAAATACACTCTGGAAGTGCATTTAGAAGAAAATATATCTTGGATGCTGATGCTTTTGCACCGACATTTTTATTTTTAGCCGAAGCAGCTTTAAGCGATCGTAGAGTCTGCAAGAGGTTTTGAAGGTGGATATCGCATATTGATGACTTGATGCTCTTTTTGCCGTGAGTTTCTTTCGTTGAGCAAAGAAGGTTGAGGAGTTTGGATATCGCAACAGGGTTTTCGGCGAAAGCGTTCCGAAGGGAGGTAGAAACTTGCCGGGAGATTTCATAGTGGGACACTGGATCTACTGCGTTCAAAAGGTACGAATAAAGATCTGACAATTCCTAAACATAGAAAAGTGAAAAATAGTTATCATTAAAAAAATATAATAATCAGCAGATGTTACGAAAATAACTGTTTCACAAGTGAAGAGTACAGGGGAAAAACACCTTCATTGAATAGGAATCTGTCTACATCTGGCCTCTTTGGCGACGATAGCGAGTCATTGCCTAAAATGTTGTAAGGAAACCGGTATCTTACTTGGTTTTACTTTCGCTGCAACCCTGATTCACAGCAGATACGAGTTCCAAGCTTGTACCGTGAGCGAAGAAGCAAGGGAGAAACCGGTTTCTTGTAACCAACGTCCGCCAAGCAGATCTGATTACCGGAAGATTCCTGTTCAATCAAGGGGTTCTTCCCCTGGACTCGTCAAATACTTTTTAATAATTGTTTTGTTACAACAAATTTATCGGCTTGCTTTTCTAGTATATTTTAAGTATTCAAAAACCTTTCTTTATAAGTTGTATGGAATTTAATCAAATGTTTGTATCAATTTTTTTTCACACATTAACATATTATTAGTTAAAAGAAGGCATGAATCCAGAGTTCCTCAGTAGGGGGTGGGTATCCCTGACTTTTCATGTATAGATATATTCTTTTTTAAAGCTTTATTGAGGTAATTACTCCACTCGTTAAAAGTTTTTAAAAATTAAAAAATATTAAAAAATAAGTTTATAATGCAATGTATTTTTTCAAATTAGATGGCAAAACTAAAATTATAAGCAAATCCTCAAAAATTCATATACATAAAAAATATTATGTAAACAATAATAAATGTCAAAGTGGCTAAAGTAAACTTCAGAGCCTATTTAAATTAGCTATTAACAATTTCTTTCTTACAAAAAGAACTGTCTGTGGTGCTCTAATAAAGGATTCCAATAATACACTAAAGTCAGCTTCTTTTCGTAGATCTGCTACATTCTGAAAAAAAAAATGTGATTAAAATTTTAAAATATAACATATTCAATAGTTACAATCAAATAATACATGGAAAAATATGATTTTTAATAATGTATTGTGGCTTATCCCTATTCCCTGCATCAAAGGTACGATCAGTTCCATGATGTCAACTGCGTTTGCCAGTTACGTACAAAAGATTTTTTTGAGGGAAAAGGGTATTATCCATAGATATCATAGTTAAAATATTAGATTGGCAGATCACGTGACCTCCAATGCTAACGACAGGACGCTCATGGAGGCCAAATAAGAGGGCAAAATGGCCAGTGTAGCTGCAACTTTAAGGAGAAAAATACTACCAAAAAAATACCATTTAATTCTAAAATTACAAAAAAAATACTAGAAAAGGATTTAAAGTCACTAAAAAGATTCCAAAATGCAGCTAGTATTTTTACAATATTTTATTGTAATTTTAGAATTAAATGGTATTTTTTCGTAGTATTTTTCTCCTTAAAGTGGCAGCAACACTGGCCATTTTGCCCTCTTATTTGGCCTCCGTGCGCGTCCTGTAGTTAACATTGGAGGTCACGTGATCTGCCAATCTAATACTTTAACTATGATATCTATGGTATTATCATGGATCTATGTCACCCTGAGACATTGCAAAAGAGTGTAGAGGGTCGCACCTGTTGTTCCTCCAAAAGAGGTTGGGCACTTTTTGTGGCAATAAGACTATGCCCAGAAAAATGGCTGTTCCTAACATAGGAAAAAGTGGTAGTAGTACTGCCCTCAATCTTGCCGAACAATATAGCAATGAACTCTTTGGCATGGGTGTAGAAAGTAGCTCCTACCACTACATTACTTCAGGGATTTAAGGTTGGTACCTAACAATCATAATCAGATTTACCTTAGTCCCCATAATACCCTTCCCAGACTGACAGACAGAAGACTAGTACCCCCAAACAAAGGCCAGGATAGCCTGCTTGGTAGAGTGTTGGACTGACTACTTTTAAGTTGCGAGTCAAACCAGCCCAAGATTCTCTGTGTACGATAATGGTGACTGGTGCACGTTAAAGTTCATTGTGGTCATAAAGTCCTCATACCAAATCAATACCTCTGGGGGTGACAAGCCAATTCTGGTATCCTCAGTTTGGCATCTGTCTCTAAAATTTGAAGGAATATTTGATGGTATAAATGCCCCATTGAGAGAGTGTGGTTGTGGTGCTGCCCTCTACCGTGCTGAATGACATAGCAATGAACCATCTACCACAAAATCAGTGAAGACATAACCTACCGCAGTATCACTTCAAAGATTTGGAGTTATTAGAAAATATAAGCAGATTTGCATTAGTCTCCATAAGGATCTTCAGCCACTGACAGACAGGGGTCTTGTCCAGCTTGCGAGATCCTATTATAAGTCTTTCTGATTACAGCACAAGCTTTGATAGCACATTCTACCTCTACCCCCTTGTATAATTTTCCAGGAAACAGAGTGAGCACAGATAATTTTGTTTTTCACCACACTTGGGTTTGAAGAGCAATTGCCATTAACTTCACAGCAGAGCCTCAAATAAGATAGGCTTATAGTTAAGCTCATAGTTTCCTTGCACAGAAGTCACGACCATGGGCGGAGCTATAAAACGCGCGGAGCAATCAGATGAAGAGAAAATTTCATCTGTTTTATTTTGTCTTTATCTGATTGCTCCGTGCGTTTTATAGCTCCACCCATGGTCGTGGCTTCTGTGCAAGGAAACTATGAGTTTAACTACAGAACAGCAACACTCATGTCATTTCCTGAAAATCTGCAGAGGGGAAAAAAGTGCTTTTGAAGCTTGTATTGTAATAAGAAGGACTATTGAAGTAAACTACAGCCCTGTATAGCTATCAATGTTGCCAGGGCATACAAGTTCCGCCACCATGATATTTGAGAAATATAAGCCATGGAGTAATGTAAAAATATAATGAATTATTTTACAAATTTTAACATGACTTATTCAAATTATAATTTTGAGTCAATTATACTAACTTCACAGCCTAAATCAGTAAGTAGTTGGCAGGCCAATAAACTGATGTAACTTGGACATGAAACTGTTGGCCAAGCCGATCTGTAAAAAGCAATAAAGGCATTGTTTTATTGATAAAATATATTTAAACATGTAATCATGAAAATTATTTTAAAAAAGGCTCCTGATAAGTGATTGGTACTTCACAAAATATTTATATAAAACTACATTTCTGTAGTAAAATTATATAATATTAAAATTAAGAAATAATATTTCTGCATTGTCATAATCTATCAACCAAAAGGCAGCGATGATCATAGCATATCTAACAAATATCATATAGTATACAAGCCAAGCGGTAGTGCTTCGCATTGCCATGCGACAGGGCCGGGGATCGAGTTCCGGATTGGCCGAGGTTGACTCATCCCTTTAAGTGGGTTGATAAAATGAGAACAAAGCAAGCTTGGGAACTAAACACTGGGGTTCCGCGTAAGGTTGAATACTTAGCTGGGACATATGCCAACATTATTCTAAGCTCTGTCCGTAGTCCCTTCGGCAGGGGCGGCGATTGTTTACTAATCACTCAAAAATTATTGATTACCAGTTATTTTTCTTTTAAATCGGCCGATTCACGATGGGAGAAAAATCAAGCACCAAAGTTGGTCATTTCGTGGGAAATTTGTTTGAAACAAAAAAATACGATTTCACTGCGAACCTTCCGAATTTAAAAACTTTTATTGCATTAAATGATTGATTTGTTAATTCTTGGTTTACGAGCACTTCAGTTCTATTTTAAGTTAAACAGCAAACTCCATATTTTGTGTATGGCAGACGTTGAATAAATTGTCTTTTGTTTCAATTAAAAACACACTAACATTCCCTCAGCAACAACCAAAAATCCTAAGTAGCGATGAAGTCACAGGCCATCGTAATTTTTGAAACTAACAAAGAACCTGAAATTTGGTTGACTGATCTGTCCTGAACTAAAACTAAGAAAGAAATGGAACCCTGATCCTATGCCGATTACACTGCCAACTAGTAGATATTACGAGGAGTTGTGGTTGGTTAATCGTTTTTTCAGAAAGAAAACTTTTTAAAAAACCAAAACCCTGCTACGATTACGTCTCTAACTAACAAATATTACTAGGTGCTGAGGCTGGTTGACAAATCTGATCATAGCTAGAACTATAAAAGGAACACCAACGTACTGCGAATCCGACTCAACAAACATTACTAGACGCTGATGCTGGTTGACAAATCTGATCTGATTATAACTAGAACTATAAGAAGAACACTAACCTACTGCTATTACGCGGCTACTTAGCAGATGTTACTAGTCGTCATGGGCAGGTTAAGTTTACTTTCCGCAAGAATATAAAAAAAAAACACTTTGATCCGCATTTGAATCTTTTATTTCCGCGAATGACATATGTTGATAAAATATTTGGATTTCTTATCCATAGTTTTGACTGTGTTTCCGTAACTCCATAGTTTCATACCTTCATCCGTAGAAACTACGGACAATCCGTAGTAGTTGGCAGGTATGCATATGCCTAGCTCTCCAGATCCCTTGGTCTAGTAAGGTGAAATGGGCACGACAGGCCATGGCCTACTAACAGGCAGTTGCACTGATGAGTTTATATAAGCCAAAGCAACTCAATCTTCACCTTAAGGTACCTTTTGGTGGAAACCCGTCATTGTAATATCGGCCATTGCAACACATTTATAAAAGAACCTTCCGTCTCAAACTTGTTTATCCATAGTTAGAGGAAAGAGTAGCACATTGGGACCTAGTTTGGTATTTTTAATCGCCTTCCCCCACATGTAAAATACTCGGATCAGATTTACTATACGGTCCCCCTTGGCACGATTTTTTTGGATTTGGCGATAAATATTTTTTCTGGCAACCTGTCTGACTTCGACTGAAGATTCGAATTCTATGACTTCGCACCGATGACGTTATCCGGCAACCCTATCGGACCGTTGCGTTGTTGGTTGAGTTTTCATAAGAAATATTCCCATACGATATTTTCCTTGAATCATGTTTTTTTTTAAAAAAGTCGCCAAAATACGGACTTTTGGCGCGATTTTGGAAAGTTCGCCAAGGGGGACCGTACAGTAAATCTCTACCAAATACCCTGTGTACATGTCGTAAAAAAAACATACCATAGCTGTCCTAAACAAAACCAAAATACAGCGAAAGGGTAGAAAACAATGTTGTAATAGTATTTTGTTAGCCTTTCGACTGTGGTTTGTTCACGTCGATTATTGTTAAAGCTATTGCCAAGCATGCCTCAAATATTTTCTATCTTCAATGCACTCCGAGCAAAGCAACAATATGTATTTTAATTGTAAATGATAAATAATTACCTTAATTAAAAGATTTGAAAATATGTCTTAGCCCCTGTAATTTACTGCTTCAATGAAAATAAAAATTTACACAGAAACTAATGTTATTAAATGTATTTTAAAAAGTCAGATTTTTGTTGTAATGTAAGTTTAACTATTAAACACTCAACTCGTGTAAGATTAAAGCGATAATCTCGAGGGAAAAATGAAATTCAAACAATTTACCTGACAACATAAGGATTTTTAGCAATCATTTTCAAAGTAGAAAATAGCCGTTTTCTGTGATCTTCGTCGTTGCTTTTTATGAAAGCACAAGCTCTGGCTAACTCCCACTGCCCTAAATACAGATGGTTGGAAAATTCTCTGTAAATAAAATCTTCCTCCATATTTCTAAAATAAATATATTCCGTTTCAAACTATAAAATTTGTAAAAAATTAACAACCCATTTTAAAATTCATATAATTTTGCGAAACTGAAAGTGCACATGACACTAGGTAGGTTGTTTTGGTAAATATTACGACCGTTGCCATTAAGTACCCACTATAGCATTCGACAAAATTAAATTTTTCTCAATCACTATTTTCGAATATTAGATCATCTTCTTTTTTAAAACCACTTATTTATCGTGTGTAGTAAAATATTTAGATAAAATATAAATTTTATCTTTAGTATTTTGCTTGTATGAAGATTTTTTCCTTATTTTGACCCACACACTTGGCAACAAAATATCTGTACACTAGCAAGTTTTTGTTATTGAACATCGAAGGGTAAACGTAAAACTTGCTTCTTCTAAAAAGAAATTCAATTTCTCTCACACATTCAAAATGTTTTCTTCGATATCTCGCTTCACCAGACCGATGAGGCGAGTCCTTCCATCTTTAATCGCCAACAACACGAAGCGTTTATCGACAACACCTCGAATCCTGGCCACGGCCGAAACTCCAAAGCCCGATTTCAAGCCCACAATCCGGCCTACAAACGAAATGAAAACCGCTCAACTGAGCGAGTACGGCCTCTTTGTGGCGGAATGCCTCCCGAAATATGTACAGAAAGTGCAAATAGCTCTTGGCGATGAACTGGAGATTTTGATAACCCCTGACGGAGTGATTCCAGTGCTGAGCTTTCTGAAAGATCATCACTTGGCGCAGTTTGAATCTCTTGTGGACATCGCCGGCGTGGACGTCCCACAGAGGGAGTTCCGATTTGAGATCGTTTACAATCTTCTCAGTCTGAGGTTGGTTGATTTATTAATTAATCTTTCATTTATTGTAAATTCCTAGTTGAGGGTGCCCCTTGGTTTCGTTTCCAAACCTGTTGTTGTTTATAATCAAAAATTTAGCCTGACAAATAGTGCTGAAATTATGAGCTGTTGGACATCTCTGCAGGATCTGTTATGTGCAAGCATGATTTTTTGGTTTCAGTTAACATGTCGACTGCGACGATAGCGATGGAAAATTTTCATCGTTAGAGGCTGATGTGAAGTAGAAGAACGTCCTGTTTTTTTTAAACCAGTTCGTTACAATGAAAATGAACTAACTCTTCATTTTCTAAAAAGTAAAAATCTTAGTTCGAGGTTGTAAAATTACAAGGTTAGGTTGAATTAACGTTGCTAACTAAAGCTACATGACTAGCTAGTTGTAAAAATACGAGGAAATATTCCTGGCCTTTTCCAACCGGATAACTCATCATCTGTCACTAAGATGGCGAAAGATACACTTAGCAATAACACAAAAACTGCATAAGCTTTAAAATCTATGTATGGAAATTCATCAGTCACATCTGGGATTACTAGGTGTCAATTAAATATTATACAAAAGGGTAGATGAAAGAGCTAGATCGTGTAGTTTGCGTAACCACTAGACCATCATGTTTATCAAGTTTTCAAACGAACTTGAACTCATAAGAACGGTTGGTGAATAAATTTCATTAGAATGTGCTGTTATCGGTGAATCGGAACCACGCGCTGGCGCGTCATTAGCAGTCAAAGTGTTAAACGTGTAAAATCCAACTGTAGTGTACCCCTTTGCATGATTTTGTAAATTAGAGCAAAAAAAGAACATATTATGCAAATAGTCAATAACTACGTAAATATGTATAGAGGAAATAAAAATATGTGTTCATTTATGACACACAATCACGACATTTTTCAAAAGAAAATGATGAATTTAGCGACAAGGATTGTGTGAAACCTCATTTGAAAGAAAAATTTTATCTGCTTTTTAACCCTTTCAGTCCCAATGACAATTTGGCATCATCATTTTAGAATTTTTTTTCTGATCGTCTATAGCCATTTATGATATCAAAAAGCACATCAATCGATTCTAGAAACTTTTTTCTATTCGAAAATATTTTTTATTAATCCCAATAAATGTTAGCCCCATTATTTTTTAAAATTATGATCAGAAACATGATGATGCCAAATGGCATCACTGGGACTGAAAGGGTTAAAATGTTGTGGCCGTTTAAAAAATAATAATTGAAAAGTGATGTAATTTTTATGTTTATTTAAATATTAGAAATTCCCTCTCTTCATCTGGATTAAAAAACTTGCCCCCTTAGTCGCCTATGTCTAGTGCAACCCTAAACCAACTTCTCATAACTGAAAGAAATTGTCTCTCTCTAGGTACAATGCCCGAATCCGTGTCAAGACCTACACAGATGAACTGACTCCAATCGACTCTGCATGCGATGTATACAAGGCGGCAAACTGGTATGAACGAGAAATCTGGGACATGTATGGAGTGTACTTCGCCAACCACCCAGACCTTAGGAGGATACTGACAGATTATGGGTTTGAAGGGCATCCCTTCAGGAAAGATTTCCCTCTCAGTGGATATGTTGAAGTCAGGTAAGTAATAAAATTAATCCCCAATGGCTAAAAAGCGTGCCGAGCCCACATATTTAGTTCCCAAGTATGCTTGTCGTTATTGAATGAACCTTTCCCAATCTGTTATTTAGACCCCAGACTTGTGGAATAGCAGTCTGATATTCTTCTACTAAGCCACTGGGCATATGTAGAGGCATTATTCTTGTTTACTGTTAGATTTTATTTTGAAGTTGTGTCTTGATATATGAATTCATAAGTTGGTTTAACTTGCATGATATAAATTTTTTTCTCCATCAAACTATTTTCTCGGATCAGATTACTGTACGTCCTTGGCGCGATTTTTTTGATTTGCGATAAATATTTTGTTTTTCAACCTGTCTGCCTTACTGACGATGAATTCTAACTTCCACGATGACGTTTTCTGGCAACCTACGGACCGTTGTTGAGTTTTCATAAGAAATTTCCCATACAATCTTTTCTTTTAATAGTGATTTTAAAAAAGTCCCAAAATACGACTTTGGCGCGATTTTGGAAGTTGCCAAGGGGACCGTACAGTAAATCTCTACCATTTTCTCTGCTAACTTATTTTTTTTTGTTTTGACCATTCAGTTTTGAGCAAAATCATTTTAGCCTTACTAAGAAGTAGGCCTCAGTCAAATAGCCTTTATGTAACAAGACTGTAGTGATTGCAATTGAACTGAAACTGTAATCAATTAGTTTTTTGTGTATGTGTCAATCACTTTAAGATTTACAATTTTTTAATGTTTACTTTCTTCTGTATACAAATGTATCAACTGAGCTAAAATAACATACCTCCCCCTCTAATTACATTTTTTGTTAATGATTTTGTAATTAATCAATACTGTTAAAAATTAATATTTACTGTTTTATATATCTACCTCTTTATAGAATACAAACTCATATTTATTGCATGGACAAAAATAAGCAGTATGTATGTTGGATAAACTTAAAATTTTATTCATTGTAGTGTACAAAAAAAACTAACTTTACCTACATTTTCTATCATATTTAGTGACAAAGTATTTGATAATACACGAGTAAACAAAATCTAGTTTTACTTGAAAATAATTGTTGTTTTCATTTCAGGTACGACGACGAGTGCAAACGTGTTGTGGTAGAACCACTGGAATTATCCCAAGAGTTCCGCAAGTTTGATTTGGTTGGTCCTTGGGAACAATTTCCTGCATATACTGATAACACCTCCATGCAGGATGTTCCATTGCCTGCAGATGCAGCCGCAGAGAAGAAATGAGTAATACTATTTGTTCATTTATTGTAAAATATCTTATCGAGGAAAAAAATTATGAAGCTCACTGTTTCATTACTGCAGTGTACAATGTTAGGCATATTTCAATGATTTTTTTTTTGTTATAAATAAAGTTTGGTTCTGTCTAGATTTGTGATATTTGGTGGTTTTAGTTAAATTGGTCTCATAATTAAAGTAATGTTTAACTTAGTTGTTTGATAAAAATTGGAAACAATAACCAAATTTTAAAAAGTGTTAAATAGTTGATTTATCTTAAATGGCCAATTAAGTTTTGAATAAGGAAATATCTAAATTTCATTTCTATTTGTCCTCACAAATTTGAAAAGATGAAAAAGCCTAAAATAAAAAAAAAAAAACTCTTAACACTGTGTATAAGATTTCTAGATCTGACAACAGCTTTATTTTAAATAAGCTAATTTATTCTTTAATTTTGTACATAATTGACAGTATATATACTTTACTGATTATTAGTAACTTAAGTGTAAAAAAGTCTTTCATTTGTCATAATATTGGATCAGAAACACGGCTTAATTTTTCAAAAAAATTTCCTTAAAGGTTAAACTGATGGTGAAATGGGCACAAACTGATTAATAATTAAAGTTAAACAAAACATGAAAAAATAGTTTTTTGCCTACAAATCAGTTTATTTAAAAAGTGTCCCTGTAAAAACAATCTCCAAAACATTTATCGAGGTTCTGTTAAATTAAGTTAAGATTTTTTTTAAAGAGTATGCTTTCCTGTCAGTTAAATATTCAATTCATAAACTAAAAGGTGTGACTTAAAATAATGTGATTTTAATTTCAGTAATATAGGTATTCATGATTTTACATATACATTAATTTAGTTATCCATCAGTATTGTGTCTGTAAACAACATAAACCTATAATGTTAATTATAAAATATGCATTTAGCCAAAGTTAAAATTTTACATATATATTTTTTAAACTTAATTACATTATACTAAAAGATACTTTTAAATATATAGTAAAACTTTTATCCAAGAAATAATATGACTTGCTTTATTATCATGTATATATTGCAAAAACAAGACATGAAAAGATATGAACATTCAATAAATAAAGTTTATTATTAATTATAATAAAATCCACAAGGTACAGCAGATGGGGTTACATTGCTTGTTATTCAAAATAATACTAGAATTCAATGCACTGTAGACATTTTATGTTTTGATAACAAAAACAGCATTTTTTACAAAGACACTTGGATAAATTTAAATACTGTTTCAGTTAGGACAGTTACAAAGAGATTTAACAATTACTAAAATAAGTTATTCGAAAATGTTAAATGCATAATTGAATAAATAGTATCAGAAAATATTTAATAGAAATATCTCGGTTGACCATTTTGTTCTATAAATATCTATGGATAAATAGCGTAAATATAATGTTAATGTCAAAAGTTAATTTTTCTATAAAATAAAAATGCATAATATGTAGCATAAATAGTATTTTAAATTCATGAAAGATTTATTAACTTATATTATTCAGATCTTAAATTCTAATTTACAAATCTAAATTGATTAAAAACCTGAAAATTTTACAAATTAGCAAAAAAGTTTATAATCGCTAATAAACAATACATGGTAAAGGCTAAATTTGTTTTTAACTTTTATGCTAGTATATTCTTGAAGTTAGTTATTAAAAACAGTGTATTTTTAACACTATAACATTCAAAGTTTAACTTTAGGAGATAAAAAAAAATTAGGGATTCATGGTTAAGCATTAAAAAAGTGCTAGATATATTATCATGTAAATTTTCTAATGAATAAAAACAGCGAGTACATGTATTTTTACTAATATAAAAAAATAGGAACACAAATCTGCATAGTTATATAAAATAATAGTGTATATAAATAAAACATAATAAAAAATACATTCAAGTATGTACACAAATGCAACAATTTGTTTACAGGACTTTTTTTACTCCAGTAAAATATAAATGCAAAGAACACACAAATTATAAAAACATTGATTTCAATAAGAACTAGCTACATATACATTAGGAACATGTTACCTATTTACAAATATATCATTTTCAGTTGCCCACAACATGCATTATTAGAAGTTACATAAAAGTTTTCATTGTTCAAACTCACCCTCTTTCCTTGAATGTGTTTCAAACTTAAATAAGTCTTTTTGTAGTAAGCTAGATATAAAAAAGAAATAAGATAAGTGAAATATGTTTGCTTGATAAAATGTACTGCAATTTCAAAATAAAAAGTATTCAACCTGGGTTTCATTTGGGATCCAGAAGAATTAATAAAAATCAGAAACAAACTTTCAAACACGTATCTCTCTTTAGTTGATCCATTCAGGAAAACTTTATATTTTGTTAATTAAATTGTTTATTATTTGCTTTTTTATTCAATTTGGAGGTATATAGGAGGATATGATGGTGCAACTGTAATAAGTGATCTAAGCTTAGAGAATAAGTTTAAATAATTACAAAAAATATAATTAAAAAATGTTCTAAATCAATGAGTTTAAAAATTTAAATAACACACAGCGGAAACAAGTTTATTTTTAGAGCAATTCACTAACTGAAAGTGAAAAACTATAATATGACCCCACATTTATTTTACCTCAATAACTGGAATGTGCATGCTTTCAGTTCTTTGTATTTGTACTTTGTCACATTTCTTAGCTCACTGTGCCAGGCTGGAGTTAACATCATGTGAATTCTTGCTGATGCTATGCAGGATGCTGCTAAGACAGAAGGGCGGTAATTGTAGAAAGATGTATCTGAAATAAGAATTCATGATTAAGTCAAAAGTTTAAAATTAAGGTGTTAATTGACGGAAATTGATGGCAATTTTTAATCTAAGGTTTAAAGTTTAAATTAAACCAGATTTAAAGTTATATAATATTTTTTTGAGCAGAGATATTTAAAATTCCTCTGTTTAAATCAAAGATCTATTAATGGGGAAGAAATACCAAAACAAAATATGTTGATGTCTTTTATAGTTCCTGAGAAAAATGTTCTTAACTGTTGAAAAACTTTATATTTCAGGTAACGCAAAAGAAAACCACTAAACAGAAATCGATAATCTTGGTCTTAAATTAAAGCTAAAGATAAGCAGAATAAAAATAAGGAAAAACAGAAAATCGACATTTTTGATCCAAGCACCCATCCGACGGGCCTTATGGAAGATCAGGCACTGTTTACATGTATACACTCTCAAAACAAACGAGCGGTATTAACTCAGTCTGAGTTAATTTCCACTCCTTTCAATGCCGAAAATGCACTTCCCCTATTGGAGTGGATTTCACTCTTTTTTCGGAGTGGGTAAAAGAAATAAAAGAAAACAATCTACGCCCTACACACTTAAAACGAGCGGTTTTAACTCAGTCTGAATTAATTTCCACTCCTTTCCGGTGCCGAAAATGCACTTCCCCTATATTAGTGGATTTCACTCTTTTGTTTTAAGAGTGTACTTTTAGTATAAAATACATACTTACCCTCCAGAACAGCATGTTGAAAATACTCCAAATAACGACGCATGCATTTCTTAAACAGCTCATAAGTAACTGTTGGTCTATCGAGTCCGTCCACTACTGGCGATAGGGCATACAGTTCGTAGTACTCTAAGAAGTGTGCCACAGTTGGGAACTTGACATTCCACTTGAAAAAGGTTAAAAGACTCACTTCAAAGTCTACAATGTCTTTGAGGTTGTATTTGCCGCTCAAAAACTTGTTGAAGTCTTTGTTCCTTGGGATGAGGTCAGTGTTTTCTTCAAGTTTAACTATAGAAAAATGTCGAGTTTGTAGCTTATTAATGATATATCTATAGTAAAACCATAGTTTCCTTGCACAGAAGCCACGACCACGGGCGGAGCTATAAAACGCGCGGAGCAATCAGATGAAGACTAAATAAAACGGCTGAAATTTCCTCTTCATCTGATTGCTCCTCGCGTTTTATAGCTCCGCCCATGGTCGTGGCTTTTGTCCAAGGAAACTATGAGTTTAACTTTATAGCATCTGCCATAGGCATGTAAACTGCAGTATCTAGATTGAGGATTGGGCTATTATTGTAAGAACTCAATAATTTTAACCTATAAGGAAGTATACTAATGACTGATTCTTTCAGGGCAAGAAAGAATTCTTTAAGGGCATCAAGTGTGTAGCGTTAAACACCCCTAGTTTTTTTAATGTTCGTCACCAATTTTATTGAAAACAGTGGTAGAAGTGGAGAAAAAAAATTGTGGATGCTCTCTCAAGATTTTGGTGCAATTACCTTCTCCCCACTCATCCCCGAATGATAGATTTGATATTTATATTAAATTATTTTGCTTGTATTTAAAATAAGTTATCAAATTCAATGGTTTATCTTAAATGACCAATTTATCTAAAAGAAGTTTGCATCAGACCTGTTGCTGAGCATTAAAGCTGTATTGCCTAAATGAGAACATCTAAAATTGATTGCCTTTTTTTAAAAGTGGAAAACAGCCAAACAAACAAAAAAAAAGTTGTGGATAGATTTTAGTGATATTAGAAGGGGGGGGGGGGGAGGGTGAAGACGGACGCATGATCATTTCCTTGAATAGTAGGGAGATTCGTCACCCCGCGTCTACCCAACTTCTAGCTAGGATGAAAACATGTGTACAATATATATAAGGAAAACTACAGAATGTTAAGTTAATGCTAAGCAGAATTCCATGTAATAATTAAAAAAATATTCGAACCAATTTCAAAAAGTGGGATTATTCAGCCCTGTAAGTTGGCTACATTTTTTTTTATCACATAAAAATACCATTTGTAAAAATATTCCACGCAGCCGGAGAAATGCGGCTTAGAAAATATTTTTTTTAATTGGATTAACACAGAGGCTCTTTGTTTGGAGACCCGCGGTCAATCAGGCTCATTCGCCCTTAAAGGGAAAATAAAAAAATGGAAAAAAAATAATAAAACAAATACCATCTGGTTACACTATTCTAAAAATTGAAAAGTCTTCAAAAAAATAAAATTAAACAGTGTCGTATACATCTGGTGCACCAACTAGCGTAAAGCGGAGTGTGTAGGGTAAACAACTAGCATGTCTTTAGTAAAAGGTGTGTGTGTGTGTGTCTCATAAACCTAATGTATTGTTTTTGAAATTGCAATGTGATTCCATTACCTGCTACACTAAGACATCCGACCGCAACCAGCCTCCAGTGCTCAGTCGCAATCACATTATTATCCATGAACACATCCATCAAGTATGCAGCTAGGTGTAGCACAACCGGGCTGAGCGTTTTCAATGAACAAACTTGATCCAGAAACTCCAACATACAAGGCCTAAGACGGGTCTGGGCTCCCCTGGCATGGTACGGGAAACGGGCCCTTTCGCGGGAGAGTAGGTGGGAGTGGATGTCATCGGCATAATCGACTGTGCAGGGTTCTTCTGTTTCGGATGGTTCTGAAGACCTGTGGGGTAATTCCATGCAAAATTATCCTGTCTGTAGTGTTAGTCACGTTTGTGTAAAAAGTGATTATCACTACAACTTTTAACATTAAATGAAAAAAAAAAATGTGGAATAGTTGATCTACACTTATTATAAATAAATTTTTTATTTATTTTTTAAATTTAAAAAGCTTTTAATCTCCTCTTAAATCGTGACTTACACTACAGTTACATGGAATTAGCCATGTGAAAGTTTGGAGGTGATTTATAAAGGTGTGGGTTCCATAAACGTAATGTATTTGGTTTTGAAATTGCAATATCTGTTGAAGTATTATTGCTTTGCATTTTTTTTGTACCAAGTACTGAAAGAGGGTACTTGTTCATTTCACTGGAGCAAATCTCGCCAAACAGAATCTTTGGAGACAAACAGAATTTTTTTTGGCAAAAAAAAAAACCTAAACACATACACAGTATACGCCGTTATAGAACCACAGTATACATATTTAAAGGTTAACATGGAAATATTCCGTTGGTCAGCGGTTGTACATTTTTGGCGAATTTATCGTTTGCGCCAGCGAAATGGAAAGGTACCTAAAGTTTAATAATAGAACAAACAAAAAATGAAGGGAAAGTAACGTCTGGTTATTTAATAAGGGATGTCAGAGTTTATTGGCAAATGTCGACGCCATTCCAAAAATTGAAAAGTCTGCAAAAATTATTATTAATAATACAGTCAATACTCGATAACTCGAAGTACGAGGGGACCCCCAAAAATATTCGACTTATCCAAAGTTCGAATTATCGAAGTTACCTTCCATTCCTCTCTACTGTCACTTAAGATGGGTCGACATGGTTTAAATGGTTTGATATGTGCCATAATACTATAGTTATACGCATTTCAATTTTTTACTAGCCCGTGTAAACAACAAGAGAAGAATGGGGTCAAAAGGCTTATTAAAACTCACAAAATTTAGCCGCATTACTTATCGATTAGTATACACCATGTAAATTTAATTTCTTGTGTCAAAGTGAAATCTATCCCAAAAACTTCGACTTAAAAGATGTTAACTTCGAGTTATCGAAACAGTTTTATAAAGAAAAGTATAGAAATGATTCGGGATCTGATTAAAAGTTCGAGTAAGCGGATTATTCGACTAATAGGAAGTCGAGTTATCGAGGTTTGACTGTAATAATAATAAAAACATGATATTTTTCTATGAAACTAGTTAGGATATGTCTATTTTATTACCTGGAGAAAAGTTTTTTTCAAGTTTTGAAATTTTACGAAATTTGTATTTATAATATTTTTAAAAAAATGTTTGTTGCAGGAAAAACTTTAAACAGTTTCTACTTTGGTTCATGCATATTTACATTTCAAAATAAAAAGTTATTTACAAGTTTGAATGTTAAGTAATCATGTTTATTTTTAATCAATACCAAAACTCTATAGTAAACCTTTAAAGCAATCAGCAATAACGTTTTAAAAATATAATTAACAAATTAACGGAAAAAATAATGAATTTAACTTACCTCATTTGGGAAACATAAATATAAAACAAAAAAAGTTTTAAATACCTTTAATTAAGTATTTAACCTGTGAAAAAACAAACACTTTAAAACAGATTCTAAGTCATTCGATAAATGTACAAAAATAAGCTTGGTCTTACACGTTTGGAAAATATTGCAAGTATTCAGGCAAGTTGTGAATGAGAAATCTTAGAAAACGATAAAATTAGCATGTTGATAATATTACTTGATAATCTCTTATCTCTTAAACCACTTACTGATATTTGGCTAATTTTCAAAGGAATCGTAATCTGGTGTTAAGGTATCTTTCTGGTATATATTGTGTCAAGCAATCAGAAGGCTGAAAAACTTTAAGTCCCAATTCAGTATAGCTACATTGTATACAATATATTACAAGGCATTATGTTTAATAAAGATTTTTTTGGTTTTTATTTTGAAAACATCTTTTCTTACATAATTAGTCCAGTAACCAGGTAGTTTTTTCAGGGAAAAAATACAGAATTTTTTTTCTCAACGGTTTTATATGTTTTCGAGGGTGCTGAATCTGAATCCTAATATCAACAAATTCGGGCATGGGAGCAATAAAAAAAATCGAAAAAATCACGAAATTTTACCCCTTTTTTGTTTTTCCCTTCTGCAGGAAAAGTATTGCTTTCTCAACAAAAAAATCATTTCAAAAGTTAAAGTACTCTAAACAAGCTAAATAAAAGTCAATTGCACTATTTATGTCAGACTAATAGTTTAGTTGCTACAGCGCGCTGAAAATAGGGCAAATTCAACCCGAATGTAGAAAGTCCGAAATTTTAACTTGCAGCTCGCAAAATATTACTGTCGAAATAGAGTTAGGGGTGGAATTAATTGGAACACAAACTATTCTTGTTGTAAATGGTAGGAAAAATGCTTCTAATGAACATACTAAAAATCTCAACCCGAACTGTCGCGCAAAATACGTTTTTTTAGCCGCCATCTTGTAAAATCGCAATTTTTTTTTTTAAATAACAATAAATCATAATAAGTCAAGTTTGGTATCAAATTAAAGGAAATTTTATGCTGACAAAGAATATACTATTGTTTTTAAAACTTAAATATTTACAAACAGTGCCGGATTTATAGACCCAAGGCCCCTAGGCACTTCCCAGATAGCAATTTTCATTTGCAACAAACTTGCATCAAACTTACAATGCAAGTCTGCACACTTGCAGCAAGTGTGCAAAGCAAGCCTGCAAGTTTGAAGCAAACTTGTTTCAAACTTCCTAGTTGACACAATTCACACTTGCTGCAAGTTTGCAATGTAAGTTTGAAGCAAACTTACGAATCAAACGTGCAAACTTGCAATAAACTTGTTGCAAATATTTATTTCCCTTGTTGCAAACTTGAAATGCAAACATAGCCGTGATTGACAGTAGGGGGGTACTTCGGAGCGAGGAAAGGGTGGGGGGGGGGGGGGGGGTTCGTTGTAGTGGGGTATGGGGGGGGGGGTTCTTCGTAATGGGGGTCAACGGTGGGGGAGGGGGTTCGTCGTAAGGGAAGGGAGGGGGATGTCGGATGGGGGTTCATAGAATTGCCTATCCCGTTTGATTTTGTTTGTTTTGTTTAAAAAAAAATTGAAAAATGTTCATTATTATAAAAAGTCATACAAAAGAAAGTGTAAACAATGCATATTATTTAGGGTAAGAAAGCGTTATGTAGTCAATTTATTGTAATACATTGATTACTTAATGTTTTCTTAGCAAAAATAATATTCATTGTTTACAGTTTCTTTTGTATCAGACTTTTTACAATAATGCCCCCCCCCCCCCCATACCACATTTTCAATTTTTTTTTAAACAAAACAAATTAAAAACAATCAAAATCAAACGGGATAGGTAATTCAATGAACACCCACCAACACCCATTTTTTTAATAATGGACTTAAACAAAGTGTAAAAGAACTAATCACCTGCATTGAAGATTTTTTTTTTAAATAATAAGTTTGTTCTGAATTTTAATTTATTTGTATACTACACATTCACTTTAAAATTAATTTAGCTGAATTCCACCTTTATGAAAAAAAGCTATATAATCAAATAAAACCCTATATAAACAAATAAAGTTGTAATTACCTACATAAAATATTTCTTATAAAAACAAAAATTATATTATTATATTACAAAATTTATCTTTGGTTGTTAGCAGTAACAATCAAAACAAATAGACACAAAAAATAAAAATAAATAAAGTTTATTTATATCCGATGACAAACATGATTAAAATTTATGTTTCAAACTATAACACACAACTATTTTTTTAGAAGTAGTAATAATACAGAAGCTTAAAACAGTTTAAACAAATGTGGCATTAGTACTAGATACACATATAAATAATCATTCATAAAAAAAGTAATTTTTCTTAAATGATTAGCATTTTCACATTGACTGCATATATACTGCACATACTACCACAATTACAAAATAATTTAGTGAAGATATTAAAAGAAATTGACACAAAAATGAACATTATTTTGTCATTGAATACAAAAACAAGTTTTAATCAAAAATAATTTATGCACATCAATTATTTTTTTTCTCCATTGACTTCTAAGTATCCATTGACTTCAAAACATTTTACAAAATTATTATTGTTCATATGTATAAAAAATTAACCAAAACAAAAACAGTTTTATCAAATCAATTGCACAAATTTTTCAAATTTTCCATTTTTTGCATTTTCTAATTTTATACACGCGATTTGATGTGGTTGGGTTGAATTAACATCACACTAGAGCTACACACGAAGAATTTTCCTTGAACCTGAAAAGAAAAAAAAAGAATACTTTTAAAAATGAATTGCAATTAAAACATCTTATTATGTTGCTAAATAAGGAAAGAGAAAAAATTCCTGATAAAATAAATAATAGTTTCCTTGCTATGACAGTATATGGCTTTCATAGCATTTTTTTTTTGTCAAGCGTTGTTTTTTAATACCAATGATTTTTTATGCATGATTAGTACAAAAAGGAATTTTTTTCCTTCTTATCAATATTTAATTTGTAGGAGAAATGTTTTAAACCAATTTCATAAACGTACTATTACTTCTATTTATGTGTCTTCAAAATAAATAAATATGTATAACTTGTTAATTATTTTAATTCATCATTTTTCCCCATTATTTATAGAAGCAGTATTTAAGTAACTATGATCAAATATTTAGCAACTTTATTAATTGAGAATCAATATGTAACGTTTATTACTTAACTTTAATCACTCTTTTGCATTTGTTAATTAGTGAAAGGTTAAATTTTTCTTTATTGCTTAAAAGATAGAAGATCTTAAAAAAAAAATGTTTTATTAAATTAAAATCTTATCTTGTCTACACAACCTCTTTCTCAGTAACTACCGAATATTTTGCTTAGATTTTTTTTTGAATACACATTAAGTACTTTTACACAAACAGACAAATGCTTTTGAATAAATATTATTACTTGTTTCAAAACAAATAATTTCAAAGATTTTTTATGAAAATATGATGAAAAGTTTTCAAACCGCTATAAATTTAACAGTATGTTTTTTATTTTCAAAAACATATATGTCTATCTGTGTAAAAGTGTTTGAACTTTAACTGTGTAAAGTTTCGAATCTAACAAGTAGTTCCTGAGGAAAATGTACATAAAAATGACCATTTTAACATGGGCTTCAATGGAGGCTCCGGTCCCCATACATTTTGATTTTAGTTATAACATAAAGCATCTAATGTCTAAATTTATTTTTCTTCGTTAGGCTAACATATAAAAAATATTAATAAGATTAAAAAGTGAAAAATACTTTAAATTCTCACCTATGGTTTATTCCAATTTTTTAGCCTGATCTATGAAGTCAATTAACTGCTTCAACTGCCTTAAGCAATACGTCTGAAAGGGAAAAATATATATTTAAAAAAAAACAGAACTTGGCGAATAATTTTTTAACAGTTTAACCGTGAAAAACCTGAAAAATTGGCAACATATAAGAATTTAAAACAGTAACTTACATATAGATATTGAACCATGTCGACACAGATTTAAATTTCTGAAATAATAACTGTCAAACACATCATTCATATTCAAACAACTTCCTTATTGCCTAAGATTCCATATAAAAACCATCATTTATGTCACAATAATTAAGTATTTAGGAACTAGTATATTAATCGAAAATAAAAAAAAACCTGATTTTACTTAACTTTCATTAATTGTTAATAAATGTACGGTTATATTTTATTTATTGGTTCGTTAATGTAATAAGTGTATAAATTTTGAAGTTTAAAATAATGTTGTCTGTTCTTTACCCCCTCCGAAGCAGCCATTCTATGTCTAACCTATTTTTTTTTCATTTTCAACGCTAGAGGGGAGATGTGTGTACATAGGGTCGAATGTTTTCAAATTCCCATACATCTACGACTGAGATAATTTAAAACACATGTAAATTAGTTTTAACTAGTACATGATTTGATACATGTGCCTACACGATATGTTTTTTAAGTAGTGTTGAATAAAAAAAATATCGATTTTTTTTAAGTTAGACGTTGAAAAATTTCCCTTTTACCAACCTTAAACTAATCCCCACAGTCGTATTAACTTACTACAGGCTTCTCTTCACCACGAAATAAAATTAGTTTAAATGAAGTAAAAAAGAATTAATAATTATTCACATATAAGTAACAATGTTTAGAACCAAATATTGTTTAAGTTTTGGGGAACGATGAACCTAAGTACATGGTGGTCCTAGGCACATCTTCCCAAATAAAAATACGAATATATCAATGTGATGAATACGGAAAAAGAACTTACTTTAGCCTGATGTTGACCTGAAGTCTCCGATGATTGTCTTTTATCTCCTGTTGCTGGTTGCTGCTGCAAATGCCTTACGGGATGCACCTGCAACAACATTATTCAAATATAATCTGGGAAATTTATTTATTGACAGTTCAACAAAAAAAATTGGGAATAAAAAGGAAAATTTGAATTTCAAAAAACAAGTTTGTTTGAAACAGTAGTTGACTGACATATAGAACTTTTTCCAGATAGATGGGAATTTCTTAAAAAATTATAATAATAATAATGAAAGCTATTCAACCAACATATATTTTTATTCAAAATTATGGCTTATTGCCAATTTTCAATAGAAATTTGTTTTTTGGTTTTGTTAATTGTTATCATTTGCTTTAATTTATTTATATTTTGCAATTAAATATAAAACGACATTTTTTTTTATTTTACATATTTAATGAATAAAAATTTGAAACTAAATTTTGTTTTGTAAGATTTCGATAGATAGTTTGTATACATAACACATTTATTTTAATGTGTCCAGATAAAAAAAACTAACATTTCAAAATCATAATTTTATTAACACAAATACAAATGCTTTATTATTGAAAATCGTTAATACTAAGTACTCCCTGTTAACTACATAATTTAGTTTCTAATGAAAGGTAAAAAAAAATGTATATTTCAAATATGTATTTTCAATTTTTTTTATTTAAATATAAATTAAAAATAAATAAAATGCAAAAAATATTGCTGCTTAAATTAAAAATAATAAAAGTAAATTAAATATTTATAATTTATGAAAAAATGTATTAAAAAATAATATTAGTAAATATATTACAAAATAGAGCCCATATTATTATTTGGTAAATTACCATTCCCTTCATTAGAAATCTCAAATGCATTTCAGATTGCAGTTTAGTTTAATATAAGTTCCTTATATTACATGCCAGATATGTAAATTTTATTTAAAGAATTTCTTATCAATATCAAACATGAAATGTATATGTAGTCATGGTTAAAGAGTGGTATACTTTTAAGGCATTCATTTCACATTCCTAAGTGTCTATTCAAAACACTTTTTGTACAAGATACAAATTCCTAAAAATAAACTTTTTTTTCAGGAAACTTATTTGTATTTCAGTTAAAATTTTTATGCATCAATTGTACAGAAAATGTGCATTTTGTATTAGATTCCTACCTTTGATAATTTGAATGATTAACAAACCCCAACAAATTTAATTTCCGATTATGAAACTAGTTTACCAAAAAGAGAAATAAGTTGACCAACAAATGTTGATTGGATCTTTATGCTATTAGGCTACGAGGAAGATTTGCCCATTTAAATTTCCAAAAAAATGATGCATTTTTAAACAAGAATATCCTTAAGCATAAGTCCCTAGACCTAGAGTATCACAGGGTACCTTTAATGTTTGTGTGTACCATAACAAACAACATAAAAAAGCTAATTAATCCAAAAATACAAATGTCAGTCATTGTCTGAGTTTCAAAATAATGGCTTTACTATGCGTTTATGCGACATATATGCAGTAAAAAATGTAGACAAAATTGAACTTACCTCAATAAAAATATTTGAAGCTCTCTACCTTTCTTGTTCTTCCCAAAGGGGGAACCCAAAAAAATGCCCCGGAAGCACGATGCACACATTTTCCATTTTTTTAGAAACAGATCCCCTATTGGTAAAAACCCCAATAGTTTTCAAGCCCCTGGAAAAGGGGGGGGATAAGGAAAAAACCTGTTTTTTAAAAAAAAAAAAAAGGGGGCCCCTTTCAAAGCACAGCAGTTTGGGGGAACTCCCCCCCTCCCCCCCCCCTTCCCTTTTTGTCTGTTGGTTTAGGGATCGCCGGAAAACCAAAAGTCTTTCTGTTTTTCCCTGGGGGAAAATATCCCCGGAAAAGGGGGGGTTTCTGAAGCCGGGGCTGTGCTTGTAAAACCGGTTGCTTTTGGTCCCCCCCCACCCAAAGACTCCCGTGGAGTAAATCTTTTTCATCCGTCTAAACCACGGATCGGGCCCTGCGCGATACGCTTTAGTTTGTGAAAAAGGGGAAAAAGGGAAAAAAAGGGAGGGGGACAAGGCCGTAATCAGCCCCCTTTTCCGAAGCGTGGGGTCAAAAGTCTGAGTCTGAGTTTTTTCTTCTTTTAGAAGTGGGGTGAAACCCCGTTGTTTTTTTTTATTTTTTTAAAATTGGGGTTTCTTAAATTTTTAATTTTCCTTTTAAACTTCTTTTTCCAAAGTTTTTGTTCTATTTTTTTTTTGATACATAAACCGTTTTTTATTTACAGGGGAAGGGGCAAAATTTTAGTTTTTTTTTAGGCCCCAATTTTTTCCCTTTGGGGGGTGAATTTTTTATGGTGGATGAAAATTCAAAACAAAATTAAATTAGTAAAGCAGCCCGAAAAATTGTTCCCCGCAATATTTTTGTTTTAAAATTTTTTATTAGAAAATAAAATTAAATGACTTTTTTTTTTTATTTTTTGATATTTTCAAAAAATTTCGCAAAAAAAAAAATATTTTTTTTTTTCTTCTTTTTTAGAGATCTTTTTTTCATAGAAAATTTTAGATTGATGAAAATAGCGTATTTTTATTAGTCGTACTTAAAGCGTCATTTTATTTTTTAATTTGGGGGCCCCCAAAAAGCTTGTTTTTAACCGTTTTTGGGATATACCCCCAAATAGTTTTTGAATTCTTTTGGGGATTTTCTGTTCTCAAAAAAAGGTTTTTTTCTTTACTTTAGAGGGGTCTTTTAAATTTTGGGGGCCCCCCGGCCCCCCCAATTCCCCAATTTGACAAAACAAAATTTCCATTTTCCATTCATTTGCCCTTTTCCCAAAATGAAAAAAAGGCCCCTTTGGTAAAGAAAATCAATAGGGGGGGGGTTTTTTTCCAAAAAGCATTCGGTTGTTTTTATTTTAAACATTTCAGTGAACAATTTATCATCCCCCAATCATCGAGTGGTAAGCCCCAGGCACTGTTCTTGAAAATTAAAAAAAAAAAGCCCATTTTTTACATCGGATGCATTTTTTCCCTTACTAGGGGAAAACGCCCAAAAAATTTTTCCCCAAGAACCGGTCCCCCCAAAAAGAAAACTCCTGAAGAGAGACTATCAAAATGAGAAAGCGAGGGGGAAAAAATAAAAAAATTTTTCCAATGGGGAAGAGAAAGGGTATCACACATCTTTTTTTTGCTTTCTGATGTTTTTTGTTCTAAAAAAACCCAAGGGGAATGCAGTTTAACCCCAAATCAGAAATTTTTTCTACATACAAAAAAATTATCCCCCCAAATTTTTCCAAAAATTGTTTTTTTCGATTAAGTTTTTATGATTTCACTGTGGATTTTTGGCATGGGCCCCCCAAAAATTGAGATCTCCCGGGGTTTTTCTTTTTGTTAGGTAAAGAAAACCCCAAAGTGATCGCTTTTGGCGAAACTTGATGCCTAAAATTGGATCCGGCAACTCCCGAACTTGAAAGGGGCCCTTTTAAAACCCAAAAAGGAACAATTTTTAGCAAACCTTAAGGAAAAGTTGTTTGGGGGTTTAAAAGGATGATTTTTTAAAAAACAACTCACATCAAAATTTTATCATTTTAAAAAGTTTTCCCCGCCATGGGGATCACACCCATCTTACAAACGGATTATTTTTTTTTTTGTTTTCCCCAAAATTTTTTTTTTGTTATCCTTCTGCGTATACTTTTATTCGCAAAAATTTGCAATTTTAAAAAAATTCCTCACCCACTTTATCTGAAGAAAATTTTGGTGCCACTTTAAAAAACCCAAGTGTTTTTTTGGTTTTAAAAAGGGGCCTATATATTTTTTGGGGAAAAAAAAAAAGAAATGCTGAGGTAGACGGAAAAATTGTATCCCCGGGGTAATTGACGAAATACATGTCAAAACATCATACTCCTATTCTGGGGGCAAATAATAGGAAAATGAGAAAAAAAGCAATGGGGCCAAGCCCCACGTGCAGGCATTTTTTTAAATTTTTTTAAAATTTCGATAATAAAGACAAAAATGGGGGTTGGTTCCTGTAAAGAATCAAAAAAAACTTGAAGGGGTTGGGCCCAAAACAACTAAAGTTCTAAAAATTTGAAAAAATCCCGGGGTTTTTACGTTTTTTTTCCCCGATATCGGTTTTAATTTAAGGTCAACAGAAAAATTTTTTAGAAAAGGCTGGTGGATCTATCTAAAAAATTTTTTCAAAACCCGCGGGTTTTAAGAACCCCCAACCCCCTTTTTTTTTTTTTAAAAATGTCCCCTAATCAAGTCTATAAGAAATAATTGGTTAAATTTTTAAACAATGACCAAACAATTTATTTCCAAATACCGAAGACAATACAAAGGTATCCAAAGGCCAGTTTAAAGCTCTTAAAAGTATTTATGAGATGGAAAAGAGAGAGACAGTAAAGAGTGCCCCGAGATTATCCCAGAAAGTCTTATACCCAACTTCGATGGAGCGGCAGAACGTCTTGCATGCTTTGAATTTGTTCCATGATACTAATGTTGCATCATTAGAATTACTTCACAGAAACAAAAAGTTAGAAGCCGATGTTAGTGGAACTGCAGAATTTATCAGCTTCATTATGAAATGGTGGAAGATTGTGAATGTGAAAAACTACCAGAAGGGAGTTCGTCTGAACGATGAGTTTTGCAACCCTATTCATAGTCCCAGACAGATGATATTGACTTCTAAAAAAGTTCAGCGAGTGGCTGGCTGAATGGGCCGTATACTTTCTTTAGAGCTGAAAGACCGAAAGAAACTAGGCTTACCAGGTAGAGGCGGAAAGTTTTCCAATGACACTCACTTTTGCCTTGAAGTTCACAACAGACTCACTGGTGTTGCTCGTGGAATATCTTTTGACCGGTTTAAACCCAGGTACATATTACTCGGAAAAATTTCAAACTGACAGCTTGGAAGCAAGGTTTGGGCAGTACCTCAGATGTCAGGTGGAAAACTACCATGTTTCTTGTCGTCAAATTTTGAGTCTGAGAATAAACTAAAGATCCTTAGCTGGATTCGACTTTACTCTAATAAGAAGGGTGAATTCCAGGTAAAAAATCTTGAAGAAATTGAACTTAATACCTTCGTAGAAGAAGACACTTCCATTCCGGAAGATTTTTATGAACTTTTTAATTCTTATACTGATATTGAAATTTCTCCAGAGAGCATGTCAGTCCTTATCTATGTAGCTGGTATGTTGCAAAAAACAAGTGTCAAAAAATATAGATTGTGAGTTATGTTTAGGAAGTGTCATCACTGAAATGATCTTTTTTGTGATTTTGAAAATGCCGAAATGTATGAGTACTTTAGTACTTTGAATCGAGGAGGACTAAAGCAGCCCACTACTTACATTGTTGAGTTAGTATTACAAGCATTTCAGATTTTTCAAAAATTATTGGAATATAAATATGAAGAAAAGTTTATTTCAATGTCAAAATCAAAAACAAATTCTGAACCACTCTTCTTGAAAAGTTGGAACTAATTGGGGGAATTTTAAACGTGCAATGTGTCTGTGGTAAGGAACCAAAACATCTTGTTTAGGCATGGAGTATCAGTTATTGTTAATATATTGTTAGTAAATTATACTAAAACACGCAACAATACTGTAAAATCGAAAAGTATGAGACGTAAACTAGAAAATTATGGTGTAATGATTTTTTTATTTAACAGGAAAATAGGCCTCTTGGGAACCCTGCCTTAATAAAAGAGGGTAAGCATCAATGAACAGTACCCCTTGGGTGATGTGGAAAACTGTTCACGGCTCTTTGAAAACAAAATGTTTTCTGATTGTAGAAGAAAAATAGTGTGTGACAACTAAAGAAGTTTACTTAACCGTCTGAGGGATACTGACATCTGTTTAGGTAACCCGTTGTGACACCTTACTGTCAGGTTTTCCAAGCAACACTTGTAAGTTTTAAAAAAATTTATAAATTTTTAACATTTTAATTGAAGTTTAAAATTTAAAGTATAGAGGAGTCATTAATAAACTTGTACATGAATGCAAATTTTCAATTAAATTTTTAGTTAAAAATGTAGTTTTTTAACTTATTCTTTTTTAAAAAAAAGTTACACTTCATTCAATTTGAATTTTCTTTCAAGTTTAAAAAAGAACACTCTAGCAAAAATTGTGGGGCTAAAAAAAATTTTATATAAATATCAGAAAGTTTAAGTTTATATTTACAAAATTGTATATTATTTCCTAAAAAGTTTATAAAAATATAATTATTTTTAAAAATATTTATTAAATACATTGGACATTTGTATGATACATATAGGACTAATTATATAGTATACAAATATTTATTTTAATATTTTAACAAAACTTTACTTTGTTAAAATATTAAAATAAATTATTAACTCCCATCTCCTTATCTTTGACTTGAAAAATAAAAAAAATTTCAGTAATGGAATCAATTTATTGTGTCCTTCTATGTATATCACTGCTATAAGTTAAATTAATTAAAAAATAATAAGGAATGGATTCACATGCCTGTATACCCCGTAAAAAATCCAAATGCTCTTTTTTAATTCTGATTAAAAAAAAAAATATTTACAAAACAAAGAGAAACAATATTTTCTTCAACTGCAAAGCAAACGGCGATTGGAATCAGTCAGACTCAGATGTGACGTCACAGATCGGCTGTTTACGGCCTTGTCAAACTTTTCCCCTCATTTCCCCTCTCCTTTTTCCCTTTCCCTTCTTCACACACTAAACAGTATCGCGCACGGCCTCGACTGGATTCATTGGAACCTACTGCTAGAGATAGATTTGAACCGAACGCAAAAACTGGGGTGGTCGGTTTGCTTTTTGACTAATTTGAGTGGGTATTTAGTAGAGTGATTTTGTGCTAAATGGTTTGGCATTTCGAAAAACCCCATGAACTCAATAACATTTACATTACTAATCACAGTTATAAAAACTTCTTAAAATAGTTTCTAAATTTAAATTACAATTTTGTTAAATCAGTATTAATCTTAAATTAAATTTATAATCATTGAGGATGAAATTAAAAAAAATCAGTTTTAAATTTTTCATTATATTAACAGATCAAACGTTTTACTTCCAAACAATATTGCATTGCGGCAAATAATATTGCGCTGTGCTAAAATGCCAAACTTTAAAAAGAATCTTGACGTTACTGTAATACTCTTACAACAATGCTAATACTCCATATAATGCTAATTTAAATCGCCACTCACTAACGTCCTGTTACTATGACTGACACACATGACGCCTCTAAATCCTGTGTTGAACGTATATGGGTGGATTTCTCATAGTAAGAATTATATGCATAGGTTTGACTATAAATATGTAAAAGGGTTATTTTTTTAATAAGTAGATCATACCATCAAAACTTAACGAACGTCGCTAACACTAGACTCTTACTTTAAACGTTTTCAGACTTTAGAAATATAGATAAATCAGTTAAATTTCTTGTATTCCGTAGATTTCGGCTTGATGCACATTTTTTAAAACGGAATAATTAAAGTAAAATATGGGGAAACAGTTATCCATTTATTTTCTTTGTAAATATATTGCATAAACTTCAAGTCAGGTCTTAGGATAATCAGAATAGTCAATAAACTTTTCTTATTACCCAATTTCAATTATGGCTTACTATAGTCATGAGAACCCCCTGATTCTTTTAAAATTAAAATCTTCCGTAGAGTGTTTGTCAGACTACGGAAATGTACATTTTTTTAAAAGAAAATTATCCCTTTAAAATATTTCTAAGGTGGGGAAAAAAGGAAATTAGCTTCTAAGTTACTAAAAATTAATGGTTCTTTTAAATTTCAAAGAACTTTTGCTGAAGTGTATGTTAACCAAGATTTTTTTTTCGAAGGCGCGAGTATCTGAAATATACATCATAAGCGAATTTGGTTGAATAGCGCATGCAAAATACATTTTTTTTTATATTTGGAACTTTTTTCTATTCTCTCAACTTAGTTGATTTGTGTCTGATAATATTTTCAAGCTTGAATTGTTAAATGAAATTTAAAAAATTGCTGTTTGAAGTTCAACCACACTAAACAGATTTTTCCAATACCAAAGTACTTATTGAATAAATATAAACATATTGAATTTATTATTGCATCTGCAGAACCAATAAATTTTTCCATCAACTCCATTTATTTTATCTTTGAAACTTTTTTAAATCTACCTTTTTAGCCTACTTTTCTTTTTTTAATTCGAAAGAATAAAAAAAAAATGAAAAAGTAGGTATTGATATTCTGACGATGTCCGTTCGTCTGTTCACACACCCCTTCCAAAATCTGTTCCACCCGTCAGTTCTTAAAAAAAAAATTCTATTTGTTAGAAAGGCATGACCTCAGAGACCCAACTTTCATACTTTTTGTCCGTCTGACTATTGTCTGTCGGCAAATTGCCCATTGAACTTTAATTTTTACTTATTTAAATCGCTGTTACCAAAGAAAAACAATGCCAACAATGACAAACAGCATGAGAAACCTTATTCATTAAAAAAATATTTGAATAAAAAAAAATTTGTACCTTAAATCAGTTTGAAGTAGTTTCATGTTTTGTCACAAATAATTAATTATTCTACGAACTGCAATTAAAGCAGACGATAAATAATATTAATTTGCGAAAGAAAATCAAGGAATTTGATTGTTGCTTAAATTATATAGCTGGATGCTGTGTTTGGTGATTATTTTTTTTTTCTAATGTGTATAAAACTTGTATCGAAAATAGAAGTGATTCTAGGTGACAGTTACTGTTACAAACCTACTTGTTTTCCCTGTTTTCCTGTTACTTAAATAAGTAATAGGAAAGTAGGCTATTTTAGTTCTTTTAGAACTTCTTGTGTTTCATTATTTTTGATTTTTTTTTCTTAATATCAATTATCTTATATTTTAACTAATATAATAATAATTCCATTTTTGATATTTATGCTGATTGGTGAAAACCACATTTGTTTGTTTTTTACTCATTGCATATTTAAAACTAAATTTTAGAGAATGGCCCTAGGTACGACGCCATTATTATTGTATCTGCCTAAACGTTACAAATTACTAACATCAGCTCAGTCGTAGATTTATTGGGTCTTGAAAAAATCCTACCCTTCTCTTAGGTGTAATCGCATCTCTCCTATTTTAATTCTTAAAAGATACAATCTTTTAAATAAACACGAAAGCTGCAAAGTGGACTTTTTCATTATTCTATCAACTTTGACTACTTTGAGTATTGCGTATTTTGCTTTGCGTATTTTTAAAGACTGACTTCCTTGCGTTTTGCCGTAAAACTATCAACTTTGCATTTTGCCTGATTAAAAAAAAATGATCTTCCCATAATTTTTCCTGGCGATTGCCGTCATAAATAAGACCCACAGTCAACTCAATATATATGCTGAGTGATCTGATAGCTTAAATACCTGCAAATATATTATAGAGTGGCAAAAATTGCATTATATGCACGCAAAAAATTATAAACATTAAAAAATTCACAATGACTTTCCTTTTTTTTAAAGTTCGTTTTTCCTGTTTGAACACATTTTTAGTTGAGGGCACTATCAGTACCCCAAAATCGATAGAATTATCGATTTTTTGGTTTAAAATTTAATTTAAGCCTCTAGTATGTTTTCCCAAAGTTTCAAAACAATCGAAGAAATTTTTTTATATTTACATAAAAAGCTATTTTATTTTTACGTTACAGCGAACGTTCCATGATCCTTTAATTCCCTAAAACTTTATTCAGTTTGTATTATTCAGAAACATATACCCGCACTTAAAATGCTAAAATTCAAATAAATGTTTATGGAAAAGCAATAAATTTTTTAGTGCTCACATTTGAGTATATTGAATAGAATTTGGGTTGGAATAGTGAAAATATTTGATAAATATTTTTAATAAAATAAAAAGTTTGAAATTGTATTTTTTTTTATAAATGACATTCGGGGGTTTACTCACTAAAATATTTTTTTCTGCTAAACTATGTCTCGCTTCAAAAATTCAAACCGTAAAGGTTTTTTTAACAATGATTCAATACCCCATACGAAAAAAATCACTGAATAAATATTTAAATATGAAGTCGAGGAAAGGTTTTAAAATATGAGACAAAATTAAAAAAATATATATATTTTTTATAAAAAAGTTTTATTCACAAAGTCTCTGTTTTTGACCATTTTACTCCTATTTATCACATATTTACGCCAATCTCAATTTAAAGAAAAAACCGTTTTGGGTTCCGACTCCCTAAAAGAGCTAACTAATCCAGCAAAAATTATATAATAAACTCTCCTAAAATACAAATTTACTGAATAGCCTCATTGCATTTCGTTTTGGCCTATAAACAGCAAAAAGTCCACATTTGGCTATACTCTGATTCTGCCTGAAAATCGAAAATGGTTCAGACGTCGGATAGCAGATGTTCTGATAAAAACAGATTTTCTCACAAATCCTCTCGACTCGAATTGAAAAGCTTAGTGGAAGAACGTGCTAAGTGACAAAAAGGTGAAAACGAGAAAATGAGCGGTAAAGTTTTTCGTTTGCACTTAGATCTGTTAGAAATGGAATTTTCAAACGGTAAAAAATATACTTTACTTTAATGTTATGAAAAAGGGGACACTTGTTATCTTTTAAGGATGGATTAACATGTTCATTGACATAAAAATCTCAATTTTTTCAAAAATGTCACTTAGCACGTTCTTCCACTAAGCTCTTCAATTATTCCTTCTTTGCCGTGGGGCGAGGGCCAGAGCCAGAGCAGGCCGGAGTACGGCGTCACACGACATTCCGACGAGTTAGCGCGTCTGAAACTAATTAGGTGAGAAAAGACCCCCCCCCCCCCACCCCCTCCGGGCCAACGGCGAGCAAGTGGGGAAGAGACAAATCTTAGGATGATTTTTTAAGGCTCGCAAAAAAGTTATTATAAGGAATCGAAAATAAAAAATGTTCGGCAATTCAGAAGCTTTCCTATAAGTCACGCTTAAAATTTTCGTCTCAAAACTTGCCTTTTAATGTCACTCTTAGTCTACTTAAAATGTAAAAGAATGTGATCTTATTTAAATTAACAAGTTTTGGGCCGTTAATTTAAATTTTTAGATTATTTTAAGTAGAAATACTCCTTCAAATTAACCCTTTCACTACTAATGATTCTATTTGGAATCATCAGTGATCAGTATGCGATTTTATCGCACTTCGTTAAACTCGCACTCATTTCAAATAAATTTTATTCAATACTCCCTTATACATATTTCTATAAGAACAAATTTTCTTTTTTTATAGTTAGATGGAACATGGAAGGAGAATGTCTTGCGAATAATTAAACAATGTTTGTTTTAGTTAAATGAAAATATGACAAAAACATTGTCAAATAAAATTCCTTCTTAAACAATATGATTAAATAAATTTATTAACTAAATTCTTTGAATTCTTAAAAATATAATTCTAACCAAAAAGTAATTATTGACAAAAAGTTATTTGTTAATTATTAATTAATACTTTAATTTCTATTAAAAAAGTAATAAAAATTAAAGTATAAATAAAAATTAACAAATAACAATCATTACATAGTTGCGATTTATTGTTTGGGTAATTAATAAATGTTAACTATCTTTTTACGGCCACCTTCTTAGTTGTAAAAAAAAAAGAATGCACATTCGACATATCCACTCAACTTCCGGAATTGAAACACCCTAGGCAGCCCCGCCTAGGTAGCCCCCCCCCCCTTCCCTTCTTTCCTTCATCCAGCATTTTGAAATAGTTGTATACTTGTCTCCTCCTCCCCCACCCCCATTTAGAGTATCTGATAAAAAAAAAACAGATATCTTGGCTGTAGTTTTTAATGCCATCTGTTGAGAGAAATTGCAACTAAGCCAGCAAATTTCTGCAAGCAAAATTCAAGTCTAATTCACACATGACGTCAGACTTGCACTGATCGGATAAAACGAGCCTTAGATAAAACAAGCCAAAAGCAAACTTGCGGCAAGTGTACGTGCTATCTGGGGCACTTGGGGCCCCCACCATCTCGAAGCTATTTTGGAAATTTAGCAAATTAAATACACTAGTACAGAACATATAATTTTTAATCGATTTTAATAAACATCAGAGTAATCTGTAGTATGTTACTATAGTAATTCTATAAAATTTGTAAACGAACGACGTCATCGTAGTCAATTGCGTTTCCACTCCCCTTCCTCAGGGGAAACGGACCAGGGCTAGCAAATTTTGCAATTTTTGAGACCGTCGGGAGATAGGTTTTCCTAGTTTGGCGATTTTCAATTTTTTTGGGGCGATGCCGCCATTTTATCTTTTTAAGAGCCCCCTTCCTGACTGGGCCCCTAGGCTTGGGCCTTGTAGGCCTAGGCCGAAATCCGGCACTGTTTACAAAGATGATTTTGGAAGGAAACCATGAGAAAACGGCCTAACAATTTCACTGCACGCTACGGAAACTTCCCTTGTCATTTTTGAGATGTCCAACAAAAGTTTGCTACTTTGCGACTAAAAGCCATGCTTCAGTGAATAAAATGGAGTCCCCAATAATAATCAATATTGAACAAACCCTCATAAATGTACCAAAAGAATGGAGAAGGAATGACTGAAAGTCAACATGGAACGGTTTTAAATCATTCCACTACTGATTTTTGTCTAATTTTGAAATGAATCGTAATCCGGTGTTAAATATCTTTCTGGTATATATTGTGTCAAGCAATCAGAAGGCTGAAAAACTTTAAGACCCAATTCAGTATAGCTACATTGTATACAATATATTACTAGGCATTAAGTTTAATATAGATTTTTTTTTTGTTTTTGCGAAACAAATGTAAAGTCTGATGTAAAGCTGCACAAAGTTATGCACAAACTGTTTGCTCTTGTCTTATCAGATAAATCAACAAGAAAGTGGATGAGAAACAAAAAGTTCTATTTTGGTATTTAGCTACGCTATAAAAAAAATATATTTCACAACTGGAAACTAAATTTGCTATTTTTGATCTATAAACTATTTTTTTGCTTGTTTAAAATATATCTGAAGAAGTATAGACCGGTCCGGTTTCGATCTAGGGACCTCTTGCATGCGAGCCCAATACTGAACCGTCTGCGACAAAGTAATTACTCGGTCGCGAGGGCTAGTATTGGGTATTTACCCAGGTAGCACAGCAGTATTGGCCGACGTCGGAAACAAGAGCTCAGGAATATTGGCCAATCTCGGCTCATACCCATCGCCCAATGCATAATGGACTACGTTTTACCGACGCTGGGCAATATCGGGGTGCAATATTGGTTTGGATCGATGTGCAATATTGGGCGATATCGTCAACAAGAGCTCGGGAATATTGGCCAATCTCGGTTCATACCCATCGCCCAATGCATAATGGACTACGTTTTACCGACGCTGGGCAATATCGGGGTGCGATATTGGGCGATCTCGGCAACAAGAGCTCAGGAATATTGGCCGACGTCGGTTCATACCCATCGGCCAATGCATAATGGACTACGTTTTACCGACGCTGGGCAATATCGGGGTGCGATATTGGGCGATCTCGGCAACAAGAGCTCAGGAATATTGGCCGACGTCGGTTCATACCCATCGGCCAATGCATAATGGACTACATTTTACCGACGCTGGGCAATATCGGGGTGCAATATTGGGCGATCTCGCGGCAACAAGAGCTCAGGAATATTGGCCGACGTCGGTTCATACCCATCGGCCAATGCATAATGGACTACATTTTACCGACGCTGGGCAATATCGGGGTGCAATATTGGGCGATGTCGAGCGGATAACCCTTTATCGATATTGGGCAAGATTTTATTACTGATTTGACCGGTATTAAGGGGGAATGGGCTCGCTAGATCACGGGTCTCCAAATCAAGTGCATCAGTGTTAGTCCAATGGAAAAAAATTCTCTGCCTCATTTCTCCGGCTGTATTGAATATTTTTACAAACTGATTTTTTTATGCGATAAATGTAGCTGACTTACAGGTTTCGACAATCCCACTTTTTAAAATTTGTTCGAATATTTTTTTTAATTTTCAATGAATAATTTTACACAAAATATTCGAAGCAATTTCAAAAAGTGGGAAGATAGACTTGTAAGTTATCTACATTTATAATTAAAAAAAAAACTGTTCGTAAAAATATTCAATACAGCCGGAGAAATGTGGCAGAAAAATTAGTTTTTTTTTCTCCATTGGTTTAAGACTAAGGCACTTGAATTTGGAGACCAGCGATCCAGCGCTCTCATTTCCCCCTTAACGTGCTTTTTTTGATCAATTATATCGCAATATAAAGTTTTAATTTTTACCCACTTTCTTTGCAGCATTTCTCCCTAAAAAAACTTGCCATTTCGACGTGTATAATTATGGTGATAAAGAATAAATAGAACGAAATATCTACTTTAAACCTATAGCAATATATTGCATTTCTAGTGTATATTTAAATATTAAAAACTCAAATTACATGTAGCAAGGTTCTGTTAGAGAAAGAAAAAATACAGAAAAGTTAATAAAATTAGAAACTATTATATATGCAATTAAATTGCTCAAAACAGCATGACAATACTGGCAAAAATTGCACGACAAAATGGAAAATTACTAATACATGTATTAAATAAAACAATTTAGTTATATTTCATACTTACCAATCACCACATTGTGAAATTCTGTTTCAATGTTAATTCATAAAAAGATAATACAATAGAATAACAAGCTTTATTGTACAAAAATAGCTAGATAATAAATTTTATAGTACTGGGCCTTGACCCGTTTACAATGGTTAGCAAAGTATACATAACTCTTACAATTATACATTATAAAAACAATAAATCAAATATATACAAATACTTAAATACATAAAACGGAACACAAGAAAGTAAACTAATTAACAAATCCAACGATGCTGAATATATGTCTAAATTTTACAAATTAATTTCTCTGAAGTCGTTTGTCATCCCAATCCGCTCACCCAGCCAGGACCTTTAATTCTCTTGGCAATAGATGTTGTTACGGCATCTTCGTGCTTCATTTTAACATTTGCTAAAAAAAAAAAAGAGTGAAATGTGTGAATTCACAGAAAAAAGTAGATTAAGCTGGATTCATCTATTGAAACATATGCTGCTTTCGGGTTCCGGACACAATCCCGAACGCCGAAATCCCTAAAGGCCATAATCCCGACAAGGACGAAATCCCGAAAATAGATTTTTGTCCATTTCCTCGATTTTTAAAAATAAGTATTAGAGATTATTTAGTTAATTAGTCAGTCAGTTATTTAGTCAGTCGGCCGCCCAGCCAGTCAGTTAGTTAGTCAGTCAGTCAGTCCGTCAGTCAGTCAGTCAGTAGTCAGTCAGTTAGTCAGTCAGTTAGTCAGTCAGTCAGTTAGTCAGTCAGTTAGTCAGTAGTTAGTCAGTCAGTTAGTTAGTTAGTCAGTCGTTAGTAGTAGTTAGTTAGTCAGTACAGTTAGTTAGTTAGTCAGTACATGTAGTAATTAGTCAGTTAGTTAGTCAGTTAGTTAGTCAGTTAGTTAATTACTGACTAACTAGTTAGTCACTCAGTTTACTAACTGTTTAATTAACTGACTTACTGACTAACTAACTGACTGACTAACTGACTGACTAATGAATTGACTAACTAACTGGCTAATTAATTGACTAACTAACTGACTAATTAATTGACTAACTAACTGACTAATTGACTAACTAACTGACTAATTAATTGACTAACTAACTGACTAATTAATTGACTAACTGGCTAATTAATTGACTAATTAATTGACTAATTAATTGACTAACTAACTGACTAAATAACTAACTGACTAAATAACTAACTGACTAAATAACTAACTGACTAAATAACTAACTGACTAAATAACTAAATGACTAAATAACTAACTAAATAAATAATCTCTAATATATTTTTTTTAAATCGAGAAATGGACAAAAATCCATTTTCGGGATTTCGACCCATTCGGGATTTTGACCCATAAAGGGATTTTGGCTTGTCGGGTTTTCGGCTGTCGGGATTATGTCCCAGACCCGCTGCTTTCGGAAATGACAAACAAAAAAAATTTCTTGGAAGTTATAGAGCTTTAACGATATAGTTCTACGATATCGTTAAATCTACGATAATCGTTAATCTACGATTCTACGATATAGTTGTGATAGGGGTCGATTTGGGGAAAGTAAAACATTTTTTAACTTAACAAGAAAGCTTTCAAAATGAAAGCAGCTAAATCCATCCAAAGATCCAAAATTACGCACATCTGCCAAATGTAAACAAAGCAAAGGATTGCCAATCCAAGTTAATCGTACAGGTGTAAAAAATATAAACTAAACGTTTTTTTTTCGATATTTTGTTGCTACAATCTAAAATATTAACATTATATTATATATAGTTTATTCACACATTACAGTACTCACCAATTTTTAGACGAAGAACGAAATGCACTGCTGATTGCTGATTCGAAATGGTTATGGCGGAGGCAGCAAGATCGCGCACTAAGCTGCGCAGATGGCAGATCTAGAAATTATACTTTCAATATTGACCGATTTCAACCAAGTCTTGGGGAAAATCGATTCACGACCTTTCCCTATTTTGAAAGTAAATATTATTTGAAAAAAAAAATACAATCCGAAATTCTTGATTGAAAAATATTGCGAAACATAATATTTGCCTTTTACACTTGCAAAATACTATAATATTGCAGTAAAATTAAGTATTGCGCACTTTTTGTAATTTCCTGAATGAAACCTCAAAGAACGGGGAAATCTGGTTAAAATCGGTAGAAAATGATCGCTTTCACCCGATACGCTCCAAGTTTGGCCGATACTCATGCGACATTGGCCAAAATTGTTGTGCTACCTGGGTATGCTGACCGCCACATATCTATATATGATTAAAAAGTTCATTAATGGCGGAATAAATAAGTCTATGTCTATTAATATAAGAAAAAGTTTCTCAACGTCTTCTGAATTTAGAATAATTCCAAACAGAAAGATAACGCAACTAGTGATATCTAGCCAAACAGTCTCTAATTACTTTGATTTAGATTTTTTTGTTTTAGTTGCTGGATTCTTGCTTCACTGATTTGTAATTTCTTAGACGCTACAAACAAGAATTTACATTCTTGTTTGTTAACGGAGAAAATAGTACACTTGAGTAGGGGCCCGGGTGGCATAGTGGGTTTGATAACAGCTCATTACGCTAACAGTCTGCGCTTGTACCGGGTGCGGGTTCGATTCCCGCCTTTGCCCTGGGTGTACTTTCTCTATATCTCTCTGTCAGTAAAAATTCTATCAACGTCTTTCTTACTTGACGAATTTTAATAAGCGGGTCTTTGATCAAGCACACAAACCGGAAAATATATGTACCAACACCAACCTGCCTACACTTGAGTAGAGTTGAATTATCTTTGCACTAGAGCTACACGAGGGCTATTGGCAACGGGTGTCATAATTAAAAATTACACTCTTAAAACAAAAGAGTGAAATCCACTCCTATAGGGGAAGTGCATTTTCGGCACCGGAAAGGAGTGGAAATTACTCAGACTGAGTTAAAACCGCTCGTTTGTTTTAAGAGTGTATGACTCCCCTATTTAAAATGTCTAAACCTATAAAATAAAAATTGACCCTAAAATTCACGTTTAAAACATTTTTATTAACATCTGAAATATACATCTCGTTGATAACAGAATACGATAACAATGGAAGAGTGCAGAAGAAAACCCTCTTCATCGACAGGATATCTGTCCGTATCAGGCCTATTTTGCGACGATAGCGAGTCATCGCCTTAAACTGGTGTAAATAAACTGGTTTATCACTTAGTTCTTCCCTCGTGGCAATCCTGATTCACGCGATACACCAATCCCGCGTTTATACCACGAGAGAAGAACCAAGGGAGAAACCGCTTTTCCGTCGCCAATGTCTGCCAAGCAGACCTGAATAAGGGAAGATATCATAATCAATCAAGGGTTTCTTTCTTCATTTCTAATGTGATTACAGAACAGGCGTACTAAGTTCTAGACCAGTGGGTAGCTGGCCCTTGTTGCTATACCGCATTTGTTTCCCTTGTTCCGGACCATTTTGATGTAACCCTGGTCACCCCAACTTGTGCCCCAACTAAAAATGAAAAATTATATTAAATATTTTTTTATTTGATTCGAAGGGCTTAGTGGAAGAATGTGCCTAAGTGACAAAAAGGTGAAAACGAGAAAATGAGCTGTAAAGCTTTTTGTTTGCACTAAGATACGTTAAAAAGACACTTAAAAAAAGGTAAAAAAAATACTTAACTTAAAGTTTATGAAGAAGGGGGAATTTGTTTTCTTTATAGAAGGGAATAACATGTTCATTGACACAAAAATCTTAATTTTTCAAAAATGTCACTTAGCACGTTCTTCCAATAAGCTCTTCATTTATCCTTAAGAGTCACTAGATATTTACTCTAACCATATATATCATAGTTAAAGTATTAGATTGGCTGATCACGTGACCTCCAATGCTAACGACGGGACGCGCATGGAGGCATTTTAAGAGGGCAAAATGGCCAGTGTTGCTGCCACTTTGAGGAGAAAAATACTATGAAAAAATACCATTTAATTCTAAAATTACAAAAAAATATCGTAAAAATACTAGCTGCATTTTGGGAATCTTTTTAGTGACTTTAATTCCTTTTCCAGTATTTTTTTGTAATTTTATAATTAAATGGTATTTTTTCGTAGTATTTTTCTCCTCAAAGTGGCAGCAACACTGGCCATTTTGTCCTCTTATTTTTGACTCCATGCGCGTCCCGTCGTTAGCATTGGAGGTCACGTGATCTGCCAATCTAATACTTTAACTATGATATCTATGACTCTAACTAACTTATTATTCTCATGAACGAGCGGAAAATCGTTATTGGAATAGAGGGCATTAAATTGGCACTAAATTTCCTCGGTTGTTGAAAATAAATTGTGTCGCTAACTCGCCAAAACTACCAGTTGTCGTCATTTAAAGATTTTTTTTTCGGAACAGACCTTACTCTATCAGCTTCTTATGGAGTGCTAGCAAAACAAAGTGACTTTTAGTCAATAACTTCCGTCTAATGTCGTTCGTATCAAAATAAACCAGAATTGAACAGGGTGCAAACAAAGAATATTCGTTTCGATTTGAATGAACGAAACATTTTGACAACTTTTAAACTTCTTGGTGGAAATTTATTCCGCTTTACCCTCCTCCAAAAGGAAACTTGCGGGCAAAAAAAAATTCTTTAATTATAATTATTTTTGATAAAACAAAATGATGGCTCTATTATGGGTATCAGATGCCCTAGAAAAGAAGACGAAGAGTTTAAAATTCATACTAATTTATAAATCACTAGGTTACGTAAATCAAATATAGAAAAAAAGTAAAGGATAAAAAAATGTGTGTGGGATTTTATCAAAAAATTAGCTTTTATTTCAATTAACGTTCCCTTAGACCTTGCGTAATTACTATCCCTTCACTTGAATCTCTAATCAAGACTTATAATATCAAAATTTTTTTAAAAATTAAATTATTAAAAAATGGCGCTTAATTTTTTCTACTTAAGGGGAAATAAACCCGGTTATCGGATAGAAAAATCATTATTTTCTAAGCCGCATTTCTCCGGCTGCATTAAATATTTTTACAAACAATTTTTTTTATGATAAATGTAGCTGGCTTACAGGGCTCTATAATCACACTTTTTGAAATTGTTTCGAATATTTTTTTAAATTTCAATAAATAATTTTTGCATTAAAGTATTTGAACCAATTAAAAAACGGCCAGCTACATTTGTCATATAAAAAAAAACGTTTGTAAAAATATTCAATACAGCCGAAGAAGGGCTTATAGGGCCGATAGGACTTAGAAAATCATGTTTTTTCCTTTGAATCAGATCAGTTTTCCTTTCAATCAGACTAGTATCAGACACAGTGAAACATTGGTGTGGAGACCCGCCGTCATTTCCCCTTAAGTTGGTTGGTTGACATATATATTCAGGTTTGTGTGCTTGGTCAGAGACCCGCTTATAAACCTTCGTCAATTAAGACAGACACAACAGACAACACACACACACATACACACATACACACATAAGTGGATCCATCTAATTTTTAGAGACAGAGGCCAACTAGAGGATCCCCAGAATTGGCTTGTCACCTCCAGAGGTATTGATTTGGTATGGGAACTTGGAGGACTTTCGGACCCAACAGATTTAACGAGCACGTACTCCGCATATACTCGACAAACACAAACATCCATGCCTTACCGGGATTCGAACCCGAACCCAGAGGCTCCAAAGGCTAGCTCCCTAACCGTTGCGCCGCCGAGTCGGCCCCCCTTAAGTTGGTTGGTAGACATATATATTCAGGTTTGTGTGCTTGGTCAGAGACCCGCTTATAAACGCCCTTAAGTTATTATGGTAAGGTAAGGTAATCGTTTCCGGCTGCCAATTTCTAGCCTCCTTCAGGAGCTTTAACACAGCCATACGCCTCGTATTTAGAACCCTGGTCAAGTGACGAGGTCGACATCTGAGCGGGCACCAAACTGAACTTCGAGCGACATCGTACGGCAACGCGTCGGGACTTTGGTCCCCACAGATTTAACGAGGCCAACTCGGGTCCCGTTTGGTTGTCCCATCCAGAGGATGATTGTATGGACTAGAGGTTTCGGACTCCAGACAGTCGATTTATAGAGATGATTGGCAGTAGGTGGGATTCGAACCCCCGCACTCCTGAGAAGGTTGAATCTCTAGGCTGATGCTCTAACCACTCGGCCACGGACGGGCCGTAAGTTATTATTTTGTTGCTGTTGTTGCTGAACAACACTCTTTGAGGATATAGCAATAAAAAGACACTCCCATCAGCTGTATACGTACCTGTTTTTAACTATCCAGTAGTCTTTTCCATTAGCTGTACCGTAACCGACGACCAGTACAGCGTGGTCTAAGTAAGCCGGATCACTGTAACAGATGTCTGGGTCAAAGATGCCACTTCTGAAATTAAAAACCAAAATTAGATATACACAAGAAAAAAAAGGCCAAGAAAGCTAGGAACATTGGAAGGGTTTTAAAAATTTAACTTTAAATTTAAAATTTAACCAACAAGGGATGGCCATCAGGATCAGATCCTTAAACATTATGCATTTATTTCGAAATACCAGTATCAGACCATTACGCTAACAGTATTTGCGCACTGTACCGGGTGCGGGTTCGATTGCCGTCTTCGCCCTGGGTGTAATTTCTCTATCGGTGTCAGTAAAAATTCTGTCTGTGTCTGTCTTACTTGACGAAGGTTTAAGCGGGTCTCTGATCAAGCACACAAGCCGGAAATACATGTACCAACCAACCAACAATACCAGTATCGATCAAAATCAAAGTGTAGCTTTATAATAGGCTTGCTTCCTGTGACGTATTTAATCCAGATTTCATTCCTGGATATCCTTGGTGGTTTCGGTGATTGGTGGTATGACATGGCAAGCTCCACCATTTTACAGAAAAGCTGTCAGGGTGTGCCAGAAAAATACCGTAAAATTTATATAGATAATCTGTTTTTTTTATTTTATACGCACAATTCGTAATTTTAACGCAAAAGCTGTTTTTTTAACAAATAAATTGTAAAGAAAAAACAAAATTTTACCTCACCCCAGTAACATGATGGACTATGGAGTGGGGAGGGAGGGATTCTGCTCACAGTACTATTGAGGATTGATAAACCACCCAACCCGAGTTCGAACCATGGAACTTTAGATCATCAGTTTAACGCTCTCCAAACTGAATTGTTTCGGCACGCAGATATTCCATTAACATTTGACACTCTCTACGGGGTAAAAAACAGAGAAATCTCTTTTTTCCTTAAAACAATCTATTTTTACAGAAAAATTCTGTTAAAGCAAAAACAACAGTATTTTTCTGTAAGAGCTATATGGTATTCGTTTGTAAAATTAACAGATTTTTTTTACAGTGTACTTACTTGTAAGAATAGAAATCTTCGCTTGTGCATATGCATACAGAAATGGGCCCAATCGTAGCGACAGCTTGCTGAAGTGCTTCCTCGCCTTTAACGGATACAAAACCGGTGCAATTTGCTCCAATTCCTGATTCCTTGAACTGGCACTCATCTTGCTGGTCGTATATAAAATTTTTTAAATTATTTAACTTCTCTTCTAACACCTTAAATGCCTTATATGGGTCATTCCTCACAAAACGTACAAAACCATGTCCCCGCAAGAGATCTTTCAATTGCTCAATCTTCTTTCAATTTCATAATTGAATTAATTTAAGAAAATGAATGTTTTATCTACCTACTAATGTTGAATAAATAAAAAAAAATCAAATATTTTATATAAGAAGGTAAACCAATGATTTGAACTTATAATTTGTTATTTGTAGAAAGAAATAAGTTATATAAGCTTAGTCTCCATGCTTCGTTCTCTTAAGCATAAAACATTTCTGTCTGTGAGCCCTCATTTACGATTTCAACATGTTTAGTTTAGTTTAGTTTGAATTATCGTCGCACAAGAGATAAACGAGGGCTATTGGCGACGGACGTCGTATTTTAGAACCACACGCGATTTCAACATGTCCGTGTATCAGCATATATCCATGGTTTTTGGCTCACGAACATGATTTATACATCCACGAACATGACGCTTTAATTACAAGAATAAATTGATTAAATGTAAATGAAATGCATTATAGTAACACCGTGAACTAATTTAATAAAGTAAGGCTGAATTTATTAAAGTTGTAACACATCAATAACATATTTTTATGTTAATTTTGGGGGTTAACTCTTTTCTAAATGAAACATTATTAAATTAAGACTTACTATCAGAATAATTATATATTATAATGCTATATTTCCATTAGTATGCAAGTGTAACTCAAATCCAAAGTTTCAAAAACTTTATTCATATTTTTTCCTCAAAGAGATTTTTCGCCTCAAATTGTACGATTTCTGAGGAATTACCCATATATAATTCAACTCACACTATTTGTGGTTTCTTAGACTATTTGTTTATTTCATATGATTTTAATTATAAGTCATATGTAACCGTAACCCGTACAAAATATGAAACTCGTATGAAATATGGTATATTCATATGGAATTAACTCTTATCATAATTTGTACAGATTGAATCCAATCTATAAAGGAGATTAATATCTCATAAAAATAAATTTGTTGACTTTGTTTTGTGAATAACTGCTTATCATAGATCCTGTTTCTTATAATATTATCGCCGGTATAACGATAACAAACTCCATTTCTACCGTAACGCGTTCCATTGTGGATATTCTATAGGTCTTATGAAACAGTCTTAAATTATCGTTGTGTTTAGTCCTCACTCAATCTTTAGTGTTAGCCTTTGAGCAAACTGCACGTTTGGAGTAACTTTACTCCGTAAAATCAGAGGCAGAAAGGGCTATGCCTCCAGTTTTACAAAGTAACATTACAGCATAAAGCAGTGTTGTTTAACATACAAAGCTTAGTAACCTTACCAAAGCTGAGTAACCTTACCAAAGCTGAGTAATCCTTAAATTACATATTCCCAATCGTTTCTGTTTCACAATATCTATGATTATGACGCTTGGACTCTGTAGAAGGTTTACATCAAGTTAAACAGAGTTTTATTGAAAGCTCCTTACATATTTGAAGTTTAGTCAGCTTATTCCAAAATTAATGTAACTTCACTCACAAATCATTGTAAAGTTACACAGATTTAGTTTTTGCAATGTGATGTGTATACTGTATAGGTTATTAACTTACAAAACCTTCATAAGGATAAGATTCTTCAGTATCGATTCCGTGATTGTTCTTTATATATTGGAAAGCTTGTTCCTGTAAACCACCTTCGCAGCCTTCATTGCCTGTCAAAGGACAAAAAAAAAAAAAACCTATTATCGTAATAATCATTCTATATGAACAATGATAATAATTGAATTAATTTTATTTGATTTATACTGACTTTCCTTTTACAAATCAAGATGGTTAAGTGGGAAATTTGTTTCGTATAGTGACAGAACTTGGCGGTCGAAGAGGTAGGCTTTTCCTCACAGTCAGAACTAAACTAAATCCATTTAGTAAACCTTCTAGCTCTTTTATCTTAAGATAGACGGACACTACAGTGATACCAGCGATCTTTAAACTTAGAGGTTCAAAATAATAACGTCAAACACCACTTTGATAGACCTAAGCGAGTTATTGGTAATCGGGCATCTGTTTATGTGAAAAGTTGACACCTAGTGGTAGATTTTCCACTGATACCACTTTTGATCCACATGAGTCTTATCTAAAGGTTTCCAATGCTTTTGCCTACGCTCACTTTGTAGTAGGGATCATGGAAGCGAGATAGAAGTTCTTACACACATGAAAGTAAATTAGAGGAGAAATTGGTGAGATGGAACTGGTGAATCTTATTTAATTTAAGTTCTATTAACTTCCTTTGTTTCGGCACCCTAAAACTTTTGCGCACGGTACTTCTCTTTGCACTCGAATCCTGTAAATTTACGAACCTATATACAACACACCGGTCACCTCGCCTCAATTCCATTTACCTTCAGGCCCTGAGCAGTCCACAAGGTTCTGTTCGCTGAGAGAGACCAATTTCCCGCTTTTCTTGAAGTGCTGTCCCTCCAGAGATCCAATTGCGGAAAATGCCCAGCACGAGCCGCAAGCGTACTACAAAACAAAAGATGCATCGACAATTCAATTAAAAAAAATTGTCGACATTTCAAAATCCGTAGATTGCAGAATCATTGATAAGCACAGTACAGTGTTTTGTCGACAGAAAATTCCGTTTGTCGCCAAAGACTTCATTTGGCGATATTTGCGCCCGTGAAATGGAAAAGTACCAAAATGTGTTTTACAAGAAAAATTCTGTTTATTTAGAGGTTTTTGCTTTATGCTGGCCTCTTCTTCCAAACACTGACATGCCTAGTCATAGAAATAGAGTCAAAATGCCATAATACCATATTATAGTCTACACTATTCAACTTTTAACAGTACACATTGGCAAAAAATTATATATTTACCTTCAAACTGTATTCTTATCTCAAAAACTTTTAATTAGTATTAATGAAGTTATGAGGCAGCGTTGGCACGCCTTAAAGATTATTATGGGCTATCTATACAATGCCCTTGCTATCGAAAGGAGTAATCGAGGACAAGTATTAGTTATTTTTTCGATAATGTAAAGATAGTTTATAAAAACTATAAAATTATGTGTCGGTGGTAATTTGATATCATTCTGCCACAAAAAATCAAGTTTCCTTATTTTGAATAATTTTTCTGGAGATAAATGTAAGTAACACGGAATTAAAAATGGTTTTAAGTAGAACCTCCATGTAGGCTCATGTGGTTTGACAAAAAATAAAGGGGGTCGTTTCTTTTTGGGCCTCATATGGGTTGTGCCCACACTAATAAAGTGAGTCCATATAGATCCCACATTAATGTGCTACCTGGGTAGTTAAATTTGAATAAAGTTTACTTACCTGATTTTTAACTTTTGTAACGTATCCCTTTGTTCGCCAATCTACAGTTTTTGGAAGTTCCATGTTCTCAGGCGGTAACCATGTACTGCCGCCTGTAACATTCATACTTCTTTTGTAGCCTTTTAATCGTCTTGAAAATTCTTCAGGAGTCTGCAAGATATTTGAATAATTAAAGATCAGTACTTCAATTGTTTTCATTGAATTAGCGATCGAAATTCATTTATAAGTTTAATTTTGACTCTAGTAGCAAAATCAGACCGTATACACTCTTAAAACAAACGAGGGGTTTTAACTCAGTCTGAGTTAATTTCCACTTCTTTCCGTGCCGAAAATGCACTTCCCCTATAGAAATGGATTTCACTCTTTTTGCGGATTGGGTAAAATAAATAAAAGAAAACAATCTACGTCCTACACTCTTAAAACGAGCGGTTTTAACTCAGTCTGAGTTAATTTCCACTCCTTTCCGGTGCCGAAAATGCACTTCCCCTATAGGAGTGGATTTCACTCTTTTGTTTTGTAGCGCTTTCAAATAATAAACCGACAAATAATGACTATTATCTTCTCGAAAATGTAGTTACATAGTTTTTAACCGTGATCTTCAATGTATAAATAGTAAAATGAGTAGTTCGTCAATTAATGGATGATTTTAATAATATCTGTCGAGAGCTTTCATAAAAAACATTGATTCCATAAACTTAATAGAGATGTACCAGGCTTTTGATACTTATCGGCAAGCACAGCTTCCTTGAAGGCAGCTACGTTATTTAATATACATCTTAATCCAGGTTAATCCAGGTAAACCATTAAGAACCACCCTGTCGAATTGAGACAATACGCCCTTTTTAAGGCTGTGTCCTGACTACGACATCAAATGCCACAAATTCAACAAAACGTGGCGATCGCCAAGGGCTCCAAGCGATGCAATAGCATGTGGCTGACTCTGCCAAGTCGCCAAGTTTTGTCGCATTTGTGGCATTTGATGTCGTAGTCAGGACACAGCCTAAGGGAGGGAGGGTAATTTCGAATTGCGTTCAAAAATGTTACCCACATTCAACAATAAGGAACGAGTCCGTTTTGAGAATTTAGTTGTGGTCTGGTTCTTTAACCCTCTAGTGCATACTGTTTTGGTAGCGTAAATTTTAATCTATTTTGAAACTTAATAAAATAAAAATGTATACATTGTCGAAGTTCGGCAAATTTGCAATTTGTCATTTAATGGGAACTATATCGATGTTTTAGAATGAAACTTTTTATGGGAAAAATTATTTCCTATTGTACACTTTAAATGATACATTTTCCCAAAGCGTTTGCATCCTCCGTAATGGTAAGTCCATGCCGCAGTCAATGCTTTAAAAATTTAAATAAAGTTCCAGTTCAAATAGATTTTTTTAAAAAATACTTTCCCCTTAATGTAAGATCATCAAAATAAATTTTTGTGCAGTGAAAATAAAAGATCATGCATTAAAGGGTTAAAATGTGAATGTATCGGTATACATAGGTAGTTTAATGACTCCTTTTCCTTTAGCTCCTTTGTTCACTGAAGTGTACCGGGTTTGCCATATTCGCAAGGCTGTCACGACTCTGTCTTTACGGACTCTATTGAAAGAAATTCTCACCAGATCCGAGTACGTGTTCAGCCCCTTCCTGTACGAGACGAGTCCCACGTCTGCTTTGAGGTTGTGCAATACAATGGCGACTACGCGATCTTCCCAGATGAGACGCCTCGCTCCTTCCTCGTGACTGTTGTAGATCTTACCGAAAACTGACTGAAAAATACATGGAGGATAAATGAATCGTTAAATATAACTAGGTATGTGTAACACTCAGCAACTTTTAATTGCAACTTAATTTTTGTTGTTTCTAATGCCACTCGGTAACCGAGCCCGGAGTAGAGAACTAGCCGATTTTAAGGCGAAGTGGGGCGGCTTCCGTTTTAATTGACCGCCACAAGGGAGGAAGTCCGACTTTTTCTCGTCAGCATGACACATCCGTTTTACAGGAAGGTCCCTTTCACATCCATTCTCACTCACATATCGTAATTTTTGATACAGATCAAAGGCCGATAACCCCCTGATCTGGTACCCCCAGAGGTATTAATTTGGTATGGGAACACGGAGGACTTTGTGACCACGACATATTTAACGTGCCCCAGCCACCATTAGCAACATGGCGGTCTTTAGCCAAATATTGCAAATTAATAAATCAATGTATTTAAAGGTAACAGCACATGCGCGATTCTCCCTCAAACCTTATTATGGACGTCGTTCACAGAACTCGTGTTTCAAGTCCGTAGCTCTTTTAGTTTGAGCTGAAATGGGTTTCAGACAGACAAAGACGGACCAATATTGGAAAACCATTTTTTTAAAGAATCAGCACCCTCCAAAATGTGTAGAGAACACAAAATCTCCATTTCAGATTTTCGACTCCATGGCAAGTACTTTCATTACCTTATATTTCATATAGGGTTATTTAAAGGGGGGTTATTATAGGGTTTCTTTATGACTGTCGTAGGTCTTGCCAAAAAACTATCTGAAATGATCGTAGATATTATAAATGAATAACTAAAAAAAAAATGGCTCGATTCCTTTGGAGAAATTCCCAGTACGCTTCTTTCTTCCAACCTTTCAGTGAAATAAGAAGCGTTTGCGGAAATCTTTCGGTCATTTTTTACATTTATTGATTTTAATAAGGTGAAGATGTTAACGAGCGTTTGTATTCGGTCGAATCATTTTTTCGGATTTTGTAACCAAAAACCTAAGAAATAAATAATGGTTAAATACCGTCAAGCATTTCCCGGCCCACACAACCGTAAGCTACTACTGCTACTGAACCAATCTTTTAGAGTTAAACTTTTAACAGTGTAGGCTATAAAGTAGTCATATATTTTTCTAAAGCGGATGAAATTCTCGTCTTTTCTTATTTGGGGTAACAATTGTAAATTTTTTTTTGGCAAAGACAATTTTCACCAGTGTATATGATAAATTTAAAGAAAATATATTTTACCTTAAAGTTTTCCCAGTGTTCGTCAAGTTCTGGAGTAAACGGCATCGAGTTGCATGACGTGAAGAATGCAAGGAGGAGGATGAACTTCATGTTGTTAGCCGCTATAGAAGAAATTAGTGACACCAAGTTAAATAAGTTTTTAGTTTCTGCTTTACAGTTTTAAGGCTCTTTTTTTACTCACCGCACCGGTTCCGACAATATTCGCCGTACGGTGCCGCATGCATCGCATTTCACCATAAAATATTACTGTAAAATAACAGAACATTTTACGGTTCCTTTATACATTATAGTGTTGTAATGTTTATTTTGGGGCCCAGTGGCATAGTGGTAGCGCTTCGCATTTCCACGCCACAGGTCCTGGGATCGAATCCCGGATTGGCCGAGGTTGACCCATCCTTTCATCCCTTGAGTGGGTCGATAAAATGGGTACCAAGCATCTTGAGAACTAAACACTAGGGGTTCCTCGTGAGGCTGACCACCTTACCAGGACATATGACTAGCACCCCAGAGCCCTATAAGTCACGAAAGCTGAAATGGGCATGGCAGGCCTTGGTCCACTAATGGGCTGTTGCCCGAATAGTTTAGTTTAGGTTAATGTTTATTTTACAGCAAATTTATGTTTTCATTATGTACAGAATCACGTGAACAACTTACTCCACTAGCGTTTTCACTGAGAAGATGCAGGTGCATCCGATCAGTGCCAGTGAAGCAAACATTTTAACCGTACAACACAAGGAATTTTACATCGTATGTAAACTCCCAGCAGAGAGTGATGACAGCACTTTTACCATCACACTGTAATGGTAATTTAGAGAATTATTTGCATTGTTTTCCTATTGGGGATTTACTTTGGAGGGAGGACTACATTGGTTCAATTTCCTTATTAAGGGAAAATGGGCGCGCTGAACCGCGGGTCTCCAAACTATTTTCTCTGCCACATTTCTCCGGCTGTATTGCATATTTTTACAAACGGTTTTTTTAAAATAATAAATGTAGATAACTTAAAGGTCTCTATCTTCCCACTTTTTGAAATCGCTTCGAATATTTTTTGTAAATTATTTATTGAAAATTAAAAAAATATATTCGAACCCATTTCAAAAAGTGGGAAGGTCGGGACCTGTAAGTCAGCTACATTAATCACATAAAAAATCCGCTTGTAAAAATATTCGATACAGCCGGAGAAATGTGGCAGAGAAAATATTTTTTTCGCCATAGGATTAAAACTGATGCACTTTGCTTTGGAGACCCCCGGTCCAGCGCGCCCATTTCCCCTTAAGTATATTTTTGCCAGAGCCATTACATGCGACGGGATTCCAAACCAATGAATGTGTTAAGCAAATTAGAACTTTCACATTACAAGAGCGGTAAATTTCGACATCGACGTTAAATTTGATGTCGAACATTGTCAGTACCAATATTTTCCTTCTCATGTGAAAGTTCCAAAATAGACTTAACATTGTAACCGTGATCATGCATAAGCTTTATCACGGTAAAAAACGAGGGATATGTAACACTACACGACTTTCAATTACCGCTCAATAAAACATTAAGGATAATTACATACCTTATTATACTTATAGGGCAATTTCAGATCAGTTACATAGTCTTAATTTTGTCAACAAGATGGCGTAATTAATACTTTTTAACTAATGTGATATCCTTCAAAATCTTATGATTCAAATACTTTACTTTTATTTTTCCTAAAGCCTATTCCAATATCAAAATGCTCAACACGTCGCAAGTAAAAATTGATACAAAATTCTATTTATTTATAAAATATAACTTTAATTATAATTATATATATCTTTGGGTAGTAATGTTTAAAAAATAAAAAAAATCCTACCTAGTATTTGAAGTACCAAGTAAACTTTGTCGTAACCTCAAGTGAAATGTTCAGTCAGTGCTCTGTTCGAAACGAAATTTGATAACGATATCTTTGTGTGTGTTTACATTTTTTAATGATTTTTTTTATCCACGTGCTATGTTATCTGTAGTTATATACTAGCTTGTAATTTTTTTTCTCGTGGAAATCTGTAACTTATTGAAAACAAAGGATAAAATTGAAATACTGTGACACACAGAATATCAGTTGGTTTCCTAACGGTTAGCAGCAATATCAGTGGCAACGCATTAATAAAATCCTTGGCAGGCCCATATTTCTAAATAGGCTAATTAGGCTGTAGCCTAGGGCGGCGAATTTTAGGGGGCGGCAAATTTTACGTCAGTTTTCAGAAAATTAAAGTATCTGATTTTCTATTTCTATATTTTCTAATTATATTGTATTTCAAATAAACCTATTATCCCTCTTTTATATTCGTTATGATAATTTTAAACAGCACATATACCACCGTATTTTGCAACTAACCAGCTATATTTTTTTCCCGAAGTGGGAGAATACTGTGTCAGGGGCGGCAAATTGACCGTAGCCTACAGGCGGTATATCTTTAAATCCGGCTCTGATCCTTGGAGTGGAAGAACTTGGGATTTAAAAAGTCTCTCTGCTGCAGATGCCTAATCTAAAGTTATTTAACGAAGCTAATACAGTAGAATCTCGATTATCCGTCTCTCGTTTATCGTCCGTTTTACCGTCCGTCCGTGACTCAAGATAAATAAAATTCTCTAATAAGATCATTCTCGGTTGTTCACAAAAGAAAAGGAACACGCCACAAAATTCTACCTCGATTTTAATAAGAGGACTCCGGGGATCTTCTTCAATCGTGAGACTCTAAGCGATATCTACTATAAAAAGCAAAAACAAAACATTTTCCGAGAATTCCGCTCGGATATTTTAAAGATTAAGATTAGAAATTAAAAATTATTTTAAGCACTTTCTGTTTCCCAGGAAATCTCAAAATCGGAGATAACTTAACAACAAAATCTAATGTTTACAACTGTAAAACCAGAGTCAATTTAATTCCTCGGATCTTAGGAGCTCCTACTTCACAAGCCGTTTTACTATTAATTGAAAATATTCTCTATTATCCAGAATTTTCGACCATCCGACATGCCTCCGGTCCCAATTAGACCGGATAATCGAGGTTCTACTGTATATACGAAGGCTGTTTTTTTAGGCTTCTATAGCAAAAAGACGGGTCAAGATACAAAAAAGATTTTTTTACCAAAAGTAGAGTACAATACTGCTTATTTCTCCATATAATCATTTTGGCGATTAAGGCATTTGTTATACCTGTAAACAAGTTTTGAAATACCCTTTTCATAAAATGTAGCCGCCAATGATTGGGAGGAAGTTGTGACGGTTTCGTTTAAAAAAAGTGAATTTGGAAGCTTTTCGTCAATTTTTTTCTGTCCTCTAAGCCCCTACTAGTCCATAATTCACTTATGGTAAACCTTTGAGTTTCCCTAAACACTTGGTCAACTCGTTGAACAATACCGTCTGTAGCGACAGACTTGCTTCCTTGGTCCCCTTCTTCATGAACATCAGTATTGTTCAGCGAGTTGACCAAGTGTTTAGGAAAACTCGAAGGTTTATCATAAGTGAATTATTGATAAGCATAGTGGCTTGGATTGTAGCTCTTCCAAGTTGACGTTAAGCTCAAAGGAACCGTCACAACTACCTTCAAATCATTGGCGGCTACATTTTATGAAGAGGGTATTTTAAAGCTTGTTTTCAGATATGACAAATGCTTTAATCGTCAAGGTGATTATATGGAGAAATAAACAGTATTGTACTTTACTTTTGGTAAAAAAAATATTTTTTGTATCTTGACCCGTCTTTTTGCTATAGCCCATCGGAGGTTGAAAAAAAAACAGCCCTCGTACCTTGCAATTTTAAATTGCAGTTTATGAGGTCAAACGTTCAACACTATTCGTGACAACTTAATTTTTTAAAAACTTTTTACTATACCGTATGACAGAACTTGGAATTTCAAAAAGTGTTTTAAGAACAATAATTGATATAAATTTGCCATTTCATTTAATGAAGAAAAACCAATTCATTGATTATAATGAGAATCAAAACCAGAATAACTTCTTTCGCACAAAGATTTCTCTACTTGACATTTCTAAGATATTTTTAGAATGGCCACCAAAATAATGTTATCCAACATACACAATAAAAATGTCGTTATGCCAAAGACATTACAGAAAAATCTTTAAGAGAGACTGCCAGTCCCATTGAGCTAATGCATTAGTTTTGGAATCCCAACTTCAGCAGAAGTATTAAGCCGTTTTAGAAGTAAAATAATTAAGCGCTGCCTGGCATGTGAAAGGAACTAGTTTTAGTTTCGGGCATTACCAAATTAACAATAAACCAGTATGTGCAGTCAAAAAGTCCGTCTAAAGGGAGTGCATGTTAAATATGCTCCATAGTCCCGATGTCGCACTTAAAGTAGCGTTAGGTGCCTATTCAGATATCGGATTGTCACTTAACTGTGGTTCTAAATTATGACGCACAACTCATAGCACTCGTGTATCTCTAGTGCGACGTTAATTCAACTCAACTCTACTAAATTTTCCGCTAAATAGTAACAAATATCACGAATTGTCACCAGGGGAGATTGGGGTCAGAAATCCTCAAAACCGCATCATGTGATTTATGAACGCCCCCGTACCCAGTCATACATTAATGCTATTGGTATTTGCTTAATATATTTGCTTTATTTTATACAATAACAGGATTTACTTTTTAAGTGTTTTCATCTTTTTTTTATGAATGAAAGTAGCCTATATGGACATTTAATGGTGAGAGCATTTTTTATAGATGGAATTTTTCAACAATGTAAAACCATTATTATTTCGAATCCAAGAAATGGACCGCTATAAACTTTTTCAATTGACAATTAAAAATCTTTTGGGACATATAAAATATTAAAACAATTGAATTCTTTATAACAACAATGGTTTAACTGCTATTTTCTTCAGATTCCCTCCAGATTTCATCAATTCAATACGTATAAAAACTTCATAAATAATTAATCAAATATATTCGCTCAAAAATAAACATCCTCAATAGCGTTAATTGATAATATTTCTTCAATAGCAAATTGCCATCAAATATAGCGATGACATCAATTGGAAGACGTATTATAAATCTTTTGTAAGTATAAGCTTAAAATCAGCTCTTTAACAATTAGCCATACGGTTGAATAGCGTTAAGGCGAACTTGCTTAACATGAATATTTGCTTAAGATGACCCGAAAACTTTTTTCTGGATTGTTAAGCTTTAAACTTAAGCAAAAATAATTGCGTAATTTTCGCTTTAAAATGCTCAACTCTTTTTCATTTCCCTTTTAATACTTTTATTTCCATTGTTGTCACTCTTAGTGAAAAGTAATCAGTATTATTTTTTTAAAATATGCTATTAATATGTAAAGCACTCCCAAATTAAGGGTCAAAATTTTCCTCGTAGTTAAAGTTACTGATTTTGACAGTATCTTTTGTATTTCATATAGACAAAGTTCGACTGTAATTAGCTATATTGCAATCGGCTTCGAGATTGTTTTTCGAAATCGTGCATGTGAAATTTCAAGTAATCTGATGTAAAGTAAAAAATAGTAAAAAAATATTCAAGAAATTTAATTTGTAATTTAATACATTTAGCTTGAGTATTTCATTCATAGTGTGATACTTACATCGTCTTTGTTACGCACGTGATACTACAAATAAAACTTATTTTTGTAAGGAGTTTTCAAGGCGAAACGTCTTACTATAAAGTAATACCATATTTCTTTGTCCAAATTTAAACTTTTCAAGCTTCAAATTTTTATAAAAATTATCACGTTTGTTCAAATATTGATGAATATATTAATTGTAGTGTGAACCATAATGCTATGACAGCAAAACCTATAAAAAATTAGCTAACGCTAAACAAAACTTACAAATTAAACAAATTATAACAAAAAAACATCAATCAAAAATATAATTGTGTTTGATTATAATTTTTCTTGTATATTTCCCTTCTTTAATATTATAACTATTAATAAGTTAATATAAAATTACAATAGTTTATAATTATATATATAGGCATCTACACTCTTAAAACAAAAGAGTGAAATTCACTCCTATAGGAGAAGTGCATTTTCGGCACCGGAAAGGAGTGGAAATTAACTCAGACTGAGTTAAAACCGCTCGTTTTAAGAGTGTAGGACGCAGATTGTTTTCTTTTATTTCTTTTACCCACTCCGAAAAAGAGTGAAATTCACTCCTATAGGAGAAGTGCATTTTCGGCACGGAAAGGAGTGGAAATTAACTCAGACTGAGTTAAAACCGCTCGTTTGTTTTAAGAGTGTAAGCATTTTGACATAAATTTTTTTTAATATTTTAGTGGTAGAATTTGTGCGTTTATCACAAAGAAAGATAGCAAAAAGGTAAGTTATAATTTTATATTTATTCTATGGCTAAATATGTAGTGACTTGTTTGTATAATATAACATTTATATTTAAATATTATATTAATACATAGGGGAGACCGCGACAAGATTTTATGTTTTCATCTTTCTTATTGTATATTTTTTTAAATTTTATTTATTTTGAAGTAAACAAAATGTCATTGTCTTCCTCACATGCTTATCTACAAATTAGCATTGCTGCTTTTCCAAAAAGTAAATATACTTTTTGGCAGAAAGGGGTTAAATCAAGCATGTTGAGCTGAAAAACGTGCCCCGTATGCGGGGTAAATTTTTCCAGACTGCCAAAAAGTGATGGGGCAAATTTTCCAACTATTTTTTTATTTAGGATTTAACACATTTGAGAAACATTTTGTATTTTTTACGCACATTATTTGTAAACTAAAATAACTCAAAAGAGTATGCCCAGAATATATGTATTTTTTTTAAAAAGTCAGTTTATTATACCAAACAAACCTATTTTAACCAATTTCATTAATTGTCATTATCATCTGGATCCCTTTAAACTTACATAAAACTTCCCCTTTTGTGTAACTATAGTTTGATGACTCTTTTATAGAGGTTGTCTAAGTATTGTTTTTAAATATTACGAGGAGGGCCAGTGGCCAGCAAGTAAGACACTGGCCCGGGATCAAGAAAAGCTAACATGCAGGGCAAAGGAGGGCCAGTGGCCAGCAAGAGAGGCACTGGCCCGGGATCAAGAAAAGCTAACATGCAAGGAAAAGGAGGGCCAGTGGCCAGCAAGAAGGCACTGGCCCGGGATCAAGAAAAGCTAACATGCAGGGCAAGGAGGGCCAGTGACCAGCAAGAAAGCACTGGCCGGGATCAAGAAAAGCTAACATGCAAGGAAAAGGGTCAGTGCCAGCAAGAAAAGCACTAGCCGGGGAAAAGATAGAACAACATACGAACAGACCGTCAACATCTAAAAGGCGGAAGTGCATTAGGCCTACTGGCGACAGCACTATAAAAAAACGCACAGGTCTATTTCTACCTCCTGGGTCTGTGGGAAACGAAATAGAACAGTAAAATATTTTCGATATCAAAAGCTAGTCCCCTTTTCACTAACTGTATGGGTTACTAACTGATTTCAAATATGCACTTTTGAAATAGTTGAAAATAAGTTGTATATATGAAGTAGAATATCATCTACTTCACAGGAGAGCATACTTAGTTTAGATACTTATTAATATAGAAGATTCTTTCAAATTCGTTTTTTGTAATAAATCATGTAAAATTATATAATTATTGTAATTGTTTGATAAATTAAATAAATTTTTTTAATTATAATTGTTTTATGGTAAATGGAAATGTTGGTCGATTCTAAATGTGTATGCAACAAGAAATGTGATAATCCTGTTTCTCGAAATGAATTATCGTAATCTTACTTATTATTTGTTATTTCAGGAAATATATTGCAAGCATCTCAGAAAAGCAGGGAGGGAGGGATGGGCTGGCGGCATACAGTGCAGCAAGGAAAAGGTCGTCAGTCCGGGACATGAAAAGTTGTAAAAGAAAAGCAACAGAAAGGAAACAGAGGGCTCGTGGGCCAAAAAGTGCCACGGGCCCGGGATCTGAAAAGCTAACATGCAGGAAAAGGAGGGCCAGTGGCCAGCAAGAAAGGCACTGGCCCGGGATGAAGAAAAGCTAACATGCAGGGAAAAGGAGGGCCAGTGGCCAAAAGAAAGGCACTGGCCCGTGATCAAGAAAAGCTAACATGCAGGGAAGAGGAGGGCCAGTGGCCAGCAAGAAACGCATTGGCCCTGGATCAAGAAAAGCTAAGATGCAGGGAAAAGGAGGGGTAGTGGCCAGCAAGAAAGGCACTGGCCCGGGATCAAGAAAAGCTAAGATGCAGGAAAAGGAGGGCCAGTGACCAGCAAGAAAGGCACTGGCTCGGGATCAGGAAAAGCTAACATGCAGGGAAAAGGAGGGCCAGTGGCCAGCAAGAAAGGCACTGGCCCGGGATCAAGAAAAGCTAACATGCAGGGCAAAGGAGGGCCAGTGCCCAGGAAGAAAGGCACTGGCCCGGGATCAAGAAAAGCTTACATTCAGGGAAAAGGATGGCCAGTGGCCAGCAAGAAAGGCACTGGCCCGGGATCAAGAAAAGCTAACGTGCAGGGCAAAGGAGGGCCAGTGGCCAGTAAGAAAGGCACTGGCCCGGGATCAAGAAAAGCTAACATGCAGGAAAAGAGGGCCAGTGACCAGCAAGAAAGGAGAAAGGCACTGGCCTGGGATGAAGAAAAGCTAACATGCAGGAAAAGGAGGGCCAGTGGCAAAAGAAAGGCACTGGCCCGTGATCAAGAAAAGCTAACATGCAGGGAAGAGGAGGGCCAGTGGCCAACAAGAAAGGCACTGGCCCGGGATCAAGAAAAGCTAACATGCAGCGGAAAGGAGGGCCAGTGGCCAGCAAGAAAGGCACTGGTCCGGAATCAAGAAAAGCTAATATGCTGAGAAATCGAGGGCCAGTGGCCAGCAAGAAACGCACTGGCCCGGGATCAGGAAAAGCTAAATGCAGGGAAAAGGAGGGCCAGTGGCCAGCAAGAAAGGCACTGGCCCGGGATCAAGAAAAGCTAACATGCAGGGAAAAGGCGGGCCAGTGACCAGCAAGAAAGGAACTGGCCCGGGATCAGGAAAAGCTAAGATGCAGGGAAAAGGAGGCCCAGTGGCCAGCAAGAAAGGCACTGGCCCGGGATCAAGAAAAGCTAACATGCAGGGAAAAGGGGGCCAGTGACCAGCAAGAAAGGAACTGGCCCGGGATCAGAAAAGCTAAAATGCAGGGCAAGGGAGGCTCAGTGCCAGCAAGAAAGGCACTGGCCTCAAGAAAAGCTAACATGCAGAGAAAAGGAGGGCCATGGCCAGCAAGAAACTCACTGGCCCGGGATCAAGAAAAGCTAAGATGCAGGAAAAGGAGGGCCAGTGACCAGCAAGAAAGGCACCGGCCCGGGATCAGGAAAAGCTAACATGCAGGGAAAAGGAGGGACATGGCCAGCAAGAAACTCACTGGCCCGAGATCAAGAAAAGCTAACATGCAAGGAAAAGGAGGGCCAGTGCCCAGCAAGAAAAGCACTAGCCCGGAGAAAAGATAGAACAACATACGAACAGACCGTCAACATCTAAAAGGCGGAAGTGCATTAGGGCTACTGGCGACAGCACTATAAAAAAAACGCACAGGTCTATTTCTACCTCCTGGGTCTGTGTGAAACGAAATAGAACAGTAAAATATTTTCGATATCAAAAGCTAGTCCCCTTTTCACTAACTGTATGGGTTACTTACTGCTTTCAAATATGCTTTTTTGAAATAGTTGAAAATAAGTTGTATATATGAAGTAGAATATCATCTACTTCACAGAGAGCATACTGTAATTATTTAGATACTTATATAAATATAAATATTCTTTGAATAATTGAATACATCATGTAAAATTATAAAATTATTGTAATTGTTTGATAAATGTAATGAAAATCGTAAAAATGATTGTTTTATGGTAAATGGAAATGTTGGTCGATTCTAAATGTGTATGCAACAAGAAATGTGATAATCCTGTTTTCGAAATGAATTATCGTAATCCTACTTATTATTTGTTATTTCAGGAAATATATTGCAAGCATCTCAGAAAAGCAGGGAAGGCGGGATGGGCTGGCGGCATACAGTGCAGCAAAGAAAAGGTCGTCAGTCCGGGACATGAAAAGTTGTAAAAGAAAAGCACCAGAAAGGAAACAGAGGGATCGTGGGCCAAAAATGCCACGGTCCTGGGATCATGAAAAGCTAACATGCAGGAAAAGGAGGGCCAGTGGCCAGCAAGAAAGCACTGGCCCGGGATCAAGAAAAGCTAAGATGCAGGAAAAGGAGCGCCAGTGACCAACAAGAAAGGCACTGGCCCGGGATCAAGAAAAGCTAACATACAGGGGAAAGGACGGCCAGTGGCCAGCAAGAAAGGCACTGGTCCGGGATCAAGAAAAGCTAACATGCAGGGAAAAGGAGGGCCAGTGACCAGCAAGAAAGGAACTGGCCCTGGATCAGGAAAAGCTAACATGCAGGGAAATGGAAGGCCAGCGGCCAGCAAGAAAGGCACTGGCCCGGGATCAGGAAAAGTTAACATGCAGGGAAAAGGAGGGCCAGTGGCCAGCAAGAAAAGGCACTGGCCCGGGATCAAGAAAAGCTAACATGCAGGGCAAAGGAGGGCCAGTGCCCAGGAAGAAAGGCACTGGCCCGGGATCAAGAAAAGCCAACTTTCCACCTTGTAAAAAAAAAAACCCAATTCCAAAACCCTAATTTCCTTTTCCGCTTAAAAAACCAAAATTTAAAACTTTTTTTAAATTTTTTAAAATTTTAAATACTCGACCCAAATTCCCAAAACAACACAGTGACCTTTCCCTCCCTATCCCACACGGGCGGAACTAAAACCCATCCTCCCGTTTTAAAAAATTTTTAAAAATATTTTAAAAACAAGTTAAAAACGCTAAAAATTTTTTAAAAATTTTTTTAAAAAAAAAACCCCACTGGGTTTTAAAAATTTAAACAATAAAAAAAGGGGCCCCCGATTTTTTTTAAAAAATGCCCAAAATTTTTTCCTAAAACAAAAAAATTATAAAAAAAAAAAAAACAAAATTTTATCAAAATCACACAAACACACCCTTTTAAAATATTACCCAAAAATTCCCCCA